>JAUMTR010000001.1:18084355-18131721 GCA_032270685.1 Microctenopoma stevenorrisi
TTGCATTTGTTAAAACAAATTTAAAGTAGAATCATTAATGTGTCTCTGTTTGTATACTTTTGTCTCAGGGTCATTAAAAAGGGTCCTTGCCCCAATGATTACATCTGCACCCTTCCAAATAATCCTAAAAATGATTAATGATATTCATTCCTGATAAGAAAACTGTAATTAAATATTTATCACAAACTTATGTAAATGTTTATTTTAATGTTAAAATTTGCTTTTTTATTGGTCCTTTTAGAAATAAAGAATTTATTTAAAGTAAAATTAGTTTTTTGCTGTTCTTTATCTGCATTCACAATTTTAATTTTAAGATACGATCACAGTGTTATCAGTGTCAGTTTTAGACGTATAGGCTACATATGATGAAACCTAGTTTGAGGGCCTTCTTGGAATTTTTTGCCTGGGGCCCCAAGAGACCCTCGCAGCGCCCCTGCATGTTCTCCCCGTGTCTGCTTCGCTTCTCTCCGGGTACTCCAGCTTCCTGCCACCGTCCAAAGACATGCACGTCAGGTAAATTGGTGACTCTAAATGGTCCGTGGGTGTGACTGTGAGTGTGCACGGTTGTTTGTCTCGATATGTCAGCCTTGCGATAGACCGGCGATGTTGCTGACAGCTGGGATACGCTCCAGAAACCCCCCCCCCCGCGACCCTTACGAAGACAAGCGGTAAGGAAAAAGGTTGGATGGATGTACAGTGAAATACATAAGACGTTGACTGTTCCTGACAGTCATCTTTTACTTTTATAGTAATCATATTGACCTTTAATTGAAATGTATAATGGAAATGTATTAAATACTTACCTGGCAGGGGAGATACCATGATGAAGAAGGTGGTTCACCCAGGGCGAGGCTCTGCCATTGCACTCTACGTTGTGGTTAGAGAAGTCGTCTTCAAACCCAAGGGTGAGCGAGTTCCAGTCCCACCAGGTTACACGTTGAGGTGTCCTTTGACAAGACATTGATACCCAGGTCTCGCAGCTGTCCACACAACAATTTTCCAATAAAGTATTCATTATTATCATTATTATTAATGTGACTGTGTAATGTGTTTATCCACTTCAGCATCTAGCTGGCTAATTTGTTATTGCTTTAATGTTGTTATTGTTCTAGCTAATAGAAGGCAGCTGGCTAAATCAGTTTGCATTGGCTGTGATTAGTTAAATCACAGCTACATTATGAATTTAGTTGAGAACAGGTTTCATTTTTTAGTACAAACAACAAATCACATTAATCATATCGTCATGTCCAGTCATGCAAAACACTGTAGACCCAACATCTGATGTCAAATTACATTACTTTTAATTCTAACCTTAAGAACATATTCAAAAATGAAACGACAGTAATAAACAGTGTCACTAGATAAGTTTCAAGTTGTGTGGATTCAAATGGGTCTTCTTTTTTTAATATTTCAGTGGATTTCGATTTGGTCACTTTTTCTTTCTTTAACGAAGACACATTAATGCATTTACCACTGGTCGTTTGTGGATGTCATACGCATTACAATGTGACATATGCATATTCACACTTAATGTACACTTCCTGTTATCAAGCCAGCGGCCATGTGGAGCCTGCTAGTCAATTAAAATATGGCCTGACACTAACAAGTTAGGCCTTGCAGAAATTATGCACCGGCTGGTCAACCATTTTACGTGTCCATGCACAAATAAACTCCAGTCATTAGGCTTACATGATGCAAGTGAATGTGTATGTGTGTGGGCCTAAGAGAATATGCAAGTGTTGCATATATGCAGAGCACTAGCAAAAGGGGTCTACAAGGTTAATGAAAACAGGTTCCAAATACATTCATACGGATGCCATGAGGATGGAATTATGGATTATGACTGCCTGGCTGGCTGACAACTACCTATTAACATGTCTGACACATTCTTGGACTGTCTGTCTACCTGCATGGTTGCTCCTCAACACCTTTTTTTTTGTTAGTCTTACTTCTCAGCTGTTGTGTACCCACATGCTCGTTCCAGTACTCGTGCCAGTCCATTTCTACCTGTATTCTTTGTGATGTTCTCACTTCTTCTGTGTAAATCTTTACTTCAGCTCGACTCACTTCCTTCCCTTTCTCCTTTTTACATCATCGCTGGCTGGTTTTTTTATCTATTGCTTGTGTTTCTCATCTTCTACCTTCATTGGCCAAACTGTCCAATGTAATCTACTGTCTCTTCACAGGGAGCTCAGCTGCATAGTGAGATTAAAGCCAGATGGAAAAAATAAGAGCGAGACTGAGAGATCTGTAAATAAAACAATAGCTCTGAGTTTTTCCTCAGGTACGCATAATAGGCACATTTTTCTCTCTTCACTTTATTCCAGCACAAGCAACTGATGCAGCACAGTTTAAGTTCGAGAAATCGCATCTTGCATTTTCCTTTCCATCTAAGCCAATTTTACATTAGTTCACTCTCTTTGTATGGGAATCCACAGGTAGTCTTAAAACCCTATTTCCAATGGTAAGCCTCTCAACTCTAATGCTCTTGCTTTGAGAGCTTTTTTTGTGCCTGTTAAGTATGTGTGCCTGTGTGTGAGTGTGAGGCTGTACACACATTCATGGTGTAGGTAGTAACAGTAGTACTTATGTGTGTGTGCGTGTGTATGTGTGAGTGAGAGCTTTCAATGGTGTTTGATAATGTGTTGCCTCACCATGCCAATGCCAAACCCTTTCAGCATACTACAGTGGTCCCTTTACCTCCACAACCCCCCCCCCCCCCTCAAATGCAGTCCTGTGTGCCACCCTCCATTCGTCTGACAGTTGCCATGGAGACCATCACAACACCATGGAGACAGCAGTGGGAAGCTGACTGGGGGGGTGGAAAGGGGGAAGCAGCACTTGGGGATGAGAGAAAGATGATGGCAGGTAGGAGAGAGGATGTTTGGTACGAAGAAGAGTGTGGAGAAAATGCTGAAGGAGATGTCACGGGGGGTTGAGGGGAAGGTGGTGATGGAGGTGAGTGACACTATGGCACAGAGAACCAGAGACCTAAAGACAATGGGAGACTAATCACATGGGTGTTTTTACAACACAAAAAAGAAGCGCTAAAGCAAAGAATAAATAAAATCCCCATTGCACAATCCCCATATACTAGGAGTACACTGTATTTTCCACATGAGGGAACAGGTCTTCAGATGTGAAAGTGTGTCCTTTTAAGTGAATGCTAACCTTGAAAACTACTTCAGAAAAGCCATTATTCATCTAACTAACCCCCGAGTTCAATTTCAAAACTTAGTACTCTGGCAAGCCAAACACGGCACTACATCACAAGACGAACTCCGGAGAAAATATTGCATTAGCTTTATTTACTGCACGCTCTTTCAGAAGACAATTACAATCTGGGGCAGGAGGGGCGAGGAGAAGGAGGGGGAGGAGGAAGAGTAAGAGCAGAGGAGAGTGGAATGGAAGGGTAGGATGCTGGTCGTTTTGGCACTAACTAAAAAGCTGCATTTAGCACAGGTAAATTATAGGGCCTATTTCTGTCGTGAGCCTGTTATGAATGCTCAAGCATCTCTGCACCTCTTTTATGCCTGTGGCTGTGTGTGACACTGCGCGTGTGTTTTTTTGTGTGCGTGAGTGTTGAAGCAAATGGAAATGCATGTTTGCTAAATATGTGTATATGTGTGCGTAGATATGCACGTCTTTGCACGCCGCCCACAAAGGAACCTCGCATGCCAGAGGGCCAAACATCAAGGCGCTGTTGTTTCTTATTAGGAGTCCCAGTGGCTTTAACAGAATTAGCGAGAAGACGCGAGCAGTGCCGCACCCTCAGATGAGCTGATCTCGACACTGATACCTGTCACATTTAAAAGGCTCCGTCTGCACACCGTAGAGAATCAGATTTATATGTGCAAAGGGCAAATACATTAGCAGCCACACAAACCTGTCAGTCGCATTTCCCAAGCATGCTCCGACAACAAGGGATTGCAGAGAGCGAGGTGGAAAACGAACCTACACAAAACAAAACCGCCATGTTTATTTCAAAGTTTTTGCTTTAAGATAGGAAATTAAATGAGAAACAAAGTCATCCTTCTGGTGGAAGTTTGAAAGTGCCAATATTAAGACACAAGGGTGCGAGGTAATGGAAGGAATAAATCTTAACTTGGTGAGTCATATAATGCTGCTTGTGGAGTCTAAGTGCAGCACACATTTGTCAGAGAGATAGAAGAGGAGTGAACAAGAGAGCTAGAGAGAGAGGGACGGCCTCGCGACCAGGAGCATGATGACAAATATTCCAATCTGGGCGGAATATGGCGTTCCGTTCCTACCCCAACACATGAAACGGATCAGCTGTGTTTACTTCCCAGGAAGTTAGAATCAGAATCTGGTTAAGGGTGTTTGCAAAACATTCTTTGCATTTGTTGTATCTTGCTTGGACTAACAGATGGATGAGGTTTGCCAGTTAAAGTTTTCACTTAAGACATTACCACCATCTGTGGAAACAAATTAATTATTACTTCTATGGCTCTGAAGCATATAACAATAAAATTACCGATGTCAACAGAGTCATTAATGATGTCATTAATAAAACTAAAGTAACATTCTCATGTCTGTATATGTGGCAGATAATGGATTTTGGAAACGACATAACCAAATTGAGAAACACGCTGTTTAAAGAAATCAAAAGTGGAAAATATATATGAAACTTGCATATATGAATATGTGTTGAAATTATTTTTCTGAATTTTGTGTTGATCTTTGTAACCAAAACTGGGTACACAATGCAGAAGAAGAATAACACTCAACATTCATTCTGTCGCCTGTCGCCTGCATATCTGTAAGGCCATGTTATTTATATCCATGTCTGCGACGCGTGGATGTATGCAACATTAGAATCACTTCCAGAGCACAGGAAAAGGAAATGTATAGCTGAATTCCCAATTCTCATACAGAAGAAGAAATGAAATTAGATTAGGGCTCGTATTTTCTGATCAACAAATGGAAAAGAGGCCCTTCAGAATTTCACTACTAAAGATAAAAAAAATCCAAAGTTAAACATCTGAAATAAAGTTGTTAAAGGTAACAAACAAATCTATAATCTACTGAAGATATAGCTAACTTTAGATGCCTTTCTAATGCCTTTTAAAAACAACAGGAACCTCAAGAGTGGGGGCTAAATCAGACTGATACACGTGTAGAAAATGCATCTGGTTCCCCCAAATCAACGAGAGGAGAAAATGTAATCTGCCTACCTTTTACAGCACAAAATCACAGTGTGCCAATGTCATATTTCATTATACAATGAAAAAGTAATCGGTGCCAAGTTTCTATTATCAAGGTTGACGTATAAGCAAGAAAGCACTAGAAGTCTGGAACAGCAATGGGTGCAAGGGACTCCCATGATTCAAGGCGAAGTTTGAGGTGCTGTAGGAAATGTTTCATGCACTCCCAATGACAATTAGAAGTGGAACTCAATATTGCACAGGAGACACGGGAGAAGAAAAGCAACCTGCTTTACAGCTGCGCACACTGTCAGAATTAGTTAAATTGACAGTTGTACGTATACGCATGATGTCAAGTCAAGAATGATGTCATGACAAAACAAAGGAAATAATTTGACAGGTGGGAAATGTTGGTTTAGACCCCATGTGTTTTCAGCAAGGAAGGATGTGTCAATGACAAGCCCGCACTGATGCAACCTGGAGAAAGAGGAGATGAAAAACACACTTCCTGTGTGGCCTAATCAGGTTCCTGTCTGCCACCGGTGCTACAGACACTACTCTCTCTAACCCTCACATTTAAAAAAAAAACAAACTGTGAAAGAAGATAAACAAATTGTAGTCTCCATTCCTCATGCTTGACGCCGCAAAATAATGTAAGGATAAATATATCAAACTCCTAATTCATCACGCTGAGCTTTTTCAGAAAGCAATGATGAAGCTATCAAATTGAGGAGTCATTTCGAAAGCAGAGCTAATGCAGCAATCAACTTCGGGTGATTTGTCAATAGCGAGCAATTCATACTTCTGCTCTGGTGCAATGCCCTACAGGTAAACAAGGGAAACAAATGAGAAACGTTCAAGTGCACTCTTCCTTTTCACCACACACACACACACGCGCGCGCTTCCTCGCTTGTTGTCAGCATGTTAATCAGGCTTTGGTATGGGTTTCGCCCTGAGGCGGCGAGTTCTAAACACAGATAGAATAAATATCTCATTTTAGTACCTTTAAATGACTATCTTTGTTGTCTTCCTCCCTGATGTCTCTTACAAGAAAGTTTGTGATTAAGTATTTATGATTTTAGCATGCAACAAGGCCACTGTTTGTCAGATGCCAGAGAATTAAACCTTTAAAAAAAAAGAACAATCATGCACAATGTGCTGCCGTGAGTGCTACTGACCTTCCTGCAAGAGGCCAGGGGTGGTACACGGCTGGCATTTCAGACAAGATCATTACAGCTCTGGTTTTAATTGAAGCCTTTATCCCAGGTGTAATCAGGGCTAAATAAACAATGCTGGAATCATCCAACACCCAATTAGGCCTATGGGGGGACTTGTGTGTAGAGACGCAATGTGCTACTTCTTCATAATCAGCTGAAACTAATACTTGATGAAAGAGTCCGATATCGCTACCTGTCTCTGCGACTAATTGTCTGTAATTAGTACAACAAGGCAGGGGTAATTGTGAAGGTTGATATTATTATGAGAACATTATTGGGTGCAATATTAAAATTTCCTATTGTGTGGGCTTTGGGGGAAAAAAACCATAGCATTGAAAGATATTTAATTGCTGCTGTGATGGGCACTTTGGCTCGGGAATGTTACATGAAATCATTAAGACAGGATATCTGAGGAATGAAGCTTCATTACGAGGATTTGTCCTCCTAATCAGTGCTGAAATGGAAGGTTCCACCGACATTGACAGGCCTGAATCGTCGCACAACGGGAAAGACCTCCAAGTGACTCCACACCTCTGTAGACATAGGCGAGATAAACAAAGCTAAAACAGAAAAGGCACACTAGCAGCACTCCTCTCTGGTTAATTAAGTGACGAAATAAGCCTGGAAATCCCCGGAATCTAATTACACAATAGGGGCAACACACATAATGTGTAGTACACATCATGCCGCTGTGTAACGAATGGGTTTAATGCCATCACACATCTTTAATGAAATCATGTGAATTAATGTTTTAGATCTTTGCTTTTATGAATCTGCCTCCGGTGGCCAATGCACCAGGAAGTCGACGGAAATTATTCAGTTGCTCTGTGGAACAAAGTCCGTGTGTGTCAGCAGATGCCTAAGAGGGAATGTAAAAGTAATAGGACAATGAGAGATGATGCACTTATTCCTTGATATTGCAATATATGTAAAATATGTATATAGGTGCACTTTTTCCTTTTGATTCCACCTCATTCTTTCCTGCTTCATCACACCCACCGTCTGCTCGTGCATGTGCTCCTTCACAACAACCATGAACCAACCATAAACCTCCTCTGAGGTCTGGCAGCTTCATACTCCACATCCTTTGTCCTATATATATATATATTCAACATGATGTGTCCCTCTGTACTCATTTCTAATTCTGTCTTTCCTGGTGACTCCCAGTGAATATCTGAACATCTTCAGCCCTGCCACCTCGAACTCGGCCTCCTGTCTCCTTGTTTCTGACACCGTCTCCAAACCACACATCATAGCAGGTCTCACTAGCACTTTGTACATCTTCTCTTTCACTCGCGCTGCCATCCTCCTGTCACACGTCACCCCTGACACTCTCTCCACCCACTCCACCCTGCCTTTCTCTCTCTTCTTCACCTCTCATGTGCTCTGTCCGTTGCTTTGTATGGTTGGTCGCAACCATGAAACTAAACTCAAGTGGATATTATTGAAAGAAAAAACACTTTGCCTTACTGCTTCGCTGTTTGTAGCTGGCCAGCAGTGTCACTGGCCGGAAAGAAACCCGCGTTGTGTTGTGATGATAAAACTACGGCAGAGAAGCAAAGACAACCACCGTCCTGCCAAAGAGTGACGTTTATTCTGTGTGGAAAAAAAAAAAGAAATCTCAGTACAGCAGCTTTGGTTTACTGGAGTTCACACGCCCACCAGCCTACTGACCTACCACATGTATTTAACAAAATAAAACACAAGGTGATCATATAATTACAACTTCATTTGAATTCTGGTCATCTCATAGGGCAATTTTATATTATTGGAAAATAAGTAAAAGCCTATTATTAAACACTACAGACGTTTATGCTAATGAAAAGAACAAACCATAAAAAACAACATAATTGTGAGGGAGCTAACATACCTGTGCGAAATAAAGATAAAAATCAGTAGAGCAGAGACAACGTGTGACCGCTGTAACCTAGCATGGGAACGGCTAACTTTGAAATCACATCAAAGTGCAGTACCGTCGAACAAAACACAACCAAAACAAAATAAAACATTACAACTATTAAAACACAAGGTATCATCTCTAAACTGCAAGTGTAAGAACAGCATTTAACATTTTTAATCACGTTTCAACGCAACAGAAGCAGCAGCGCCCGCATGAACTAACTCACCTCAGAACGGCCACGAGCCGACTGCGGAAAGCAGCGCGAATTTACAGGAAATGACATCATCAAGAGGTCAGAGGCCAAACAAAACAATGTGACAAAAAAAAGCTCGCTCAAAATACAATACATTACGATTAACAAAAACAAATACAAGTGCAGAAGGAAAATAAATAGATAGACTTTGGGGGTAATATAAATCACATTAAAATACTCATGCAGCTGTTATTTGCCTCCAATAGTTCTTATTTCTATCCTCTAACCATCCCACTGTGGAAATACTATCAAATGCAGCAATTCTATGGTCTTCTAAGTGCTGGCTGAAGGCCAGTTCATACTGCACTGCCAGTGTCAGCATCCTTGACAGTGGTTACACATACTGGTTTGTTTTTTTGTCATGCTGATTTACAACATACACAGGAGTGCTTGTTCCAGCTGTTGCTTCTTCCCAGAACTGTCATTAAATGTGTCTGTGTGCACACCTCCAGCTATGAATGGGGCATGAGCTAAATATTGTTATATATAGTTAAATTGTATTGTCACAGGTCACAGTATTTAACTATTGTCACAATTTCTAATTGCACTTCTTTCAATTCGTGTTTTTCTGGGCCTTGGCCACGGGAGCTAATCATTTTAGTTTTATTAGTTTGTAATGAAAAATGTCTGACTTGTTTTAAACACTGACTTTCACACATATTTGAGGTTCTTAAGGTATTTTCTAAAAGAATGCAATTGTCACAGAAATTAGGTCTTGCAGTGAGGTCAATAGTAAAATTCTTACATTGGTGATGCGAATAACCCAGAAAAACAACATCTTCCCCAACTGAAGCACCTGTATACATTGATGGTTCTTATTTTAAAATGATAGACCACAACTAAAATAAACTAATCCTTATAATAAGATTACAATTACCTTTAATGATTAGATGGTTATGGCTGTCGTTCTTATTAAAGAGAAAATATTTACAACCCTGTATTTTGTTTATCATTTATTAACATTCATAACTGCACAGCTGCTCACTCATTAAAAAATGAGTAACTCTTGAGCGCTTATTAATTTTTAACCAATGACTAAATCGATGTTGCACAACCTTGCCTTTATTCATTGCTTAAAACAGATCAGTAAATCACATATAAATGCTGTTTTACCAGATCTAATAACTATGAGAGAGGCAAAGCAGAATAATGTCTGGAGCTCCTCAGAAACATTTGGAAATGCAACCCCAATGGCTACACGTCAAGGAAAAGCACTGGAACAATGCAGCAAAGGCACAAAACTAAAGATAATGTGAAATGGCTTTCAACCTCCACCTCCTGCTCTCAGCACTCGCTTGATCTTGTGACTCATTGTAAATGCATTGAGAGGTAAGTGTATGTGGAGTTGACTTTTCGGCGTGACAGAGTGAGTGACTGTGGGTGCGATAGCGATAAAATACCAAAAAAAAAAAGCCAGAAGCTCGTCTGAAACATCGCAACGTGGCTTAGTGATCGACTCACCTCCAACCCCACAGGGATTACATTACCGTGCTCTTTGTTAGCTAAATGTCAGTGCCCCACCTGACTCCTATCATACACTGTCTGATGCCCCCAGGCAGCACTCAGAGATACAGTTGAGGTTCCAAGGTTCGCTCTCTTGGTCAGTTTTAAACCAAGCGTACACTGCTACACACTTGTCTGAACAAGGTGAAGGTGAAGACGTGACACCAGCTTCCTTTTTCCAACCACACACAAACATTCCTACGTGTTGCCTATAGGGAGAAGTGACACGATTTGCATTTTAACTCAGGACAGCTGAGATTCAGTTACACAGCTCTCTGTGTTAATGAAACATGTATGCAGAAGTATGCATGTCTACTATATTATACTACTACTAACTCGGTGATTACAAGACTGCAGGAATAGACACACAGATGAGAGCAAGCTGCATAAAACCCAAAAGCATATTCTGCATGTAAATATCAGACAGTGTGATTCAATTTTATTTAACGATCGCAATTTATAGAAGCAACGTCCGCTATGTCAGGAGGGTTTGATAAACAGACTTGGTCAGACTCTAACACTGTTTGAAACACAGTTTTCAGACACTCTCGACTCCTCTGAACCGCAGCAGCTGCAGGGTCAGTATGCTCTGGGAAGATCTTCTAGGCAGGTTAGAGTTAAATAATCAAAGTGAATTATGTTGCATAACTTGAAGAGTTTTTTTCAGCAATAAAGATGTTTACACTTTTCAGTGCTTGAATGCAATTAGTTGACAACATTTGTAGGGGTCGTTGTGATGCGAGTGCCTCTTCACTCATCAGAAACATGTGTGTCAGCCTACATTTCTGGCAGGGAAAGGGAGATGTGGAAGTGGGTACTAGATGTGTGCGACTGCCCACGTCACCAGCAGTCAATCACAACTCTCAAATTTAGTGTTGTAATACTGCAGTGCATGAAAATGTATTGGCATCCAAGCATCATCCATTCAGGGAACAGCCTCTCGCTTGATGCCTTAGTTTTTCCAGCAACACATGCTTATTTCAAGAGAGTCTAATTTTGTAAAAGTAGTGGATATATGCTCCAGTACTTATCCTAATGTGTAAATGTGTTGTGACACGACAGTTTTTGACGGATGGATAATGTTCTTATCAAGAGGATTTAAGTTTCACAGTCAAACTTTCTAATGTATAGCAATATAATGACAACCACTACCTGAAGTGCAGGACAGAGTTCGGTACAGTGTAGCAGAGCGGGGAGAGGGAAAGACGTGTAGAGCAAAGGAGACCGACTGTCACGCTGGAGCTAAGTTGAAGACACACCATGTCGACAATAAAAAAACGATGTGTCGCCTCATGCTGTACTTGAACACATCACAAAGTCTATGCACATTTTGTGTCTGTATGAGAGGAAATAACTCTCCAAATGAGCAGGTGGAATGGTTTATATTCTACTTTCAAAAGGGTAAGTGGAAGACCTTGAACTGCAGATATACAAACCATAAACAGAGTGATGTTTACTTGGTTTATAGCTGTCTGATAAGAAGTTGCAAATGGTACCGGTACTGTTAGCCCCTGGGCTTTTATTTAAGAGGCAGCTGAAGAAAAGACTGAATCGGCTTAAAAGCAGCTGACGACGAGTGTGGGACACTGCAAAAGAGTGAAATCCATGAGCCCCTGTGTTAAGTTGCACATGGTAACTTTCACTGACACACTAAAAACAAAACGGATACAGTAGAAGTGTCTCATAATCATTCTTAGGACTCGTGCGGTGGCAGGTCAGTTCCATTAAGTCACTTAAACACAAGTCTAATACAGAGATGAATGTATTTTATGTGTTTTCGTAAGGTTTGTACTTATAGGTTAATGGCTAATCGTATCAGCAAACTGGTAAGTGAATCTATGTGCATGGTGGTGATTGCTTCCTGCTTATAAAGCCAGCGTTTACCTGTTTATTTACACTCTCCCACTGACTACAGATCGTCCTCTACAGCTGTGAGGCATTCTTCACGTGGAGTGGATTGCTAAGTGGGGATGGACTGATTTGGAAAAGGTTAAGAGGTTCGTGGACAAAATGAACTTCCTGGGAAATTGCAAATCTTTGCCTTTGCTGCATTTTGTTGCGATGGTGCTGCGCGTCATTACCAAAGCTGCGGGAGCAGAGAAAGCCACTTGAGTTAGGTGCAGGCGACACCTGAGGGGAAGGTATGATGTTAAATATGTACCAGTGGATAATCATGCAGCGGCAGATAGTGTGGATAAAGCTGCAGTCACATTTTTATATCCAGGAAGAGGCGTTAAAGTAATTATCAGGTATGGGAATTTTTTAAACGTCTTTCAGTGACACTGCTACTTTGGGGAGTATGGACCAATCATTGCAGATGATGCTTCTGAATCACAAATATTCAACCACAGAGACATATGTATGAGTCTGGACTGTTTTGGACAGTTACATAGTTACATTACCTTGGGACACCAATGGGTCCAATTGGTACATTTTGTAATACCAATATCTGCTCTTAAACCTCCCTTTGAGGGCTCCTCTACTAACTATATGACAAGAGGATAGCATTAGTTAGGACAGCAGGCTAGCTACTTGTGAAGTGCCAAATTGTTCCCTTAATTTTACTAGGTTTACATCAAAATACAAAGAG
Source organism: Microctenopoma stevenorrisi (assembly GCA_032270685.1). Classification (NCBI taxonomy): domain Eukaryota; kingdom Metazoa; phylum Chordata; class Actinopteri; order Anabantiformes; family Anabantidae; genus Microctenopoma; species Microctenopoma stevenorrisi. The sequence continues at coordinate 18,096,984 of JAUMTR010000001.1, forward strand.
CTGCTTGAAAGACACAATTCTTAAACATTTTACTACTGAATGCGACAGTTGTGTGCTAGTGGATCCCTCATAGGTGGATGAGTTGAGGTAGAGCTGTCTGAATGAAAAAAGATCTTATTTAGGCTGGAAGAGTTATTTAGTTTTTTCTTCTAATAAAAAGTAGATGCACACTGTAGGAAGACTAGAATGACCTATAAAATGACCTAGAAGGAAAAGGCAAGTGGTGTGGATGAGCAGAAAATAATTTGCTTAGTGAAGAAAATCACTTTTCCAGCTGCACAGCAACTAAAGGGTGCTCTGCAGGGTGTAGGCGCATGTTTCCTTGTCAACAAGAAAATATTAAGACCATAACCTCAAGGTAGAAATCCTTGTTCGGCTTCAGCAACAGAAGGTTGTAATTCACAAAACCACATAAAAACAAACAAAAAAAAGAAAACCGAAAGGTTCTGGCTCATAGTTCAATGTACTGATGAAGTGTGGGAGGAAAAGAAGGACTGCTGGTTTTCTTACGGGTTACACTGGTGTTTATTAACGAGCACAATGATGAATACAGAGGTGTAATTCTGTGTCTTCATACACGAACACACATCTAAAGATACCACAGAGAATTTGATTTTGTCTTGGTTTAGTTGACGTCATTGTGTCAAATGTGTTATTATTCCAAGGGTGTATAGATGTAATTTTACTGAAAGTAAAGCCGAGATTCGTTCATTTAATTCAAAATTGAAATGAGCAGAAGCACGGAGCCAAAGCACTGTGAAAGTTCCCATTGTTTGAACCTACTGGTCGTTTTGTTCTGTTGCTGCTGAGGCCGTTTCACGAGTCTCAAATTGAAATGTTAGAATTTCGAAGAAAACCTTTTAATGAGGATTAAAATCTTATTTAACCAGGTAGAAAGCAAAACTCCTACCAGCAAAGTAAGATTTTCTCATCTTTAAACAATTCAATAAAACCACGGAGCCTTTCTGTGCATGACTAATATGCACTGTATTGGCATAAAAAGAAGTCAGTTTTTTGCTTGTCCAAGGACAGCAGATGTTTTTTTCCGTACAGAGAGTAGTAATGTAACTCCTGAAGAGAACGTTGCAGTATCTTCACTTAATTATCTCACACTTTAGTCAGTACTATAACTTATGATGTACTTTTAAAGCTACAAGAGTTTGCAACAGCTCTGCGACTCAAGGGTTTCTACCACGGAGGGAATAAATTCCTGGTGTGTGAAAACAGGTTCAAAGGCTCTGTCTCAATGTCTTCGCCCACAGAAACAGACCGGGGACAGAGTCATCTGTCACACACTCGAGAATTTCCGGTGATACAGAACATCCTGGAAAAAAAAACGCTAATAGTCAGAGGAAACAGTCTGAAATAAGTCCTAAGCAGTCTGATAGCTTGAGCCTGATAGACGAGTGAGTATGCCTCTCATAGACAAGCTACACAAATGTTGTGGCACATTCGGCTTTAATGGAAGAATTTCATGTTCTTACAAGAGTAGAGGCTTCACGGCTGAGAGATCTCCTCTCAGTGAACTACCAGTGTCTTCAATATCTATGCAGTACACTGTGTAACTCACAGTTTTTTAATCCGGCTGATATGGTAATGGACTCACATGTTTCATGTAACTTCAGATTCAAGAAAACACTGGTGGAGTTTTTCAGTCATCCTAATGAAAACATGTATTTTGTGTGTAGCTGAAGATAGCTGCAAAGGAAGATTTAGTAGGTAAATTAGCATTAGTTTGTGACAAGTGGAAGCTTAAACACCTTCAAAATGCGACCGTATGCTGTGCAGCTTCTGTGGAGGAAGAGTGTGATCTAGGTATTGTCATTTCATGTCTGCATCTGCAGCTATTCTCGCCGTGTTTGGCTTGCTTCGAGTGGCAGAACATGCGCTTCTCACGGCATTACACAACAAGTCTGAGGTCACTTTGAGTCATCACCTTGCGTGCTCTATCTCCATGTATTTTTCTTGCCTGCTCCAAATGAATATGGCGGTCCCAACACAGCCATCCTGCATACTTGAGCTCGCAACCTCTACAATTTGCCATTAGCCAAACACTCTGAAAGTCCCTGCAAGCCCCGAGGCCAGGTGTTTCACTGAGAGCCACTCAGTCTCCCTTTTCTCGCCCTGAGCAACACTACAGTTCTAACAGGGAAGAGCTTTGAGCAAGCAATCTGTTGCCAGCCAGATTGGTTCCACAGGTACTACCACTGAACATGTGTAAAAAGAAGAAAAGAAAAGACCTGAGGATAGCCCTGTGTCCAGCACTAACCCTCTTCTAGGACTATCAATGATTTAGAAGGACAAAGTGTCTTATACATGAGAGTAAAATGCCGTTTGCTTTTCCCCTCCCGTGTCAGTGTTTTGACAGTGAGTGTGAAAAGAGGGAGGAATCTGAGGGGACTCTTCCATGTAAAGTGTTCTTTCATGTTTTGCAAACTGAGTGCTACCTCTCCCTCTACACCCATGAAATGGAGAGTTAAGGGAGAAGCCACTGTGAGAGTACAGTCTGTTCGGACCGACTGACTAACTTAACGACTCACTTGCTGGGAAAATGACTGAGCTTCACGCTGCCGGTCTCCTCTTCTTCTCTGCCGCGGCTCCCGATTCCAGCATCTCACTTTGTTTCTTACTTTTTCGGCTTCCTTCAGTCCTACGCGCTCTCTCACTAACCACAGCAAAGAGAATAGCGGCAGTCGGAAGGTCATTACAGTTCTGGCAGAGACAGAAGCAGAATAACGGGAGATGGAGAAAGCTGCAGAAATGAGAGGTTCGGAATGAAACAAATGGAGAGGAGTGTACCAAAGGTAATGAGGCCAAAAGAAAAGGGAGCCACTGAAAGGAGTAGTAGATAACAAGATAATGTGCTGCTGATTTAAAACAAATGGCCTCTATCATTCTGAACAGTCTTGTATTGTGTTTTTCGGGCATTGTGTACTAGCCAAAGCAGGAGGGCCACATTCTTCTGTATCTTAACAACCACAGGCCGTTGCGTCATCAAGATTTAAGGATAGTAGCTAGTAAAAAAGAAAAGCTGTGATCCACATTGCAGTTCCACATTGCTACTAATCGCTCAGCTCTCTTCCTGAAAGTCTCTTTGTGCTAGGAAGTACAAACACGTCCACACAAAGTGAGACGAGACAAACACTCCTTTAATTATGCCGTGAAGTTTTCTCCCAGATGCCCTAGTTATTCCAGGGAGCGAGGATTCAATAGAGTCTTTGGGGACAGACAAACCTCCCAGAAGTGGGCGAAGGATGGTAGAACACATCCCTGGTGGCACCAAGGGACGACCACGTCAGTGCTCTCGGCGGGGAGAGAGGACCTTGTTTTCTCCTTCTTCCTGTTCCCTCCCAACAAAACAAGACAACATCTCCGAAGCGCTTTTGTCTCTCTGAGAACATAATGTTACTGTAGATAAATAAACACAAACTCATGTTATGCTGTTAGTGACTCACAGGCTGTTCTTTGTTGCCTCGTTTGCTTTTGAATTATTATCACAGAGGACTAATACCTCTTTAGTGGTAACTCTGCATTTACCAAGTTTCTCTTTCTGATCCATTCTGTGAATGATGAATGAGCGATCTGAAAGAATGTGTCACGTCAACCACTCTCTCTCGCTGTTCTCTTAGGTGTGAGTGAAATAGAAGTAGTCCAGGTCTTTACTTTTATTTTTCTTTATTCTCCTTTTGTGAATGAAATAGGCACAAAGGGAGCAGATTATGGAGCAGTTTGATCAAATCTCAACAACACAAACCTACTTAGTGCATCGACAGGTGGCTTTCATCATGTTAAGACAAGCAATATACAGAACAATAGTTAAGAGAGGTTTGAAACATCTATTTGACTAACAAATAATTATCTTTCCTAGATCAGATGGCTGTAGCTTTGTAACAGACATACCGTTTAATTAATATATAACTCATTAAAAATCAATTAGCAGACTGGGCAGTGGTGTAGCTCTGTTTTCATATCATTTATTTAATCTTCTGTAAATCTATTCAGTCTTCTCTAAATAGTTTTTGGGCACTGTAATGTGCCCCTGATAACCAACAGCTATATATTAGCAGGCATTCAGCAAAAACACAATATACGTCATATATTATAATGCATCATGTTAAACCTAAGATCTCATTTTATAGCTGGAAAGTACATTAAATAACTTTTTGTTGACTTCCTTGACACTTGACTGACAAAACGACTCGTTAGTTTGCGAGCTTAAACCTGTTTGTAGAACTGTTAAAATATTAGACTTCAAACTGTGAAATGTAACAAATGAAAGGAGCATACATACATAAGTAATCACACCTCTGTGTTAACGTAACACACCGCATAGTGCTGCATACCAAATATGTCAGGACACACAGATGGCACAGTATTGCAATGTTGAGATTTCACACTGTGTAATTTAAAGATCCAGTGAACCACACACCCATCTGAAAAAAATAGCACTGATGATAATGAGAATAATAATAATAATAAATTACATCTTTATATCCAAAGGAAACACAGGATTTTGTCAGCTGGGGGATTTTGGTATGTTGCTATCTTTACTCGAAGCTCGTCAGAAAACAGGCACCTAAATATTATCACAGTCCTCTTGTCGCATTTGCTGCCAGCGCTGCCAAACATCACAACTTCAAACAGTTTTCTCTCTTCCTAATGAGCAAAGGATGCATCCTGTTTTCGAATCCACCAAGCGCCACCTTCTCTGAAATGCATTTCCCTTTCTGTGCCTTCCAACCCACCCCCTTCATCCCTCCACCCCTTTCGCAATTGAACTCTGAAGTGCCGGCACGCAAATCAAGCGCTAATCCATTTGAAGCTGACAGGGCGTCCTGATTACGGCGGTGGCTTTCTTCTTCAAACATCCCATCACCATCATCTATCCAGGAACACGTGTCGAAACATGAAAGAGCTCCCAAGTTCAATTAGCCGATCAATTGTTTGTCGGATGTGCCAGCAAACTGGGGGCAAATTGTCATATACACACCTGAGCCCAGGAGTTTAAGCCATAGAGTTTGCATGAGGCACAGAGTGAGACACTGTCTCAAAGAGACAAACGCACGGGGCACATTCATTTGTGGAGAAAAATCACCCAGCACTTGAACAGTTGTTTTAGTCCTGTCGCTGTCAGTTTCCTGTTGAATTACTAACATTTACATATGGAAATGTGCAGAATGAGACAGAAAGCCTTGTTTCTAGATATGAAAGGAGGACGATGGAGGGCCAGGGCGGATCACTTTCATGATTAAAGAGTCTTTGTTCCAAAGTGCTAATGAAGCTGAGCCAAAAGTTCAGTTGGCTTCATTTCTTTACTTTTAATGACATCCTCAATGCAGAGTCGCGAGGCTTTCCTAGATAGGTTGACAATAGTAGTCGTGTCATGTAATGTCAATTACAGGAACATCCATTTTAATCATTTCACTTTTGGCATTTACGCCACATTCAGTGAGTGCTGATGGCTGCTGTTGGGGACAAGAAGCTAGAAGTATCTTTGTCGGTGCAGCTGGGAGTAAAACATAATCGACTAATTTAGCTTCTCATTAGTGGCACGTGCAACTTTTGAGATCAGCGATTTAGTAATTTGATGTTTCTTTTATCTTTCTTTCTTCTGAAATGGTGCTGGGAGTCATGGCTGACTCCACGCTTTGAAGGAACAATAATCAGGCAGTGGGTTGGCCACTTGCGTCCAGATCTCCATAACAAGCTAAATATCTCACACATGTCTATTTGCCTTTTAAAGTTGTCATGGCTTTACAATTCAGCAGACAGTTACCCGTCCCGCGGACACGTAGCCGTGATAGCATTCATTTGATGCTAACACGGTTCCAGTTCCAGTGTCTCCTGGAACTGACACGGTAAAGGCAATAGTGACAATATCTCCCGGTTCTGTTCTCGTGTTCACCGCCTAGATGTTTACGTTGCCTGCCTTCCTTTTCCATGCCATGCCGGTTAAGTGTAATGGGTTTTCTAGCTTTCTTGCTAAAAAGCACAGATGAGAGCTGCGTGACTCAACCAAAACAGTGAAGTTGATGGGCATTAAGCAGAAACAATGAGGTGAAAGACGGTTAAATGCTCTGCTGTGCTGAGGAAAGCTGCAGAACCGGGTGATGATTCTCTTCGGGTTCACTCAAACGAGCGACACCTCTCACATCATCTCCAGTCATTTTGATGCATTATTCATATGAACGTTGTTCGGTGCAACTTTTCATTTTCGTGTGTGCAGGCTTGTAACTTTTAACCTTTTTTTTTAGCTCCTATTTTTTCACAGCACCAGCTCCACGTGCATCGTCACCAGATCAGTTGATATCAGCTGTCTTTGATCACAGCTCTTTACATTAATTAGTAAAACTTTGTCACCATTTTTCCTCGTGCCCTCTCTGTCACACATTGCTCCCCGCTGTCTCATCTGTCTCCATATCTCTCCATGTGACACAGCTTCACTCTCTTTTGCCATATTTCTAACTCAGGATTCCTCTCTTAATTTTCTCACTTCTTTCACACCTCTCCTGCACTTCTTGATGCATTTTCCTTTCTCTTTTTTTTTCCTTTCTCATCTTCCTCTGCTCCTTCATGACTCGGCCTCTTGTTCCCTCTCTTTACCTTCCTCACTTTGTCTGACTTTCTTCGCAGTCAAGAAGTCACAGAGATCAAAGGGAGGAAGTGATGAAGAGAGGCAGAGCAAACCCCCACGCATAAATCTTCCCTGCACTTTGGTTTTTATTTCCTACTCCAGCTGCTAAATCTGAGTCTGTCTTCTAAACACCTTCCTGACATACTCATTCCATCCCTTCATCCCCCTTATCCTTTCTTACGCTGCCATCTCATTTGTACTGTCGTTTTTTTTTTTATACCACATCTCTTTTTACCCCATTTTTCTCACTCCTGATATGAATACCTGTCAGTCGAGCTGATGTCAGCCCAGGGAATCGTTCACAACTCACTAGGACACGCGAGGAACACCCAAAAGATAAAGCAGCTCCCTGAAAGATTCACTACATGCCTGGATGAAACAAAGAAGAAAAGTGTTAAAGGAAAGAATGGAAACGAGATCTCACAAATATAAAGATGTTCAGCCCCTGGAGCTGCCAAGGGCGGCCAGGCATCTCTGTCCTCTTCATTATTCAACAGTCCTGTAAGTGTTGGTATCTTTGTTTTTTTCCCCCCTATTTTCTTTTGAACTATAAATCTAGGAGTTTGTTGTTAGCACACCAATAATAAGCACATGCTTGAACAAATGGCCATATAGCCATTTAGCAACCCCGCATCCGAAGAGAAACGCAAAGCTGCAGACACACCTACATACATGCAAAGTCTTTATGTGTTAATAAAGTCCCTCAAGACATTCTTTGTTCTGGAAAGTGGCTTCATTCAACCGCTTCCGTTTCCCCTAGAGTGCTGCACATATACACACATAAGTCATGATCAAGAGCAGGGAGTATGCATGTGCGTTCTGGAATGTCCGCTTAATGTATTTATGCATGTGGAGGCCACGTGTGAACACACATTGTTTGCACACAATGGATTTTTTAGCAAGTCTCTGCAGTGTGATAATGTGCTTGATGAAGTCCCTCCTGAGCATCAGAGCCTTACGACTGAGCTTTGTTCATTTATTTCGTCCTTCTTCTCCTGATGGCATACCACTGGGATTTTCCTGTTAGCCACTGTGAGTGGGAATCTGCAGGATATTACTCATCTTGCGCGCCGACTTTGATGCCACTTAAAAAGACCTAGCAGAAAGTCTTGCAGGTGGACCAAGTCCAAGCGGCTCAAAGTCAAGTTTGAGCAATCTTAAAATAGAGTTGTGTGCTCGTAAGGACGCGTGATGAAAATTGATTCTGAAAGATTGAGGAGATATGGATTTTTTATGGAGGAGGGATTATGACACAGAAAAGAATGAGACACGCGCGCATGCTGTGTTTTTAAAAAGATGCAGCGTGATGCTGTGCTACTCTGCTTCACCTGCCATTGTTGTCTGCCTGCAGTTGTTAGTCGAGTCAAAGAGAACAAAGACTCGGAGAGGTAAGTGAAATCAGGGGAAAAAAAGAGACAGAGAAATAATACTGGCCAACAGTTTTATTTACCAATCTTTCCATGCCTCCTCTTCTTCCTCCTCTCATTTTTTTTCTCCCTTTCCAATCAAAGTTTCAGTGCGTAACAATAAGACTGCTTACTCTCTCAAAAGCTGTTTAAGTGAATTTCACTGGCTCACCGGGGAATCGCCCCACTGAGGCTTTTGAAGGCATTGAGGCAGGGAGAGAAAGTAATTACTTTTTTCCCTAAACAGAAGTGGGGCGCGGCGTGGTGCGTGTGTGTGCGAAGCGCGTGTGTGTTTGTGTGTGCGCGAGAGAGTGAATTACTTTGTGTGCATTTGCATTTGCGTGCACGCGTGAATCAGTGTCATGTGTTTGTGTGTAAAACTGTGCGGCTTGGTGTTGGTGAGTGTGAGACACAGAGACACACATTAAGAGAACAACAAGGTTCTTACACTGAGGCGACAAACAAAGCCGGACAAGGTTTTAGTACGGTCTTGAGGCAGTGTTGTCTGTGTGTGTGTGCTTGTGTCTCAACATGTTTCCAATGCATTTCACACCTGTGTAAGAGATACGTGAAAAGAGTTTGTTTTTTTTCCTTTTAAATGTATTATTTGAAAGGTAAACTCACTGTGGATGTTTGGTACACTAGTCTTTGGCCCTGTATTGACAAATGGTGATGTACAGTATGTTCATTTATGTTATTATATACCAAGCAATAACTAAATACTGCCACGAGAAATTGCGTTTTTGTGTCTCATTGAATGAGATGAGGTTGACAGCAAAGCAAAGCTCCCAGTTTACCAGCTGATCAACAATGCGCTCTGAAAGTGTTGGAACACTTTCCCTTTTCCTGTACACTATTGTTGTATTTAAATTACTTCAGATATTTGAATATTTTACATTTCTTGACAGACACTTTAATCCAAATCTTTATCTAAACTTACAGGGAGCTAGCGCTGGGTGTCTGGCTCAGGGACTAGGAGTCAGACCGGGTATATGACCCTGCGACCTTCTGCATCCCAGTCTGATGCTTAACCCATTGAGCCACCAGTGGGTTCTAATCCAGACAGAACGTATCTGTAAGGGTTCTCTGTCATGCAGGTCCTTGTTATCTTAGAAAAAGGTTTTGTTTTTGAGAAAATTGAACGTACTGTATCTTCCTGTTGTATCGCATCACCCAAATTGTAAGTGAGCAAAACTGGTGAAACATGACAAACAGGTGTTCCTTATTATTGATGTGTTTATAAAAATTGACGTATAAATGACTACTCATTATTTTAGCTCTGGATATGGCTGCATTTGTTATTAAAAGAAAATATGTAATCAATATTTTAATACCTGCTAAAAGGATGAAAATGTGCGCATGAGGGATGAACGATGGTTGTAAGGGCACTCGATCCAAATGTGGACCTGCTGACGTTAGACCTACTTACTGTGTGGCTGCTTGGAGAATGACCGTACTGGTGCTGTCCACTAATAAACTAGCCAGCTAAGAAATACACTAGCACTATCCAGTGATAATAGCTTTTTGAGCTTCTTAATTTCTCCGAGCTAGGCCATTTACTCCCAAATGACCTTTTGTTCCGAGTACTGTACATCATGTCGCTCGGCAAAAACTCTGTTACCTCGAAGGTTCTGCGAAGGCAGCTTGCTACTGGTCGACAGCTCACAGCTCATGTCAAAAGTTCACAAAAGTTTAACTCGAAACGCACAATTCCAATGATTTACTTACTGCTCATTTGAGCAACTACGCTAATGGTGAAGGTTTTGTTGAAAATGATTTATTCTCCTACAAAATGCTTTTCAAATGATGCTGTGACTTGTGTTTTTGTTTTTCCATTGGATGCATTTTGTTTAGTCTGGTGTTGAAACAGTAATCACACGAAAAAAAAAAACGTGGTCTCAATCTGAATCATCTAGCCAGCTGCTGTGGTCATCCTGGAGAGAAACCAACTGAACCAAGACGGGCATGTAGACTATTCTGCATATCCTTACTAATGGATGTAAAATAAAAAAGAATGAACTGATGGACACTAACGGTTAACAGCAGCGTCTTTGTGTGTAGTTACTAACCAGGCTGACTAAGGGAAGCATGGGGATTAAACCTGAGCTTCTGCCACAGGTTCTTAATGAGATGGCGGTCTGGGCTCTGAGAACACTACTCCAGCGATGACTCTTTGAACCTACTAGTTTGGGGTAAGAAGACGCTGGAAGACGCAGAAGTGACCATCGTGGTCTCGCGCACCTGAATAAGGCTCCCTGAGCCCATAGCAGCCAACCTGGGGATTCCTCCAAAGTGTTCAAAACACTGCACTTTCGACCACATCCAGGTTTGAACAGAATTTGTCTACTTGTACTTTGCAGGGATGTTCTAGACACCGTGAAAGGCTTGGAAATGGCTGCATGGAAAAATAAAAAAGACCAATGTTCTTTCTGAGTTCCAGACTGATTTCTTTCCATTCTTGAAAATACTTGTTACCAACATTACAACATTTTAAGTTTAAGTACATATGGTTTTTATTTTCAAATATTGGGACAGACTTCAGGGGGCTAATCATTTAGTCTTAAACTGTAGGTATACCATAAGTAGGACATTTGTTTCCCGGCGATCATCCCTACGCACACGTTTGCGTAGTAGCGCTTAAATTATCCTGCACTGAAATGCAGTCTTCTGTCATGTCATGCCACAGTCGGCCAAGCTGAGCCTCTTCACTAAAGCCGTTTCCTAGCTGCTCTTAGATCGTTGTTTCTTATGCAAATCCATCTGACACAACTAGTCTGACAGAGCCCTCATTTCCTCTGCGTCTCAAAGCCACAGCTCTCGCACTCAGTTATGTTGTCCAACATTTCTTTGTTATTTCACCGTAAGTAGCTTTTTTTATGTTTGTTTTCCTTTGACCTTTACTTGCTGGATAATGAGCAATCATTCCATACCTTTCACCAGGTGAAGCTTGACAGGAAGTTTCTTGTCTGACTCTATGAGTAAAGATGGGAATTAGAGGTAAATGACGAGAAAAAAGCTGCAACATCAAGACACAAAGAGTTGTGTTAAAAGGAGTTGTGTCTTTCATTCACTGAGTTATAGCGCTGGTTTTTCTTCCCAGGATGAAAGGCTTGTGTGCAGAAAGCAAAATACTTTATTAATAATAAGTAATTCAAGGATTTTGAGCAATTTCCTGAAAAACAAACGTTGCAACGTGTTAATAAATCTTTTAAGTCGCCTACTTTTATGTTTTTCTTATGTACACTTTTTAGATTTAGTGCTTTGTCTACAGCTGGCACGGTCCTCAGATATCCACACACAAACAAAAAGTTGATTTCATTTAATTAAATTTTTCAGGATTATAATATTTTCAGGTGATAATACAAAGAAACGCTCCCAATTATTTTTTACCTTCGGACTATGCACAGTTTTCTTATTCGGGGACCAGCATACAGGTAATATGCATCTCCTAGTAAAATGACCTAACCTACCTTTACTCTGACATCGCACATGACTGTAGTACAGCCAGTCATTCCACTTCGTCGTGCGGAGAGGGTTACTGTAATATTGACATACCTAAATTGCTTTTTGGGAGAATTGTTCATGACGGATGTATGTTACATATTCCTTGGTTGTCCTTAATATTGTACTTACTTTATCAAGCTTTAAATAAGATCAAAAGAAAATGAACAATTCCCTTATTCCTTGTGGGAGAATGAGGTTGTCAGAGCAGCACTAGCAAGGGAAAAGACAAAATGAGTTTAAGCACAGAAATAGAATATACATTTAGAGAAATTGCATGTTTAAGCACATTTTGTTGCTCAAGTAGATGAGACAAATAGAAGGAATAAGCAGCAAAGCTGAGGCTACAACTGCTTAAGCAGTCAGTGATTTATTCAACCACCTAATTTTCCCTTGATTGTCCAGGGACTTCAGGTGACCTCTTTATACTCAGGCTCCCAATTTTCAAACTGTAGAGTTTTTCTCACTTCCACTAATGAGAAAAGGCACCTCTTACCACCTTTATAGTGAAGATATCCTTATTTTACTTTCTTATTTGTCTTCCATTTTACCTTAATTCACAGCCCAAACCTCCTTGTGTTATCTCCTAATTGTATTTCCCTTCCTTTTCCTTTTATTCATCCTATTTTTTCCTCATCATATTCTTCTCATATTGGATACCTCATCACTGTCTTCTTTTACCTTACCATCGCACATTATACGCATAAGAAAATGCTGTTCTATATAATTAATGAGCAGAGATTCAGTAGGACTTGGTCAACAATAAGTACACACTGTGACTACAGCAGGAATTTGACGCCCCGTTTTCATATTTTCCTTGGTGTGAAGGTTAACTGACGGAGTGGGAAAAAGCTGAATTAAAGCTAAAAGGCAAAATAAAATCACTCTTCTTAACAATCCTGAGAGTTCCATGCTCACCACATTAAGTATTTGTGAAGCGACGGTAGCAAAGAGGCTGATGTACTGTGTGTGCAAGCTTTTTCTGTCAGGGACATTCTTTCAAGCTTGAAGTGAGTGAACAGAGGCCCTGACGAAAACCCTACCTCACTTCATGAACACTGAACTGAATAACTGAAAAAATATCCCTGACGAAATGGTTCAGAATTGGCTTTATAAATGACTATGGTACAGATTGAGGCAGGATTTTTCTTACTATTAAATGAGTTGGTATCTGAACACAGCTCACACGAGGCAATGGGGACATGTAATATTAGCACCCACCAATCGCTTATTAGTACCATCTCTGCAGAGATGTCCCGATGTTTTACTTCAAAAAAACATTTTATGGGCTGTTTATTTACTTAATTAGTTGTTTCTACTGATGGCGAAGTGGAAACAAGTCGACCTCATATTTAAATAGTTTGGATAGTCTCTTCCTTATTTACAGTTAAACAGTAAAATTAGCATTAAATTCTTACCACCTGATTAACTGAAGCTATTTATCTCTCTACGACATCTATCTGTGTTTGTGCCTAGAGCTCAGTCTCTCACAGTCTCTGGTTTTTACCAACTCCTAAAGGTAAATATTCAACTCTCACATTTGACAATATTTTCTAGGCACATGCAAAAATGAAAAAGAAATTATAAGCATCCTGAGTGCAAGAAAATCACATGAACATAATTGTTATTAATTATTATTATTTATTTATTCCCATGCGTGAGTAAATAAATAATGACTTAACTTTATAATGTGTCTGTCTCTACTACTTAAAGATACACTGCACATGTCAGAGTAAATGGCAGCAGTAATGAACAACAAAAATGTAAGTACTTACTCTTTGCATAATTTGATTTCCTATCCAATAAAAGGCTGAAACCACATGTGGAAAACGAATCTGAAAAAAAAAACGGAGGAGGCAAATATTTGCAAATTTGAGTGACTGCCGAGGCTTTTGTTCGTGACTGTATACGTCAATCTTGTGATAGACTGACGACCTGGACTGGCCCTTAACAAGATGAGCAGTTACCACGATGGATGAATAGACTTTAGAGTTGGGTAAACGTCAGGCCTTGAATTAGCCTGTAGGCAGAGGGAGAGACTTATTTCCTAAAACATTATTATATGTAACTATACTTAGGAAGTAATGATGCTGTGTGTTGTTAAATTTTAATTTGTAACATGGTTTATTAAGAAAAAGGCAGTTTATACGCAGAGTGTGAAGGTGGCATGGGGCACTGAGTGTGACTAGCTAAACTCAGCTCAATCTGAGTGACACTGGGCCATGCCCCCTCCACTTAGCCACGCTCCCGCTAAGACCTGCCACTCCCTCCCTCCCGCTCCACGTATTTGACAGTCGCTTGCTTGGCTTCCCTTCCTCTCCTCTCTTTATCCTTTCCCCAGCTATGAAGTGCCACTTCCATGTGCTCTGTGCATGACAATATTCACATCCTCATGCTCCTCTGACAACAATGACCTCTTTCCCCCTCATTTATCTCATCCCTCATTTCCTCTCTGGCTAAGATCTGTCCCATCCCCGCAGCATACGGAAAGGCTAATGTTAATATGGCTGGTGAATCCGGAGGGCGAGAAGCTCGAGACAGGCGTGGAGACAAAGACAGTGATAGACATAGGCACATACATATGTATGAAGACACACTTATGCATAATCTCGGAAAAGAAATGGTATAAATACACACACAAACACCAAGACAGCGCTGAGCACAGGGTGCACACACATCTGAGAGGAGTGAGTGTCAGCACTGACGTCCGTGTGTTCTGTCAGTCACTGTGACACGAGGAGATGTGCGTCTGTGTGAGATCATGTTAGTATATGTGAGTGCTTGTTTCATTGTGAATGGTGCATTTGTTTGTGTGTGTGTGTGTGTCACTGTTTATATATTTTTATTTCTGTGCACTTGTGCATGGCTGTGAGCCATCTCATAAGTTGGTGGGGGGGCGGGCATTAACATCCTCTCAGTCCCGTGATCTTAAACAACAGTGATTCACAGCAGTAGGTTCCCTTCTCATGTGACGGGAGAGAGCTGGTCAGATTAATCTCTCCCTTTACAAAGCCGAAGGTATTTACACAGGGGATGAGCCTCCGATTTCAACAAAGATGATTCATAAATATATTTACTCATCTACAGTCTGATTGATTGTGCTGCTCTGGAGTGAGTCGCGAGGGGAACACCGCGATAGCCAAAGGTAGTGGGAGAGATTCAACAGCAATTTACTGTATTATCATATTGACAAGTGTAGCAGAGTAGAGCAGAGTTGGATTGTACTGGTATTTAAATTGTAAAATGATATTTACCACATAAATAATATGATACTGAACTTATAAAATCACATTAGAGATTAATTAGGCTATATACCTTTATAGTATTAAGATAAACTCCAACCACGTAATAGTAGAACACTCGTAAAGGGTCAGTCTACTTCTTAAGTACTTACACCACCTCTATTTTAACCAACGCATGCATCACACTGTGGTGATAGTGTTTTTTTCCCACTTCCATTATTCAACCTTGCAGCATTATTTAAGCTGCAAACACAGCACTAACGTCATTGTCTTAGGAATATGTAAATACAGTGACTTATTTATACATCGAGCAGACAAAAAGCAACTCTAGCATTCAGCTGTGTGTGTTAACTGCGTAGCTATCATTAGCTCGTATCTGAGCCTTTGTTCTTTGTTAATATACAAACATACAGCTAATATGCAGCTTTAAGGAAAGGGGTTTCTGCCACTGATCTTTAAGTAAGCCATACATTTATTTAGAAAGACAATCTAGGAAAATTGCCCTCGAGGCATTTTCACTGTAAATGATTTATTATGACAAACGTCGGAAGAAACACTTTTAAGAAATCTAAGTGTCAGAGGTATTGAACAGATTTGCCATAAGTGCTGACGTTATTTTTTTGCAGTGTTTCATTTGTATCTCTTTGGATTTCAGTTGTCGCATGCTCCATCAGGTTTTGCTTGTATCACCACTGGGCACACTCAAGCGCTGGGATTCCTACGTTTCAATATTGTGCACAAATCCTTCCATATCACTAGGTCTGATAGTGAGTGATCTCCAGTGATGAATCCAACTCAGTGTAGTGTGACAGCATCACAGAAGCTGTACTACTTAGCATGGGCTGCCTGGGATTTTGTCACGCCATCAGTGGGAAACACTTAATACAAAATGGTTTGATGATATTTGTTCATTTCTCACTGCTCGTGTCCTCATTTGATTGTTATGCTAGCAAGAGGCATTACTGATTAATTTTACCAGTTCTCATTACAGTTTTAATGCTGTCAGAAAAAGAAATAGGACTGAGAATAATAAAAAAGTAAGATGACAAGTACAAAGCTTAAGATACATAATACTAAGCATTATTTTTTTCCCACCTCTAATGAAACACTGAGGCCCAAGAACTGTGTGTGATATCAGTCAGCGTTTTCATACAGTAGACGTCTGCAGCGCTGGAAGAAGATGTACCGCTTAAAAACACCCTGTACTTGCGAGAGTAGTTGCAAATCGATGCATATATTACTCCCTGAATGAAGAAAACTGAGTTCACTAAAACACCACGCCTATCGCTTTTTCTTATACTTCCGTCTTCTTTCTTTCTCATACTCGGGTGTGACGAGCATCATGTGTTGTAGCCTACTTTAAATGAGCATGATTTCACATATTTACACCTCTAATCAGTCACTCTGGTTAACCACTGCCTAATATCCTTCCATGTCCCCCACTGACACTGACCCTCCCACCTCAGGAAACCTCGACATTAATTAACATTTGAAACAAATGTAAGAAGCATGCCCCCTTCCCTTTCCTCCTCAGTATCAGGTTCATTAAAGCATATTGCCAACTGCACTAATGTAGAACCACTGCTGTGACGTACGGTTGGTCCACCCATTAAGGTTGAGAGCCACAGACCCATATCCAGATATTGTATGCGTTTGTACCCAGATATGTTTGTAGATATAGCATACGTGTGAGCGTGTGTATGTGTGCTTATGTGTGCGTGTTTTCTTGTGAGTGGGGTAGAATCAAGCCAACCTCTAATTACCTAGCTGCTCATTAGTGCCCAGGTGCCAACTTGCTATTGGCAGAGACTAACTCCACGCAGGCAGTCGGGGTGACATGTTAATGGTGTAATTGTGCTGACCCGTGCACCCTGTTGGTTGATAATTACCGTGTCCATGTATTTATAATGTGAGAGATTAAAATGAGAAGGGATGCAAAAAAAAATGGATAGGAAGGGGTCCGGAGACCCTGTGGAGACTCTCTGGGAGGTGCACAAGCTGCAGTTTAATGGCTAAGACCAAATCACAGAGGACAGAGAAAGCCTGGTGTGCATGGCAAGGTGGCGTGAGTCACTTCCTGGCAAACTTTTTGATTGTTTCTCAACAATCAGAGAGTTGTGACTCTTGTGCTAATGCTATGCTAATTTAACTTCACATCATATAAAACATTTTTTAAAGTTTTGTACAAATGCAGTGGTTACACATGATGGCCAGGTGCTGCATATACGTATATAGCTGTAAACTATGTACCAAATTCACCCTACCTTTACCCTACCATCTGCAAGACTGACAGTTATAAGTCATTCAAATAGATGGGAAAATTGTTTTGCGATCCCCTGCCAAGCCAGTTCTATGTGGCACACAGTTAATCACCCAGGTATACTGTTAGGTGTGAATATAGACAATAGCAATGCCTCTGGCGATGAATGATGGTTACCTTTCCGACCCTAATGGCCAATCAACTGAAATTACAGCACACTTGCCGAGGAGGCTAGTAATAGGACCACTTTGGTCCAGAATTGTACATGCCCATGTAGCTTCAGATTGAAATGCATCTGTTGCGATAAGAGTAATACGGGTAGTCGACTAAATGGTGGCATAACTTTGAAGCATAGCAAAAAATGTTGCACACAAACAGTAAGTAATGCAGTTTTTCTTATTATCCTACAGTCAAAGGGAAGCTGCATGTGTCCAGCTAGTTGAGTCAAGCAGTTATCACATTTGCCTATGATATGGTTCTTATCAAAGGGTTTTGGCAAAGGATAGGACTGTTAACATTTCTGGCCACCCTGGCAAAAACTCACAGGGCCAAGGGGCTATTATAGACATTATAAGAATAACATGGAGATTCTGATATGTAATATTTTGCTCTTTCTACAGATAGTCAATATGTTTGCAGACGCACTACTCAGTATATGTTCCCCCAGTGGCCTTTGCACAATTGCCTTTGTTCTGAACATAGAGCAAAAGAAAATAGACTTAGACAAGCATAAAATGTGCTTTGGGAACCATTACACAGCATCTTTAGGCACCTGTTTGAAATATAAGCGTATCTGTTCAGATAAGCTTAAGACAGATGACTGAAAGAGGACTTGAATCAAATCACTGTCGGAGCAAATTATTGAATGGTTAAACTTTGCTACTCATCAGTGGAATTGGTAACATACAGTGACAGGAACAGGTAAAACACAGACAGAAGCAAAGGTGCAAAATGGTGAGGATACAGAAGTAAATAAAAAAAACTTGGTAACCGTGATCCCTCCTGTAGGTTGGGTAAAAAAGGGGCAGTAAGCTCTGGGGAGAATACTCCCATTAAGTCTACAATGTTCAGTGGGCTGATGTGGTGGAGCTGACCTGTAGCTGGGGACATCTGAAGTGGGCCCTTTTACGGGCTTTAGTCAATAACAATATCCTCACAAGGGCCTAACCACGTGCACGAGTACTTCATCAGGCTGGCACTGTAGCACCAGCAAGTGAAGTTATGGCACCATGTGGGTAAGATAAAAAAACTAAAAAAGGTTGAGGCCAAGGAGAAAAAGTAACAAAGTAGATGCAAGAGCAGAAAAAAACGGAGAGAAAAAAATATGCTGGAATGCTAAAGTGAAATAGAAACAATGATATTGCATGTACAATTGCATGTACAGAAAAAGAATGAGGTCTTGCCCTACAAACTGTACGAGTCACCCCCTGCGCGATTTGTGCGCTCGGATGCAATCGTGTGTGTCTACATCCACTCCAACAGGCTGTGGAATCAGGTTGCACCAGGTTCTTGCAGTTTAAACAGCTGTAACCTTCCTCTTTATCTTCCCGTTTGGAACATAATAGGAAGTAGTGGTACGACTGGCCAGGGGGGTAACACTGCTGCTTCAATACTCGTAAAGGAAACAGATGAGGCCGTTCAAAACGGAGGCACACTTATTTCGGCCTGAGAAAATGTCATGGGGATCTGTTGCTGCCTTCCTGAGCAGCAGTTGAAAAAGCAGCAGGATGTGGCATACGTGCTGCATACAGTACAGATGCACAGACAGGCTTGAAGGAGCAAAGATGTTGTCATTTGTTTTGCGTTGCTCGTTTTTTTTTTGCTCAAGTTCCAATTTGCTTGTCATTTGCATCAATATTTTATATGTATAGTGAACAACCGAGATGACGAGGGCAAAAAGCCTCCTAACTATTATGTGCTTGACTTTTAGGGCATTTTCTTTGCAATTTCATTCACATGTTCGATGTCTCTCTCAGTAATAAACCTTCTCAATTGGTATTTTCATATACTATGCACACCGTTGTAGACTCATTCAATAAAGCCTATTGTTCCAACAAATCCCTGCTTTATATTCCTGAATAACCTTGACTGTTTTGGCATTGAATGCACCACTTGGGGATCCAGGGACTCTCTTTGTCATTAGGAGCTGTTACACAGTAAATCTGGAAACTAGATTGCGGGGCAGTGAGCTGTGGCAAGGTTCAGCAAGGTAACAGCAAAGGCGGGATTGACAGCAATGGCAGTTAAATCAAACTGATGGGGGGGAAATACAAATATTTAACTGGCATTCAATTGGCTTTTGATCAGACCCAATAAGACGTAGTATAAACCGAGTAAGGTTGGGGGTTGATGGGACAAGCAGCACTCCTCTGTATCACCTGAGTGACAAACAAATTTCAGGTTATTAGCAGATAATGCAGTGGGTGGTAGGGGAGAAAGGGGAGAATAAAGGAGATTATTCAGACAAACTAAAGAGTGAGATGATAAGTAAACGAATATATGCAAATACGCAATACCAGTGGGAATGAGTGCTCTTCGAGAAGACAGGAAAGCAAGGTGAAAGCTGATTGGATCAAGGATGCCGTAGGTGACAGTTTTGATGCAGCCGCTAATCAGTTGATTTTGTTTTGATCTGATTCAGAATTTGACCCAACAAAGTGATGAGGGAAAATTTACAAACACTTACTTCAGAGATTAGCATGAAACGGCAGCAGCTAAAGGTGAACCAAAATATGAAGACGGGGACAGACAACGTGAGAAGAGAGAGTTATTTTGCTTGCTACCCTGACATCATGGAAAAGTGCTAATTTAACAGGGACACTAATTTTCACAATTAACATGTTGTTTATTGAATCTAAGCGGCAACAAAACCAGGCCCCTCTTGCACTTGAAGCTTCCATTTCCATTTCCACCTTCCATGTGCAGATGGATGCTGTAGGATTCAGCTGAACTTGACTTTCAAATCCAAACAGGCAGAACACTGCATTTTCAGATTTTCTTGGCTCAATATTTAATATCAACATCATATGTTAACTAACTTTTATGTGAACTCAAAAGATAATTTACATGTACTTGTACTTATCTAAACTCTTTTCCTAACACTAATCACTTGTGCCGTCACTAAAGCATAGTCTATGTAAACCAGGAGCATCAGTTTAAATGGCACAAAACAAGTTAATGGTGAAAAAACAAAACCTCAATCTTTCTCCAAACAAGGCGGTGTGGTTCTTTTTCCAATATAATATATCCGCTTAAAAATGTAATTGTAGAACTAAGCCAGTATGGTCCAGTGTTGCATACCCCTAAAAGATTCAGTACAGGAAAGAGAGGGGAGCAGCTGCTTGCCAGGTCTACATTAAAACCCAGTAACCATAGCATGTTGAACACAGAAACGCATCAGCTAACATTACAAAATCTTTGTCTCCTTTTTAACTGCTTCGAATCTGTTGCGACTTTCCTCTAAACAGTCTGTGTTGCGGTTTGATCTTTCATTACCGCTAGTTAATATGTGTGTGAGCTACTGCCAACATGCTGCAGTGGACTGATATCCAATGCTGTGGGGTTTTGGCAGACAGATGCAAAAATCTCCCAAGTAAAATGTGCAGCAGAATGAGTGATGGTTCACGATTTTCTATTTTATTCCAACACCGACAGCAGTCTCAGTCTGTGTGTGTGAGGTGACGATCAGGTAGGGTCTAAACGGTTGGCACGTGCATGTCCCTCCTCACTTCCTAAACACAGCACAGGGTGCATTTGATTTGTTGTTCTGGGATGTAAAATTTCTCTGCAGCAAGACCCCAGACTTTATTAATATACAGCAGTATGCACCAGGAGAGGATGAATAAACGATTCCAACTAAATTTCAAACATTCTCGTGGTTGGCGCTGCCAGCATTTTCGGAATAAATCTGTAATTATTCTTTTTTAGTTTCAGAAAGAAAACATTAAAATAGAGGGTAAAACGTCAAGGTAAAATGTTTTGTGGAACATTTTCAGAACTTTTGAAACTTTTGCCCTTTTCATTGCTGTGCGATTTATCGAAACCAGAAATCAAAACGTGTGTCATTTCCTTACAAGCAAAAAAAGAAAAAAGAAAAACACACAGAGATGATCTTATTCTATTAGTGAGCAGCAGTGTTGATGTGATACAATAGTACTGACACAGGACACACGCTGCCACTGCTGCTGTGTTTTAGAGTCATTTTATAAAGGTATCACTAAAGAAAAAAGTCTCTGTGAATATATCATCTTCAAATGTGTTTTTAAAAGCCAGTTTTCAACTGTTGTAAATATCTGTTTGTTTGTTTATACAATTCTAAATTATACCCTACATGTGAATGGGGCTTATGCTGCAATTTAAATTAGTAACACCTCCTTCACCACAGCTCTGATTGCGCTATTAAAACAGGCAAACCTGTGATGCTGCAGTTGTCACTGGTTTATCTAAATAAAACACTCTCATCTCTCCCAGCCAAAGCTGGGATGCCAGTGGAACACAATTAGGTTTAGGTCATGTGATTACATAATGAGGACATGAACACATGATGAGGATATAAGCCCCACTAACAATCAGTGTATAATTGAGCTGGATGATTGAGAAGATTTGCCCTTAAAGAGCTAAAGGCAAAACGAGAGCGAGCCCGTGCACGATTTTAAATTGCAATCATGGTAATGGCTGGCTCAGTTGTAATCATGATTGCAGTTTCTTCCAAATTTGTTCATAACCTGCGTTTTCAATAAAACATAAATAGCCTCATTTCTTTAAAAACACAATACAAGAGCCAAGTGGCAACAAAAGGGCAGAGCTATTGAGGAAATCAAAGCTTGTTGACTGATGGATCTTCGAGCTTCCCAAAGAGCAGATGAGAAAAAAGGAGAGCCAGTAATGTGTGTAAAAACAACAGTAACATTTTCCACTGTAGCGATCCATAAAACAATGGGAATGTGAATATACATTTGTTGAGATAGAGTAATCACAAAAGGTCCTTTCTGTTTTTAACAAGAAATGTTGTGGATGATAATGCAGCTCTGTGGTTTTGACACCCGTCATTACCCATAATGACAGACAACCTCTGTTCTGTAACTCCCATGTATCGTTAACGGATCCCATCGCTTTGATACTCTGCAACACGGCTCTGCGCTTTTTCCACACGTTCACATGGCGGTTTTTCAAATGTGTCTGAGCAATTAACCCCACAGTGCGTGCAGCAGCAATACCAGCAGCTGCTAGTTTCCAAGAACTCAGATCAGAGGGCCAAGCAATGCGTTTTTGGTATGTGTATGAAGCCGTCATATGAAACTGCAAACAAACCCAGCGAGCGGATGATAAAGTATCTGTGAACTGCCGGACCAACTCTGAGACTGCGTGGCCTCTGTGTTCCATTAATGGCCAATTGCATCCACCCATGGTGTTCAAAAAGACAAACACACTGCTGCAGCATTGAGACAGTTGTTGTATTCATGACTGGCAAAGCGAATCCTCAGGGCTTTGCTAAAGATAAACAGAGTATATTTGATAATGTCATAGCATATGAAGAAGGAAAAACTCAGAGTTTACTTTGGGGACACCGACACAAGCGATTGGATGACAACAAATTCAAAGCAGCAGTATTGGATCAACCACTATGGCTGTTTGTCTTAACCATGCGAACTTATCACAGATCTAACCGAGAATGAGAACCGTAAGAAAATTCAATAACGAAGATGTCTGCAACACGCGAAAGCAACATTGTGCAGGCAGATATAGGATACAGCTAAAATAAAGATTACATCTCTGTGTCCAGGAAATACAACTGATTTCTATCAAAATCACAGAGAGCTATTAAAGTCTAATGTTGCTATGCACTGCAATCAATGAGTCTGTTTGATCCTAAGGGACAGACAGTTTCTCCATCTCCAGCGCACTTTATGTAGTTTCAATCCCAGTCACTTCTTTATTGTCAGTGGAGACTGAGACTTCACGTTTTCTAATGAGCCTGCTTCTGTTTGTGCTGTGCGTTCTCTAATCTCCCACACACCACATACCACACAGTTTTGTATGTCTTTTCAATGATCCAACTTACTTTAAAGCTTTCACTTTGATTTACTTCCCGTATCTCAAACCGAATCTTCATACTGCCCAGCTGCCAAAATCCAGCACAGAGGAGAGAGGACTTAATCAAAAAGTTTATATGTTCATCTGGGTCCCTTTCGAGTATTATCAGGCTACATACGTAGATGCTAAGCACTGATCTCTGATTGGTGGAGGTTATATCTGCAGCCTACGTAGGAGGATCACACTGCTGACACTCAGCCAAAAACACAATTTAATATACATTAGGTTATTATTTATAGTCAGTACTCCCCTAAAATTAATCTCCCCTAAAAAAGTGATCATCAGTCAAAGATAAGTCAGTGGAGGACCGAAGCAAAGGATTTATCTGTATATCAGGTAAGCAGGACCTTTAAAGTGAATTCATGTTAATGCATACATTCTGCAATAAGAAAACATTATATTAATACGTAAATGGTAATAAATAGGGTTAATTTTATGCCATTCATCCCATTCTCCATATCACAGCAACACCTTACGGGAATTTCCTCAAATCCGACACTAGCATCCTGAAGTGTACAAACATGAGGCGATAATTCGACTTTTTTGTTCAAGAACCTCTGACTTATGCTGCATTTCAGTCATTTGTAGGTTAAATAAAACTTGGCTCCTTGATTAATGTGCTCCCTCCTCAACGTTGTCTGTTCTCAGCCAAGGATAATGCTGTACTGTAAGAACCATTACTCTCCAGCAACAATATAGGAAAATAAGTGTTTTTGCAGTTCACCAACGGGAGTGGGAGGGAGTATTTTTCTGTGAAGTGATCAATCATGCTATAAGTGACCTGCTCTCAACAGTTACTGTCAAAGGCAAAGCTCAGCAAATCAAAGAATAAACAATAGTAATGTGACTTACTGGCATCGTGACATGCATGCAGTTTGAAAGTGTCTTCTAAACATACTTGTATGTTTTAAACACACTTTATAAAAATTTGTCAAAGTTGTTTCATTTAATTCAAGCTGGGCTGGGAATCAAACCTGCGACCTTCTGCATCCCAGCCACATGCCTTAACCCACTGAGCAACCACGCCAGTTAAACATAACTTTGACTATGAGAATAACATCATCACAACATAGTTGCGTAACTCTTCTACACGCAAACAGTACCGTTTCTTGCGCTATGCGGACTATGCAGCTGCATAGGGCCCCGCCCCCCACAAATATTTTACATGTCATGCAAATATATCTCCGATTATGTTTGCTCTGTAATGTGGAAAGAAACTTTCTGGTGTTGCAAAAACAGCTGCACTAGATTCTTTACTTCGGTTGCTCTTATCCAGACATCTTCGCCCCCATAGTGTGTCTTAGTTAACTCAATCTATTAAAAAACGCACTGGCATGTGGGAGACAACAAAAAAAATAGAAGTAGTGAATCGATTTGTATCTTTGTTTTTAATTTCAGGTTTGAGAACCTACCATGATACATTGCAACAGATAATTAAAGGATTTAAAATTGTTATATTGATTCGTAATAGGGGCCCCCAATATATTCTGGAATAGGGCCCCCACAGACCCAGGAAAGGCCCTGCATGCAAATGAGTCTGTGGTTTCCAGCGTGATCTTCTTTGCTGTGGTTTGCTGGGGCAGCAGCTTGAAGGTAACAGACACTAACAGACTGGACTAATTAATCAGGAGGGCTGGTTCTGTTCTTGTTGTGGAGCTGGACCCTCTACATGTTGTAGGTGAGAGGAGGACACTCTCCAAACTCCTCTTAATCATGGACAATCCCTCCCACCCCCTACACAGTGTCCTGGCTGGACAGAGGAGCACGTTCAGCCTGAGACGCGTCAGTGTCAAGTGCTCCACAGAACGCCACAGGAAATCATTTCTACCTGTGGCCATCAAACTCTTTAATTCCTCCCTTGTGTTTTGGATTCAGTATTTCTGTTGGTGCCGATACTGGTGGTGGTTCTTTAGCGGCTGTAACAGGCAAAACAATTTCCCCCTGGGATTAAAAAGGTTTTCAATCTTGAATAGTATGTAAGAACCAACCAAACGTGTAATTTTTAATAGTATCCGCTGATCAGACGAGTGTGTGTTAGCGACAGTGGGGTTAAAAAGCATCATAATGAACACTCAAAGTGACAGCGAAGAAGCTAATATAGACCGTCCACAGCCTTGATGAGAGATGCTGTTTGTCTGACAAGCAGGCCCCAGCCTCCGCTCTGATGAAAGGAGAGATGTGATGAGATGGGAAAGAAAGGAAAGAGGTGTGAAGTGGCAACAATATTAACTCCTCTGCTCTCGTGTGTTGGTTTGTGCAATAGAACAACATGACAACAGGTCATCGAAGTGATTTGTTTAATATGAATCATTTGAGGAATTGTTTGAAACGTGGATGGTGATAAAAGTGCATATATTAAATTGTTACACTAGTTAGACTGGTCTTTCTTGTTTTTACTTTCATTTTTAACAGTGTATGTTCACTTCTTTTGATAGTTGTATTTGGTACTCCGGGATCCGAGCGCTGCCTCTTAGCCAGGATGTCAGACGTTGCTGATTTACTGCTGCTGTGTTGCAAACATTGCCTTTTATTGACGCGTCTCATTTCTCAGCAACATACTTTGCTCAGCCTGCTAACTTACAAACCAATCAAATCCAATCACTCAGAGTGGTCTGACCCATTGTGTCGAAGAGAAGAAGAAGCTTTTTTCTTATTTTGCCATGGCCCTAGTATGATGTATTGTGTCACTTTTAATTTTTTTGGAACACATGAAACTTTTGATATTTTACTAGGTGCTGAACAGTGGCCAACAGTAAAGAGACTACTAAGCTGCACAAATGAATTGAGGCTAAAGGATCAAGACAGTCACCGCTTTTGCCACTGGTTTAAATTGTTTACAATAAAAAAAGGACCAAAAAATTTTAAGCCAAAGAAAAAAAAGAAGTAGTGAGAAGTGTGTAGTTACCACAGGATATGCTCACATGAATATGGAAAGAATATAAAGGATGTTGCGATGCAGCTGGCGACTGACTTAGTGACTTTGAAGTGCTGCGTAGTGTTGTCCTGTAAAATAGATTATTTGTGACAGACTGGTTATAGAGAGTGCAGACCTGAGGACAGTAGATTTAGAAACAACTCCTTGGAGTCTCTCTGAAGGTCATGAATAATTCACATACAATTAGTTTGTTTATTCTAATGAAAATTCAGCTGGACTCTAAAATTCCTTGTGGGAAACCAATATTGTTCACATTTGTAACTTGAACAAACACCAGATATTGATGTTTTTTCTCGTGAAAAAGTCTCCACTTTTGCAGGCTCCCTCTTGCACAGTCTGAACTGGCATTTTGTGTAGAGCGGCATCTCATTGTCTTCAGGACTTCTGAAAATAGAAGAAAGTGAAAAAGCCTGCTAACAACCTCACAGTTGGCACAATGGAGAAAAAAAAAAGCTCAGGAGTTATCAAAACCATTGAAGTGTGTCTTTAACCGGCGTGATTACCACACTGAAATTACCTTTGTATAATACATGATAACGCTGGGTTCCCTCATGTACCACGGGCCCATGTACGCAGTCATCTAACCTTTGGGTGAGCAGTGATAGCACCACAGAGTAACACATCTCTTATTTTGCCAATTTCAGTCTTTTCACTTGCTCTGTAGCCAAATGCTACATTCTGCTCCGACTGATCCGTTCTCGGTGGTGAAGAAGAAGAAGAAGGAGCTCGTCTTGTTGTTAATCATGTTCCTAAGGTTGATTGCTTATCTGATGGAGTCTGGAGTCTCAGCGTTATAATAACTATGTTCTCTTTCAAAGTCTCCCTGTAATTCAAGCTGTGTCTGAACTCCACCAAGGCTTTGCACTCCCCAAATCTAAAACCTCCATCTTTCCCATTCCGCTTCGGCCAAATGATTTTCAGCTCCACGTATTCAGAGCACAAACCACAAGTCCTGTGCCTTCGAATCTAACCACCAAATAGACTCAAATCCAGTCATTCATTCCCCTGGTGTCGTTTACTCTCCACCTACAACTTCAACTTTCATGCCACTTTCTGAAGTCATTGCCACCTAGAGAATTACACCCACCTGAGGTTGAACCCACGGAAGACTCAAAAGAAGCCCACCGCTTTTGCGTCGACTGCCTCGGGGCATGTTGGGTAACCACAGAAGGAAAAGCGATATTGGAATCAGAGTTAAGTGTGATTCGCTGTGGAAAGGTTAAGCCTGGTTTGTGAAAGCCTAGGGGCTACGTGAAGGGAAGAGGAGACGGACTCCGTTGCAGGCCTTAAGGGGTTAAAAAAATTCACTCCACCGAGGATAGGCTCCAGGTTTGCTTTGCGAGCTGGTGTGAGTGTAGGACTGGTGATCAGTGTATGGGTCTGCTTCGTGTGCGCGTTTTTGTAGGAAAGAGATTTAGTGTATTTGTCTGTGTGTTTTTTTGTCTGCAATAAATAGACAGACACTTGAGCATCGCCCCCTGGCTCTTCTCGCTTTAGTGCATCTCAGACTAGCTAAGCCCCCTGGAGCCAAACATCTAACTGGATCTGTCAATACTGACACAGACGAAACACACTTTCTTTATGTTCATAAACCTAAACAAATTCTAGACCTGTTGTACCTGGTAAACAGTCACACGGTTAAAGCATGTGCGTGTCCAATACTCATTTATGCTGCTACACTGTGACTCGGTTTGTTTCTTTAATCCATTTGGAACACTGTCTTTTCTGACTGAGAGGCACACGTACTCGGGGGGGGGGGGGGGGTAAGCGTAAGCTGCGAGCGGGTGCAGAGGGAGACATGTAAAGCAAAGATATTGCACAAGGAAAAAAGAACAGGTGAATGTCAGGGTTGTAAAAACAACGGGAAGTGAGTTGTTGCAGTTTGCACTGCTGGTTTGGCTCAGCAGTCGGTGCAGTAGCTGTGACCTGGCTCGTTAATGCAATGAAGGTATTTTAGAGGCCGCAGCATGCTGGACTCACACAATTAGCATCACAAATCTAACTCCTTCTTAGTGACATACAGTAGTTTGTTCTAAATTCAGGCTTTTCCTCCAGACAATGAGATGCTTTTTCACACATGGACTCATCTGGACCTTACACTGACATTGTATTAGGTCAAGTTGGCAGATTAAAATCCAGTTGGTGCTTTGAATCTTTACATCCTCACATACAGCCCACCCGGCTAATCTCTAGACATATGAAAACGGCTTCAGATGCAAAAACTCAGCCCAGGTGTCTTCTTTCACAACTGCATTCATGCAGAACAAACAGATTTCGTACTGGTTTAACTCATACCAGTCTGTCAGCAAACAGTAAGTGTGATTGTGTAACACCCCCCCCTAAAAAGTGACTGATAGCTGGAATTTCAGCAAATCATGGCACCTTTTAAGAGAATAAAATAAAATCAAGTCCTTGAATCTTGTCTTGAAAAGCAGCACTGGGTGCACCCATTTTTCAAAATACTATGTTTTATGAAATTCAGCCTTTTTATGGTAAAATAACAATTGTTGAGCTTTACCCACTAATATCACTATGTGCCCTGTATAATTTCACATTTTTACAGCTCCAAGTCTTTGTATAAAAAAGAGATGAAGTTACATGTGAACCCAAAGGGGTGAATGCTCATGGAGCAGCCTTGTCGACAAGAACGTAGCTATCCGGTTACAGTTCAGGAGCGTATACACCAGAATGACATTTACTGTCGGTCAGAGCAATATCCAATCAGACAGTGACATATGGTGAGAAATAAGGCCTTTGTCTTGAGAGATCTAACGATAAGAATCGTATTTCCATTAAATCAATGAGGTGTGTGCTTTACTGCAATGAATAATGCATCGCTCTTTCAAATCTCCTTCCCTCGCTCCCATCCTTTCCCACTCTCCCCCTATCACCCAGTGTTTACCCATCGACATACAGTGTTCACAAGTGTTTTTATACTTCATGATCAAGCCAAGATCTTGATCCTTCTCCACAAATGCTACGTTGTTTTCTCATGACGATGCTCCCAAGTTGACTGATGAGGACGGCAGGGGTGACGTCATGCAATGATATACCCCCTTTTTTTTTCTAATTATACATGACTCAGTAACCAATGCTTACAACTATTTGTTTTTTTACGCTCTCTAAAATCTCTCTTTGAAATTTAGTGATAAAAAAGACAGAATGCATGTGAATTTGAAACTAGACACTCACTTACACACTTTATGCTAACACCAAAGTGAAACCTCAGACAAACTGCCACCCTGTGTTCCTCACACTACATTAGCCCACCTCTTGTACTGCTCCTTCTCTTGTCTGTCTCGTCTTCAACACTCCCACCTTACCAGATCCATTAGCTCCATTAAGTCCCATTCACTAGCTCCCCTACTGTGAACTTAAACCAAGCCGACATCCTTTGCGCCCGTTCGCTCTGACAAGGCTGCTAGAGACACAATAGGCCCGGTCGCACTTCTTTAATAACTGTCTGTATAGAAGTCCACAGGCGCGTGTAAAGCCCTATTGATCCCCTGTAGAGAGGCGAGGCTAGCTGGCCACGGTGGTGTGCAGTGGCGACCTTGTCTCCCTCTGTGTAATTAATTAAAACTTCACAGCAGGCCTGACAGCTGATGGACTGTCCTCCAGTTGATTGTTACTATTGCAGTAATCACACACAGGCAGGCTGAGGTGTGTCCATGCACACCGTGTCGAGATGGAGCCGGCGCCACTGGGTGGGAAAGTGCCGTGCGTTAATGATGTGCATTCTGTGCATATGTGAGTGGTGCGGTAAAAACATGTTTAATTTTAAAAAGATACCTCGCTGCTGACCTATTGCCACCCCTCTCACCGAGTTGTGTGTGCGTGCGTGCTTTTGTGCTCACTTCCTTATCCTTCCCACACATAACTGCCCTCTGTCTACCTGTGTCTTTGTACTCTATCCCTTACCCTCCCTTCATCCCACTCAGCCAACCAAAACTACAGTGTGTCAGCCCCGTTTTATCATTTTCTGTTCACTCTTTCAAAGTAAGAGCCGTGTTTTTTTTTACCACCTCTCACAATCCCCTCTCAGAGCCACACTGTGGGCATTTGCATGAGCACCTATCTGATATCAACCTAGAATGAATTTGAGCCCTTGGATTAATATTGCAGATGACACATTTAACGTTAGTCTTCAGCAATTCGGTGCGACTGTATCTACTTGTGAGGAAATAATAGTTTTTGATATCAATTTAGGAGTCTGTCTGTGTTTTTCCTTTTTTCTTTTGCTCTCTTTATCAGATGTACCAAGAGAGAAGACTGAAGCTTCCTTCAATCATATTTTCTCCAGCAGTGTTGTTTTGATAAGGAGGGAGAGGGGAGCCTATCAAGATCCTGCCAGTAAACAGAATGATTTAGGATCCAACAGCAGTCTCTTGGCTTTATTCTTAATCAAAGTTTATTCACTGCCACGGATCTATACTAATTGACAGTGTTTATTATACACCTGAACACGGAGATGATGAGGAAGACTACTGGCAGTCTTTACAGATATACTGACTGCATTAGCAGCATGAACTGTGAGAACACGAGGAAGGTGGATGTAAAGCGCCATATCTGATTGCACAATGCCAAAAATCCACCAGATGACAAGGTGTATTACGATCTAATCTGACTATCCCCTGTGTTATTTAGCAGTGACTGTTTAGGCAAGTAAAAGGATGCATCAAAAAGGACTCAAACATGGGACTGAAGTCCTGAATTTTGTGTCTGCAATCACAAAATACATTTCTGTTACAGGTGTCAAAATAATACATTGATTTCAATTAATCACAGAAAACATAATGCATTAAAACAGATAGCATTGATAAATTGCGTTCCGTGGTTAAATGGAGTGCAAAGCAGTCTATGATAGTATGAGTAGAACCATCAGCCCCTGTGTTGTGTAGGCTGATGGAGTTTATTTTGCTGGTTTCAAAAGTGTGTGTGAAATTGATTATTACTGCATTAATATTATCAATACAGACCGGAGGCTAAAAGTGACATTTAAAAGTGTGTCAATTACAAGAATTTGTCTCACTCACTCTATAATAAACTGTCTCAGACGGGAAACGCGCCCTCACAAAAACATCCGTGTGACTGCAACTGGGTTGTGTGGGAATGTAATTTTTAGGGAACTGGGAAGACATATTTCACTTTACATATGAAATGCGATTAATTTCAGATTAATTAATCAAAGATCATGTGATTAACCCTCATGTTGTGTTCTGGTGAAATTTTACCATTTTAAAAGTTTTGTCTGCGAAAAATGTAGTTAGTTTTATCAAACCGACTTAAGATTCGATGACTTTGTCCACAAACACAACTTGAACACACAAAGTAAATTGTATGATTCTGCATATTTTTTTTGTTTTAATAAACCTTCATATGCTCTTGATGTTCCTGGACATAAATGACCAGCCATTAGAAATGAATGGGGAGAGAATCATTAGTGTAAAAAAGTGATTTGTCAGATGGACACAGGCACACGCCTTGGGTTTGCTGGTAACCACGGCGATAGTTTTTGAGGGAGACTCTCTCTCCCATGGAACAACACCTGTGTTTGACACCTATGACACCCATAATATTGGATATTCTCCTAGCTTTTGTATTGAAAGCTTCCTT
The DNA here is from genome assembly GCA_032270685.1 of Microctenopoma stevenorrisi. Lineage (NCBI taxonomy): Eukaryota > Metazoa > Chordata > Actinopteri > Anabantiformes > Anabantidae > Microctenopoma > Microctenopoma stevenorrisi. The sequence goes on from JAUMTR010000001.1 coordinate 18,128,671, forward strand.
GAGGCCTTGCTCACATATCATTGTGTGGCAAAAAATCAGCAATGAGGAGAAATCTAGCGAAGAAGAGGATGGCAATGATGAGGCTACTGTCACATTCTTTCTTTGATTCCCATATAACCCAAACGTCCATAAGTCCAAACATCACAGTAGATGAGTGCCTGGTCGCTTTTAGGGGACCCTGCCCTTTCAAACAGTATATGCCAAGCTGTATATATATAAATATGAAAGCTGTCTAAATATGGCATAAGGATGCGAGCAAGCGTGTATATCCCTTTTGACCCGGAACACAACAGGTGTTATATTATGTGACTGTAAAAACTATGTAAATAGTTTCAAAACAAATAACTTTGACACAAAACACTATAATATGTTTCATCTGAATACTTCTTTTAGTCAGAAATAATCCAGAAATTATGTTTTTTAGAACCCAACTTCAACATGTATGAGCTCAGATCAATGAGCCATACAAGCCATAAATAACAAATAAAAGTTAAAAACTCCAGTTGATAGAAATATCTAGTGATAATATAAATATAATTACATTTTTGATGTCATTATTGACTGGGAGCATGGGGTTAATTGACAGTCGCATAAACTGAAATCACAAATATGTTTTGGAAAATTGCAGCTGGTAGTAGCAAATGTGTTGCTGTTAAATATATGAATAGGCAAACGAAAAAGAAGTTAATTAGTCAAATCACTTGATGTACAATATGCATTTTTCTTCTCTGCTAAAATATATAGTTTGGCACTTATACCCATTGTCAGCACAACATGCAGTTTTGAGATTACAGCCTTAACTACGGATGTGTTTAGACCTGAGAACCGTGACATGTTTAAGGTTTAGGAGAGATTGTAGTCTGGCTTAATAAAATAAACATCACATTGAGGTTGATATTCATGGACGGATCTTGTCATTACGGCAATAAATATTTCTGCATATGTTGTCTTGTGTCGAAATGCAAAGAACTGGATTTGAAGCTAAGTATTTGCTCTGAACCAGCCCTGGGACTGTCTAAGAGGAAAAAGGGGAAAAGTCTCTAGCTGTTGCTCGCATTAGCCATGCAGAGCAAGAATATATTAGCATGTTAGCAAGTGTTTACTGTAAAGTTAGATTGTGGAGATCATGGTTAAACACACTAAAAGGCGACACCAACCACCAACCACACTATTTATTTAAACATCAACATGATGTCGTAGGATGTTTCATGTCCTTCCACAATCCGTGTCCCTTTCTTGTTGCTGTGCAACATGGACATCGCATGCCTGCAGTGGCACTGACCGCTGTAAAGCCCAGTGTGCATACACAGCATGGGTCAATACCGTACATCCTACCATACACCCTACAAAGGCTGCTGCTCTGCATTTTCGATGAAAGGTCTAAAATAGGAAATCCATTTGTTGATATGTGACACTGTAGCTTTTCTTGTTGGTGGGAGCATTTGGGCTGAGAGTGCAGAGATGACAGCTTTTGTCATTAGAGACCACATTTTTTTTCCTGACTGCATCTGTTTTACAGATAATCTTACATGTATCTGTAGATAACCAGCTTCTCGGCGGGGGAGCATATAAACATATTTGGAAGTATTTATTTTAGGTTCAGCTGATATAAGATAATTATTTTTGAACTCAAAGCACCAATACTGTTGGGACACTCATGCATGTATTTATCACCCACTAGAAAACTACTCAGGAGTAGACATGGATGGAAATTTCCGTCGTCTTCCACTTTAAAGAAAAACAGTTGTATTGTCAAAAATGAATTGAAAGTGACAAACGTAATTGGTATCTGCTATTCTCTACCGCATGATTAAAAAAAAACAACAGAAGAAGCTTTTCATTTTTGACATACAGTCTCCCAAAATATATTTTAACAGTTTGGACACATTTGTTGTATACGGCATATCTAATTAGAAATAAAACTAGACTTAAGTGCCAGGTCTAGACTTTCATATGAGTGCAATGCGTTAATATTAAAAGATCTGTGTGTGAGCTATACGTTGTGCACAAATTGCAATGCTTCACGCTACATCTGTCTACGTGTTTCTTGGGTCGCAAAGTGTTGTTTCAACATTAGTTCATCCATAATAGAGCTCTGCAAGTGCATTGAGATAACAATGAGGCTAGATCGGCAAACCTCTATCAGAGAAAAGTCAAAGGTGGTTAGTTTACCAAAATCAACAGTTAGAGGTGAGCACACATGGCAATGACCTGGTACACTGAGGAACACTACTCTTGTAGATTAATGAAAACTAATTTTCATAGCGAAGATGAGCGCACAGCTAGTGAAGATTGCTGTGGGTGTAGGTGTGCATGAGTCCCTGACAACAATCAATACAGGATTTCATGACCAGAACCTCAAGAGTATTTGCCACAAGAAGCAGACACCTAATCAGACTCGACAACAAATAAACAGAAGTTCACAAAAACACACATAAACAAACTGAGAAACACTGGTACTTGCTGATTTCACTGGCGACAGAAACTGAAGCACATCTGTAAAAAGAAGTTCTGTCAGTGCCAAGTCATCTATCCACCCATTTACTTAGCTTCTTCTCCTCGTAAGGGACCAGGAGCCTATCCCAGCTGTCATTGGGCAAGAGGACAGACACCTGTCCCGGGTGTACCTTACCGTCTATCGCAGGACAGAGACAAACAACCATGCTCATCCTTCACACCTACAGGCAATTTAGAGTCGCCAATTACCTTGCATTGGGATGCTGGGAGGCAGCTGGAGTACCCAGAGAGAACCCACAAAGAGAACATGCTAACTCCAGTAAGATAGTGCTAACCACTTAACCACAGTGCCGCCCGTCAGATTAAGCCAAACAATTCAGATACTAATCGTTGAATCGTTCAGCAGAACAACAATCCCAAATGTACAGGCAAAGCCATCAAAGAGCTTCTAAGGAAGAAAAAGTCTCAAATGGCTGCGTCAGTCACCTGATCTCAGTTTGACTGAGCTGAAAATTAGTCTTAGGACCGACTGACCCATGTTCAACTGCTGTTCACATGGAACCCTTCTCCACTTCGGCCTTCAAAGTTCTCGTT
>JAUMTR010000001.1:18132241-18166728 GCA_032270685.1 Microctenopoma stevenorrisi
TAAAGTGCCTTGAGATAACTTTTGTTGTAAAATGGCGCTATATAAATAAAACTGAATTGAATTGAATTGAATTGAAAATGGGGAAACTTTAAAAGCAAGTTTCAGCTCAATTCAAAGTGGGCTTATGTTTCTGGTCAATTCCCTGCTGGACGAGCAATGACCTGTATGTACGTTTTTTTTGATAATCCTCTGTTTTTATTGTTCTAGTGTTTATTATTTTTTTTGTTATTGTTCACATTGTGCAGGACAAAGAAGCTTTGATTTTTTAACTTTACAACTCTTTGTTTGGTTTGCAGGGTTTGTCATCGAAATGTTATCTAAGATGATGATATGACAAACTGAAGACGCAGATAAATTCTGGTCTTCTGCGTTTACGGTTACTTGGAAATCCTGGAACAGATATAGTATTCAAGGAAGGCTATTGAATTCCAATCTAAGTTTGCCTCTGTCTCCAGAAGACATCCAAGCCTCAACTGTAGAAACGGCATCTACTTTTTCAGACGAAGGGATGTTGAGCAGAGGATTATGCAGCAAAGACTTAAGAGATTCTGCCTGGAACGTCAGTGAAACCACAACAATACCTTGCCAGCTCCCACTTCGTCTTGGGGGAACTGAGTTGAGCTAATTAGCCATAATATCAGCAAGCAAACTCTCCTCGCTTCGTTGACACACACCACGGCCCCTAATTGACTGCTAGGAGTTTTGAGGCTTTAATACAACAAAGAAGCAGGCTGTACCTTGGTGATTATGGGTTTTGGGGATAAAAAAGTATTTGCCCCCTTGCAGATTTCTTAAATCTTTTTGAATATTTATCACGCTTAAATAATCAAGACCGTCAAACAAATTTTATTATATCACAAACACAACCTAAGTACATAAAAAATGCAGTTTTTAACTTATTACAGCATAAAAACCCGCCTCTGCCTATTTGAAAGTTAATTTGTGACTAAACCTGATAAGTGGTTGCGCCTCCCTTGGTGCCAATATCTGCAATCAATTTCATATCGCTGTGTAGGAAGGTTTTGTCTACTCTTCTTAGCATGAGCATGAAGAGTCTGTTTTAAGTCGTGCCACAACATCTAAATCAGACCAGACCACTTTTCTTTTTACGTAGGTTACAGGTAGACTTACTGGTGTGTTTTGGATTATTGACCTGATGCGATAGCAAAGTGTGCTTGAGCTTGAGGTCACATACCGACGGCCAGGCCTTCTCCTACAGGAGTTTCTATTAGAACACTACTTCCATCACTTATGGTAAGTTGTCAAAGGTCCTGAAGCTTCAAAGCTGCCACAGAACATCAAACCACCTTGTTTGACTGTTGCTTTAATGTTCTTTTAATGAAGTATTGGCTTTGCACCAGATGCAACAGGACACACACCCTCCCAAAAGTTCATCAGTCCACATAATATATGCCCAAAGGTCTTGGACATAATCACTTAAGATCAGTCAAGATGTTTTTTGGCAGATGTGAGATGTGAGAGTTGTGCTCTTCTTTGGTCAGCAGTGGCTTTAAATCTATCTCCCAGTGAAGCCATGTTTGGTCCAGTCTCTCTCTTATTGTTAAATCATGAACACTGACCTTAACTGAGGCGAGTGATGCCTGCAGTTCTTTAGATGTTGTTCTGGGTTTCTTTTTGACCTCCTGTGTGACCTCCTTGGAGTAATTTTGGCAGACTGGCCACTCCTGGTAAGGTTCACCACTGCCACCAACTACTTTCTCACATTGGGCCATGCAGGTTTGGGAGGTTTGAGAACTTTTATCTGTTAATAAATTGAATTATCTTTTAAAAATATTTAAATTAAAATGCATTTTGGATTTAATTGGCTTATCTTTGTGTAATATTACAATTTGTTTGATTATCTGAATCATTAAAGTGTGAAAAATGTGCAAAAGAAAAGGAAAACTAGGCAAATTATTGTGTATACAGCTGTGCACCTATACAGCACAACCTTGCAGAACTGATCCAATGTCATGAACTTTGAATGCAACATGGTTTGAATAAATAAAGATGTGCTCAAACATTCGAAAAAAGGCTTAAAGAAGGTGAAAACATGCAGCATAGAGGTTTGAATCGAAAGGCATGTATTTTGGCTGATGCTCTGAATACCAAACACACACACACACACACACACACACACACACACACACACACACACACACACACACACACACACCCAAAAGAAACCTTCTGCTAACTTAAATGCTTTATAACAGCTGTAGGTTGCACATCCATTAGACCATGAATCCTTCAATTATCACAGCGACCACGGTATCAGGTTATATTTATTGTTCTATCTCCGTGTTTTCTAGCTTAGATAGAGTGCTCAGCAGATATTATATGGACAGCCCCGAGACGTAGGCCTCACAGCCATACAGACACACATTTTCACTAGACATTGATTAGAACTTATTATGCCAACCACATAACAAAACAATTCCAGAATTGAAAGAGGCTGCGGTGGGGAAGGAGTCAAAGGAAGAAAAAAGCCTGGATATTGAACATAAACGTCTATTTTTCTGAGGTGGGGGGGGTTGGCCTCTTGAGTCATTTTGACGATTCATCCATTTTTAAAAGGGATCTGATAGAAACCAATCCCCCCGTCTGAATCTTTCAAGCATTTCCCCCTGACTCTATGACTATGACAGGAATCCTCCTGTCTTACTGTCAATCAGCTCCAACCAGCACTCGTGTGTCACTTCAAGCCTGCAGGTGTACAGCACTCCTGCACGAACACGGAGCGCTATATTTGTTTAAGTGTCCGCGCGGTCTTCTCTGGATTAAATCTCTCATTTTCTCAGATAGCAAGTAAGAGCAAGACGGAGAGAAGGAGTGGGAGGAATATGACGGGGGGGGGGCCTCACCTAACCTCCAGGGAAAGGCCAGTGCATTAGACAGAGAACAGATCAGTTCCAGCTAAGATGAATATGAGCGCATAGATTGGTCTACTGTCTGGGGAGACTCACAAATGCACTTTTGTGTACGCCAAAACTGCGAGGCTCGGAGGCAGTGAGTGAGGAGGGCAGGGAAGGAGGCAATCACTGCATAACCAAACAGACCCCGAGCGGAGCACATCAGAGCCAAGGGCCAAGCTGAGACAGATACAGATTGCTTATTGAGCTGTTTTTAGAGTGACAGTATTAACTGCATATGGCTGAGAAGAAGAGTTTTTCTCACAATAGCTGACAGTTTATGGTATGTGTGTGTGTGTGGGGGGGGGGGGGGCACTGGGGGATTTTGTGCTAATTTGCCTGCAGTTATATAATGACAATAACACTTTATCAGCATAATTGATTTTAAATGATTAATTGAATTTAGCATTCTTGTTGATTGGGTTAGTGATTATCTTTACTTTCCTCTGCCATCTTCCTCTATGTGTCCCCCACCATTACTAGATAGTCGTCATAATTTTGGGTATTTTCTTGATTTCTTCTTAAAGCAGCACTAATCAATGTTTTTATATTAATAATGTGTTAAAAGCTTGTGCATGTGGTGACTAATCTTAAGAGGAGAAGATCTTCTAAAACCCCGTCTGACGCCTAGGCCCTCCCCCACCAGGTGTGTCCCTGAGCCAGACACTGTAAGTACTCTACCTGCCCACACCACAAAACAGCCTTATCAGCTAAAAAGCCAGATGTTCTCTTCATAAAACCGAAAGACAAAACAGAGAATAACAGACTCAACAAGTAGCCAGGATTCCAAAATGTCCACAAACCTTCAAATATTGGTCGTGTATCCAACAGTTGACAAGCATGTTTTCCATCTTTAGGTTTCCAATATTCGGTCTACACATGAGTTGACTGTATGTCTGCTGCTCCTGCAAACCTCAGTTATTGCTGCTTTAAGGCGTCCTGCCAGTTATTTCAGAGGAAGAGGTGAGGAAATGACAAAATGATGTTGAACATATTACAGATGTAAGACTTCAGGTTTTGCGAGGATCTCCACATCTGGACTAGCATATATGTAATATACAGTAATTCACCATTGTGAACTGTTGCCATTTGTGATATTAACAGTATTGTCTATTGATGAATTTTGTTCAGTGATATTGTTTTATGACGACTTCATCAGCCTGAAATGTGTTCATTTTGTGATTGACCTAAAGTGGCCTCTAACTGCCATCTCTTGTGCTGCTTCTACATTCCACAGCTTGACGCTGCGTTAAAACTATTTTTCTTCATTCTGTGTTATTTTAGCTTTATGCCAAGATGCAAGAGTTGAAAATTATCTCACTGACAGTTGCTGATGTATTTACAGAAATGTTGATAGATTCTCTGTGTGAAAATAAACCAATTACCTAAAGTAGTATCAGCTTCATCTTCTCCTCTTCCCCTCTTCCATTTCTTATCAGCGCCATTTACTGCTGTCACACCCTGATCCCAGATCGCCATTTCTCCACCCCCTTTTTTCCTTCACCTCTTCTTATCTCACTTTAACACCTCAACCTCCCGAGGCCCCTGTTCCTCCATCCACGCCGCCGTTCCCTCACGCTCTCTCGCTCATCCTGCCCTAATCCACTGTCCGCTCCTTCCTTTGAGCTCCATTTCTACCCACTTCCTTGTTGCCACCCTTTGCTTTTTTTCTCTCCACCACTCCCTCCGCTCTCCCTCCATCCATCAGACTGAGTAATGGCCATCAGGGCAGGGAGTCACCCTGCAGCTGTCGGGGACAGACACTGATCACACACACACACACACACACACACACAGTCACTTTGGGCTGAGAGCACAGCCATCCATTTTATACACGGTCTCACTCACACTGTACGTTCTAAGCTCAGGCAATTACAGGTGCCCAAATGGTACAAACTAAACTCATTCGGGGTTACAGGGTGAATTATGTTGTGGTATTAATGACTGTATCCCAACTATTTGTATGTTTTCTGGGACAGTAACAGGACAGTTATTAACAGGAAACTGTGTCTGCTCTGCGCTGATCCGTTTCCCTCTCGGCCTCGATTAATGCAACAACGAGAAAGACTGACTCATTTCCATTGTTTGTTTATTGACCTGTTCTGTTCTCTTTTATAGTTTCTACAGCATTTATGACCCTGGGGCTCGACTAAGCAAACGTGTTAAACATCCCAGAAATTAACAAGGTTCTTTCCGTTCTCTGCTGATCGCCAGGAGTGCATTTAAAATCAGCCCCAGACTCATTTTCCTGGGACGTGATTGTGGACTTAAATCCAAACAACACAGACCCTGTTTCAGCTCCTGCTGTGGGCGAAAGAGAATGTACCTCATGTTTACTAGTTCCTCACTGGGCCACAACTCAGTGCAGTCTCTGAAGTGCAGTTTTAAAGCGGCGGCTGGGTGCAGGCCTATCAAAGGGCGCTGTAATAGGTTTGAGGTATATCCTTTGGGTGCTAACCCCCGTAATGATATCTTAATTGCCTCTTTGTTCATATTATGAAATTTTAATGGCCTGCTGAGCTTTTACCTACAGACTGGCTTTAGTCCGTTAGAGCCTCATGTCATTGGTGGTTATGATATCATTTGTCAAAAATTATGTCCCATTTGTCATTTTGGATCCATTAAATTATAAATGGAGCAGGAGTGCGAGAGAAATGACCACTGATGTTGCTCTCGCTCATGAGGGAACAACAAGGACTGAAGTGCAGCTGAAGGCATTTAACTAAACCTTCATGTGTGCGATACAGTATTTTACTCATGTTTACACTCATGTACAGTGTGTACCGTAGAAGTACTACCGAACGGGTTAGTTTAAAAAAGGGAAGCTCTCTCCATAGGTTAAAGGATCTATCAATCAGATAGAGTTTTTAACCTTTGGCCCTGTCTGGCTCGCTCCCTGCATCTAAGAAGTCATTTTTAGGAGAGACACAAACGGGTGGTATCGATCTTGACAACATGTCGTGTTACTTCTTATTTCATATTGGTTTCAGTGATGATCTCCACAAAACTATTTACATGAGTAAGAACAACTGAACTCTTAAGGAGCCTACACGTTCACTTTACTTGGCTTTTATCCAAAGCGACTTACAAGGAGCTAGCGCTGGGTGTCTGGCTCAGGGACACACCTGGTAGAGGATGGATTTGGAGTCAGACGGGGTTCGAACCTGCCACCTTCTGCATCTCAGTCTGAAACTTAACACACTGAGCTACGAGGCCTCTCAAACACTTCACGTTTATCCAAAGTGACCTACAAGGAGAAGACACGAGTAATTACTATTTAGGTTCTGAGTTACTACAAACCAAGATGAGACGTGTCGAGATAAAGAACATGCTAGGACCGGTACAAAGTCTCATTGCTTGCTTATCTGTTCTCTCAGGATTATACACAAACACCAATATTATTCTTATAGACTCCTTCATGGTCACAGTGATGAAGCCCTGGGCATAAAAATAATATGAATGATGACCATGTGTCTTCTGTGGTTCTCTGACTCAGTGTCACACAATCACGGAGCCATGACATAAGGTCATTAGCAACACCTGTTAATGCTAATACCAGACACTTGGCGACCTTATGAATTCCTCGCCACAGATCCTCCCGGCTCCACCTGAGCAGAGGTCTGCTGCACAGACAGCTGCAGAGAGTCACACATTTAAAACTGGAAAAAAGACTTTTTCAAATAACGGCAGCTACTGTGAGTGAATTCTGGGACTAACTGGTCCTGCAGGACTTTACAGTTACACATAGTGGGGCGTTCAGGCTGAACTCTGACATTCTTCAGCGTCGATATCCAGAAGCGCAACTAGTTTATGCACAAACTACTCCTGCTAAGTTACATCGGGAAATAAAAAGCTTCTTACTCAGATTTGATGCCGGGTGTGTGGACATTTTTAGAGCAGCCAGAAAGTTTTACCTTCAGATATAGCAAAAAGGGACATAAATGGCAGATCAGCAGTTCTAATTCAAACGAATAAAAGCCAGGTTAAATGTCTCCTACTTTTACCTACTCATCACAAATGAAAGTGCACTTATTGCCACATCTGTAGTAAATGGTTAGAGATTAACATGTTATATATAAAACATATGCTTAGCAGCAAATAAACTAATCCAGAGTTTCTCCAGATGTATGAGTTAAATTAAAATGAGCTCACACACACACACACACACACACAAGCTGCTCTAATTTGACTTTTGATTATCTGAACATGTACAACTTAGTCTTTGTACTTTTAATTTAACTACTATCACTTCTCCCACTGCTGTGAGTCAACAAATCAGCATCGTGTGACATTCAAATGAAAGATGATTAAGATTAAGTTCCAAAATAATAAATATTCTTTGAGTTACAGACTAATTTGGGGAGAGAACAGGAGTTGAGCAGTTTACTGGTGGATGGAAACCACTGTCCGGTGTACTGCACCAGTGGCCCCATCTCCATGTGCAGGTATGAGAACAGGAAGGTGGGCCGACGCGAGGGGGCGACGTTGGTCTCTGAAACACCCCGACAGAGACGGAGAGCAGAAAGAGGAGCCGCTGCGCGCTCCACCCGGAGATCCGACTACAGTGTCAGCTCGATTCAGTCACACAGCTCCGGCTCAGACATGGCTGGAAATGCATCCAGCGTCTCCGCGTTGTTTCTTGTGACTTGTATGACGAGACGCAGAATCGCTGTTTAATCCCGCGCACAATGGGGACGTCGCCTCGAGTTAACGGCGCTCCGTCTATTACATACGGAATTAGACTTATGCTAATTAGCCCCAATTACGCTGTTTTTCATCTTTTTGTCATCATCCTGCAAACGGCGCGCGAGTAGTTAGACCCCCACTACGCGCGTCTCCCTCACAACCACTCGTTTGCATATTTAATTCGCGCTTTATGAATTAAATGAGTGCATGATGCAACTGCATTAGGGCCCGCGTGCGAGGGGGTTAATGATAAGAAAGGGAAGATATGGAAACTAATAGGCTCCAGGCTATTAGCAGCACGGTAGGACCAGAGTATGACGCGTCATTACGCTGAATTAAAGGGAGTCGAGCGATCCTGGCGCAATCTCTGATCCTACTGCTGCTCACCGCCGAACTGCGCTGGAGATATGACATTATTGAAAATCTTTTCCTCCTATTGTGCCTGGATGTGCGTTCATCTCAGAAGAGGAGCGAGAGAGCGCGCGGAGGAGTAGGAGAGACTTTTATTGAGAGGGAGAGAGAGAGAGAGGATGGCCATGGCACTGTGGGATATTGCGTCACCAGCTGTCCTCGCTCTTTCCATGGTGGTCTTTGGCTGTGGGCATCCTTGCTACGTTCTGACTCACGCAGTGTCAACTCCACAGAGCGGAGCTTTAATATCAAACTGTTGATGTAACCTAATGAACACCACGGTCCTCAGTGTAGCAAACTGGGAGCAGTTTGTCATTCTGGAAACACAGGAAAATAACTGTGATCATAATAAACAAAGGCAGGTTCCTAATGAAACATTTTTGAAACGGCAGCATTCCCTTGGCAGCAACAATATTTTCTGCACACAGCTTCGCCCGGTGCCAACTGTCACCCGCTATTATTCGACTTTCTTAATTCACTGGATGTGTAAAACATTTAATTTCCCTGCTACAGCCAAGGCTGGGCCTGGAGGAGAGAGGAGAGAGGGGAGAGAGGGGAGAAGAAGAGAGTAGAGGAGCGAAGCGCCACTTAACTGGTTTTATTACGAGGGCCCCGTGCGAGCTCTGGCTGGCGTCGCCGAGCCCCAATCAGGTGCCATCACACCCGCTGGTGGAGAACACGATTGGCTGGTGGGGAAAGGAGCTGTGCGCAAAACCAACCCCGCAGCTCACACTCGCCTTGCAGAAGCCGAGCTGAGAACATCATCCGCTTTGAGCGCTCGGGCGCAGTGATTACATCCTCACAGGGAGAGAGAGGGAGAGAAAGTCGCCTGTCTTTAGTTGGAAGTTTCATTTGCTGCAGATGCCGACGCTTCTTTCGTGCTTCTTTCTGCTCGTGTGGATTTCCTCCTTTGTTTTGTGACTTTCTGTGGAGAAAGGACAGTCTGTTCTGTGCACACGGAGTGTTGGCTATGCATCTTGGCTCCAGCCTGCGATGTTTGCGCTGACGCCAAAACTCACAGACCGGTGCAGAATTGATTAAAACAGAGAAGCTCGGATCAAATGGCTGCGCTTCTCACAGCTGAAACGACACAATGTTCCACTGACCCGAGGCAGAGGAGAGGAATTTCAGACTCGGACAGCCTTGTTGCTGTTTGTTTTTCTGGCTTTTTACGGACAGAGGAAATGGGAAATGCGCATTACTTGTAAGAAAACGGAATAACACTTTTTCTTTCGTCTTCAAGTGCACTTTTAGAAACGGAGAGGAGATGATTCGGTTAATTGTCCTGCTTTGCATCCTGGACGGAGCTGCCGCTCAGCTGCACTACTCTGTGCCAGAGGAGCAGGAACCTGGCTCCGTGGTTGGGAATATCGCGGAGGATTTGGGGCTGGACATTACCAAACTTTCCGCTCGCCGCTTTCAGACGGTGCCTAGTTCACGGACACCTTGTCTGGAGGTGAACCTGGAGAACGGCGCGCTCGTGGTGAAGGAGAAGATTGACCGGGAAGAAATCTGCAAGCAGACCATCCCGTGCCTATTGCACTTGGAGGTGTTTCTGGACAACCCACTGGAGCTCTTTCGCGTGGAGATCGAGGTGATGGATATCAACGACAATCCCCCCAGCTTCCCAGAAACTGAAATTTCCGTGGAGATATCGGAGAGCGCCATCCCCGGGACCCGCTTCCCGGTGGAGAACGCCTTCGACCCCGACGTGGGCACGAACGCGCTCAGCACATATGCCATAACGAACAATAACTATTTCAACCTTGACGTGCAGACGCAGAGCGACGGGAACAAGTTCGCGGAGCTGGTGCTGGAGAAGCCGCTGGACCGGGAGCAGCAGGCGTCGCACCGCTACGTGCTGACGGCTGTGGATGGAGGTATCCCGCAGCGGACCGGGACGGCTCTGCTGGTCGTTAAAGTTCTGGACTCGAATGATAACGCGCCCACCTTTGACCAGTCCGTGTACACAGTTAATCTGCGGGAAAACTCTCCTGTGGGCACGCTGGTCATTCAGCTCAACGCCACGGATGTGGACGAGGGACAAAACGGGGAAATAGTGTATTCTTTCAGCAGCCACAACGTCCCGCGGATAAAGGACTTATTCAATATCGACGCTAGAACAGGTAGGATAGAGGTGGCGGGGGAGGTGGACTATGAAGAGAGCAGCACGCACCAAATCTATGTCCAGGCTAAAGATCTGGGGGCCAATGCGGTCCCCGCGCACTGCAAAGTACTGGTCAAACTCGTGGACGTGAACGACAACACACCAGAGATCGGTTTCAGCACTGTGACCGAATCCGTGAGCGAGCAGGACGCCCCCGGCACGGTGATCGCGCTTTTCAGCGTGTCGGACCGGGACTCTGGTGAGAATGGGCAAATGAGCTGCGAGATACTCGGAGACGTTCCTTTCAAGTTGAAGTCGTCCTTTAAGAACTACTACACCATCGTGACGGACGGACCGCTGGACAGAGAGAGCACTGACTCATACACCATCACGGTGGTGGCCAAAGACAAGGGTCAGCCTTCACTCGCCACCAGCAAGTCCATTAAAGTGCACGTTTCCGACGAGAATGACAACGCGCCGCGTTTTACGCAGGCTGTGTATGATGTGTATGTGACTGAGAACAATGTGCCCGGTGCTTTCATTCACGCCGTGAGCGCTTTGGACCCCGACATAGGACAAAACGCTCTAATTACCTACTCCATATTGGAGTGTGACATACAGGGCATGTCCGTGGATACGTATGTGTCCATAAACCAGGACACCGGCTACCTTTACGCGCTGCGCTCTTTTGATTACGAGCAGCTCAAGGAGTTCAGTTTCATGGTCCAGGCTAAGGATTCGGGTGCCGCTGAGCTTTTCTCTAATGCCACTGTAAACGTGATCATAGTTGACCAGAACGACAACGCTCCCACTGTCATAGCCCCCATCGGTAAGAACGGCACAGCCAAAGAGCAGCTGCCGCGCTCCGCGGAGCCCGGCTATCTGGTGACGCGCATCGTGGCCATGGATGCGGATGATGGCGAGAACGCGCGGCTGTCCTACAGCATCCTGCGGGGCAACGAGATGGGGATGTTCCGCATGGACTGGAGAACGGGGGAGCTGAGGACAGCCCGCAGGATCTCCCCCAAGCGCGACCCACAGGGTTACTACGACCTGCTGATCGAAGTGAGGGACCACGGGCAGCCCCCCCTCTCCTCCTCCGCCAGCGTGAGTGTAATATTAGTGGACAGTGTGGTCGAAGGCCGCAGTAGCGACCGCGGCTCTGCCTCTAAGGCAAAGGAGACCTCCCTTGACCTCACCCTCATTCTCATCATCGCCCTGGGCTCCGTTTCTTTCATCTTCCTCCTGGCTATGATTGTGCTGGCCGTGCGCTGCCAGAAGGACAAGAAGCTCAACCTGTACACGTGCCTGCTGGCCGGCGACTGCTGCCTGTGCTGCGGCTCTTGCTGCAGCAGGCAAGCTCGCGGCCGGAAACAGAAGAAGCTGAGTAAATCGGACATCATGTTAGTTCAGAGCACCAACGTGACGTCAGGGGTCGGGCCCGTCGGGCAGGTGCCCGTAGAGGAGTCTGGCGTGGGCGGCGTGGGTGGAGGCTTCGGCTCTCATCACCACCAGAACCAGAACTCCTACTGCTACCAGGTGTGTCTGACACCGGAGTCCGCTAAAACGGATCTGATGTTCCTCAAACCGTGCAGCCCCTCCCGCAGCACGGACACAGATCACCCCAACCCCTGCGGCGCCATAGTCACGGGCTACAGTGACCAACAGCCGGACATCATATCCAATGGCAGTATCCTCTCTAACGAGGTAAGGGAGGCCTGAATGCGCTTCTGTGGCCCAGGGCTCCTCCACACACTCTACGACTTATTAAACCGTGATTTGAAGGGTTAACCTCATTTAAAAGATCCTCCAGTAAATCGACAGCTGCGTCTGCTCCACGTCAAAGTGCGTTATCCTTTCTGGTCACGCGCAGCGAAAGTCTCTGGGTGGATGGAAGTGGGATCTGCAATTGACTGGCTGTTCTGCTCAGTGGCCTTTAATCACTGCCGCGCGTAATAATGATTGGACACTGTTAATTGTTAACTCTCGTGCGGCCTCTTATTCTTACTCGCTGCCCTGTGTCAGCTAAAGCTGTGACTGAGACTTCAGCATGTTGGAAGACACTTGTATCTGTGTCGTCTGCTCATGTGTCTTCTGCTTGAAATGAACTAAATCACCCAGCAGCGCGCGCTCATTCCTGTTTAATGCGAGTTCAAGCGCGAGGGGGTTTAGAAACATCCAACACAGTTTGGTTACAGCCTGCCACCACTGCTCCCACTCAATCCCACATTTTACCAGATACACTTCATATCTAACACGATAAGAAATTAGAAGACGAATGATTGGACAGCCCTCTGCGTTGTTAACCCGCGCGCTCTGCTCAGGGAGCTGGAGTGAAGCCAGACAGTCAGTCACAGCCCTGCCTTAGCTGCGCGTTAAGTATTCCGCGCACGGTTCTGCACGGCAGCACCGTGAACAAAGGTTGTTCAGTTTCAGCATCGGGCGACTCAATCATTTACGCATTCAATCGCTCCTCTAACCTACTCTCCCCCCGCTCGCCCACTCTCTCACCCACTCTCTCACTCACCAAGTGGATGCGCGCGGCGTTGGTGCCCCGTCTTCTCTGCACGCTGACAACCAGTGTGCGCGAACCTGCTCCGTTGTTCATTAACGAATTCCACTTGCTCATGTGTGTGTTTCTGTGGGTTTTCTAGACGAAACACCAGCGGGCAGAGCTCAGCTATCTGGTGGACCGACCCAGGCGCGTCAACAGGTAGTGAAAAGCACGCGCACACACACACACACACTTGCTCACTCATCTTCTTATTACCAACGCGCAGAGCCCAATGAGCCTCATACCATCCACCATCAGAGGGCCTCTAACATTCAAAAGGCCTCACGGATCACAGTCTACTCACTTACCCATAAAACGGAATAGTGCACCCGTCAGGATGATCCCTGTGTGTTCGGCTTTGTTAATTGTGGCTTAGAGAAGCTCCATGGTTCCCAGTGTATCCATAATGTTCATCTTCAATTTGGCATCACTCCCATAACTGACAGAGCAGTGCCTATTAAAATTCCAGCGCTGGATTTCATTACATGCCATGTGCAACATCCCATTCAGACTCTTGTCGACCACAGTATTAAGGACTGTATTAATGTGGTGTTGATTTCTGATTCCTTCTCTCTTTCTGTCTCTCTGCCCCCTCATTTAATCCTCCTCCTTTCTTTTCACCTTTTCCTCCTTGATAATACATCTTGACCTCTCTCTCTCTCTCCATTGTTTTCATTCCTCGTTCCTCCGTCTCTAATACGACTGGCTGCACCCTCCCCTGCCTCTTTCCAGTTCGGCATTCCAGGAAGCAGACATCGTGAGCTCCAAAGACAGTGGCCACGGTGACAGCGAACAGGGTGACAGCGACCACGACGCCACTAACCGGGGTCATTCGGCCGGTGAGTTTCCCCACGTAATTACAGTCATTTCAGTGGCCACACACACAAACTCCTGCCTTCATTCCAGCAGTCTGTATTTGCAATTGCGAACAAAAAAATGTGCCGAATTGTTGGTGCGGACTGGTGACTTTTAATTTCCTTAATTTGAGAGCGTGCGAAAGCTCGGGCTCCGGGCTTGCTGGCATGAACAGTCCCAGAGGTGTTGATTGTATTTCACACCCGGCTGAAATGGAGGAATATTTGGGCAAAATCTCTTTTCTTTTCTCACTCTGCCTCCTGCTTTTCCCCTTTCTCTCCTTCCAACCTCGCTGCTGTGTCACTGAGAGGTGCTGAAAGGACAGCGACTCACGGCGAGCCAGCGTGAGGCCCATAGTGCTTTAGTGGCAAAGATCAATAGGTTCACTCGAGCGGAAGCTAAATTGATATAATGAGATGCATTTCAATCAGCCTCACAGTCGGTGGAGTGCACCGCCTTCGCTCGGCTATAGATTCAGCTGATCAAACACATTAAAGCTCTCTGTTAGGTGAGTCGTTGTGGCCGTGGTATAAGTTAAGGCGAGGTGAAAATCTCTCCACAGACGCCTACTTCCAGTTTATTTACTGACTCTTACATCTTTACTACACTTTCCAGTGCGGTAAATAGTTTCAGTGGAGGCTTTAGGTTAACATAAGCCTCCTCTTGTTCTTACTAAAAATTCTATTAGGTTAGTACCTGTTTATTGATCAAAGTGGAGTCAGACAAAAAGTGGAGCAATACAAAATCTCATTTCATATTGAATTGCCCTTTCCTTCTGAGGGATTGTTCCACACAGCTCATGTAAGACCCCTGTCTAGACCAGAGCCTGCCAAATATCATATCAGTGCTGGGAATACAAATAGAGCAGATTAGTGAGGTGCTGGGGGATAGTGAATGATCCTCATCAGGCACCACTGTGTTTGACATTATTAATAAACCAAGCCAAAATAGAGAGCCAGTAGTGGCGTTCTCGTGCCCTCGCTGATGTAACGATGTGGGAAGGTTCAAACGGTGTGAGACTGAAATGCAGAATCTGACATCTCCAGTTTTCTTTCTCCGTTCTGAATACGTTGTTTAGTGGAATAAATGTTAACACAGATGTTGGAAATACATTCACACCTTCCGTCAGAAAACGATGATGCCAAGCAAGCAACCACAGCCTTCCATAAGAAATCACGATATCGCAACATCGCGATATCACGATACTCGTGTCCATAGCTGTATTTCAATATAGAAATAGGTGAAATATAGTGTTGAAGTCCTTCGCTTTGCTAGTTCCCTAGCAGTTACAGGCCCACTGAATGTTTCCTCAGCTTTACTTGGCTCAACCTGTTCTTTTGGCACTGGCCCGGGAGCGGACCCAGTTGGTGCAGTACCCTGTATTTCATACGAGGGAACCAACATTTGTTCCTCATGTTGGATTCAGAGAGGAACAGCTTACCACTCCATGGGGGGTAATATCACACGACTTGGTATTTTGGAAAGAGGCACACTTGAGTTTCACATGCTTCTGTAAACAAAACCAGACAGAGTGTGTGTGTGTGTGTGTGTGTGTGTAGGGAGTGGAAAAGTATACCATTGTCTGATTGAATATGTAGGTGTACATGCGATACCTTTATGTAATCTTTGTCTGTGTGTGTTTTGTGTACGGCGAAAACAAGGCTCCGTGATGATGTCTGTGTTGAGAAGCAGTTCTCCTTCGAGACGGTACTCAGGGAAGCTTAAATGAGATTCAGTTTAAGCAGAGTGGTAGCTAGTGCCTGGCATGGTGCCACATGCTTCCACACAGCCGTGCTCACTGCTCTTCTATGACTCTGCGTATGTGTGACTTTTGTCTACATGTACAGTGTGGAGAATATCGCTGGGCTTGTCGTCGTGTGCAGCTGCCTGTGTCGGTTCAGTGCCGAGCGCATGTTCTGAGGTAGAGAGCCAAACTGCATGAGCCTGAGCCGAGGCCATGCTTAGACCACACATTTGTATGTGCACGGGCAAACACACCAATATATTTAGCGAGCATTCGAATACACTGGCCTTCTGTGTGTGTGTGTGTGTGCGCGTGTGTGTGGGATTGTCTGACACACACACACACACACACACACACACACACACACACACACTCCTTCCCAGGCTTTGTGGCAGGGTCTCATCCTTCATTCTGTCTCCCTCACACGTTGGCTTTCCGCAACACTCGGCTGATCAGTAATTCATTTCTAGAACCTTTGCATAGCAATTATCATAGGAGGGTTAGAGGCAAGGTTTCCTCCCGGGACCGCGCGGCACACTCTCCCTTTTTGTGTACCTCGAAATATTTCAAATCAAGGGGAAACCATTTCCAGTTGGCATATCATCAACTACACCTGCCATTGCTTCCCGCTCGGCCGCTCCTCTGACACTTTAGAAAATAAGTCTCCTGACGTGGTTTTAAATCAAAGGGACACTGCCTGTGAGGCTGGGATATCACTAGATACCTTTAAAAAGTGGGCAAATGGCTTTTCTGAAAGCAGCATGTCTGGAGCGAGGCACTGCTGCGTCAGGAGCCGAAGCACTATTGATTCACCAGTACACGTTCTACCTCCCCACACCCCCATTTCTTTTAGGTTGTTCGAATGAGACACTGTTTTCCTCATTATTTCACTCATCATCCTAATAGGACACGGCAACAACAGTGAGAAAGCGCAACAAAAAAAAGAAGACAGATAAGAGGGGGTGAAAAAAAAACAAAAACCTGGCATCTCAGAAATGCTCCATCAGCCGTGGAAGAGGCTGCGTGACGGGTGGGAGACTGGAAATGATCATTATCGTGACGTTTGTTTTGGTGAGAACAACAGCTGTGACAAATGGGACAATTAAATCACTCTGGCAACGGTGTATTAGATGGCTGATTATGAATTAGTGGCGGGTACCGTGTTGCAGTTTCCCATGTCAGTGAGCTGTCAGAAGAATTTAGCATACAGTGTGTGTGCGAGTGTCGAAACGCCCCCCTCTCAGGCCCTAGATGCTGACAAACGTGCTCCTGTGGAATGACCAGTGTGTGCAGAATTACACATCTATGCACAAAATATATATATATTATATATAAAGATGTCTACAGTTCTGAAAAGCCAAAAAAGGATCTCAGGTGTATTTCTAGGAGCAAGCAGACTTTGCTCAAAGTTGAGGAAGACAATTGAGAATAAGTTACTTCACCTCTTAGAAA
Organism: Microctenopoma stevenorrisi; assembly: GCA_032270685.1. NCBI lineage: Eukaryota > Metazoa > Chordata > Actinopteri > Anabantiformes > Anabantidae > Microctenopoma > Microctenopoma stevenorrisi. The sequence goes on from JAUMTR010000001.1 coordinate 18,148,963, forward strand.
ATAGTTAAAAAGCCTCTCAGAGCAAAAAAGTGTCTTCTGAAAAGCGTTTGTTGTGTATTCCCAACAGTCCAAAGCCAGAATTTATTCAGTTTGCACATTCAGTTATAGGTTACATATCATACACAAGACAAAGAAAGGAAGCAGGAGCAGTGAGTTGTTGCATTGAGAAAGTGGAGCCATCAAATAATTGGCTTTGGTGCTGGGGAAATTACTCAAATAAGAAGCTTAATCATTCAGTGAGGACTTCTTGAGAAGCTGACAAGAACAACATACACAGAAAGCATTCACTAGCAGGAAGCCGAGTGCGTTAGCTAAATTTATGCTGTACATTCACACTGCACTTGTTTAGTCAAGAGGAAATTCACACTCTACTGGTTTATATTAATTTAAGATAATTATTCTTGTTTATTTATTTATTTTTTACTGTTTTGAAGAACAAAGTAAACACAAAAAAGCTTAAAATGTCTTAATATCAGGAGAAAAAGGAGCGGTGCCTCATTAAAAAAATCTATTTGCATTTTGGCAGGTGGAGGGTCACACTTCCTCTAAGCCGTCTGACTTTGTTGAATATCAATCAAAGCTGTAGCAGATAAAGAACGTAGACATATACAGTATATATATATATATCATTTCTAAAACTAAGCGTGTTAGCACCTCTTCATAGCACGACGTACATTGAAATCTCAAAGAACCAAACAAGTCCAGTTGCAACTGAAGAGGCTTTTTGTGTTTAACTATGATCTGCATGACTGAGAATCTTCACAGATATTAAATACATCAAACCCACAGTACAATTATGTCCTGTGATTCATACTATGATGAATGTGATCTACCTATTCTGGATTAGTTGACCAGCAAACAGCATGTTCGACTAAATCACTCCACCCCCCGAGTGCATGTGAATATGCCTAGAACCTGCTGAAAACATGGAAGGCATATTTAGTACTGAAGCGAACCATAAGCCTGTAGGACTAATGGAAATCTCAGCAAAGTCCTGGGAGTCATAAAGAAGCTTTGACCATGATATGTGCTTTGTAGCGGGCATATCATCCTTCTGCCCAGAGATTTAACGTCACCGAACATCTGCTCCAGCCAAGCAGCGACACTAAACTTCCTCCAAGAAACATAAAGTATCATGTCAAGATACGGGTTAGCAGCGCTCAACGTGAGCTTAGACGTCGGGTGACATCATTCTTCACATCATGTGATACACGTCGTATACTCACTGCATCGCTTTTGCACACACAGCTCCTGGGAGAGCGTTGAATTCCTCGAAACAAAAGATGAATGGACCAGGAATACGTTTAAAGCAAAGTTACATCTGATTCTGGTGAATCCAACAGTGAGGTTGGCTTCTCTAATAAGTGTTGTCCACGTGGCCACAGCCAGTGTGTGTAAGATTCGGCCGGCTGAAGGCTGACTACACTACCACGGCTCGCTGAATTCAAAAGCAGACAAAGTGATGAAAAGCGTACAAACCAGAGATCGATAATCAGTCGTCATCCAGAAGCGCTGCTCTGACAATATAGAAGGGGCAATATTAATCAAACAGACACTATTAGGGCAAGCAGCCATCTTGGCTCTGCTTCCTAACCCAGTTGCTGTGTAGCAAACATTGAAAATGGTAGCTGCCTCGGAGAGACAGCATTTTCTCTCTCTGTCATTCCTGGATATGGTGGGAGCCATCTTGTTCTGTTTTGGCCCTGGGAGGTCTCTGGTTTACTCATCACGGCCTCTCTGGCCAACTTGTGTAACTCGTGAAGCTGTGCTACTCCCCTGTCGTCCTGAGCTGCTGTCCAAATATTGGCGTTTTGTGCGTGTACTCTCTCTGGAGTGGTGGAGGATGAGATATAAAAAAAAAAAAAAAAAAGCAGAGGTATGGATAGAAGACACCTTCCTGGGGAATGAGGGATGTTTAAGAAAAAAAAGAGGAAGGAAACAGGCAGAGAGGATTACCGGCCTATTACAGACGGAGACGCACTGAGACAGCAGATATATACCCACAACAAACGTGGTCGTGGTCGTCTTCCTCGTTTCCAGCTGCTGGATGTATGTCAGGCAGCACAATTAGTCAAGTCACACCGACGTGGGGTTTCGGAAACACGCAGAGGGAAGTGAAACAATAACAGACGTGCTGATTGCTTATTAGCAAGTAGATTGTGTTTGCATTGTGCGTCATGTATTATTAGGAGCGTGTGGACCGGCTTACATGCTCCCACTGAGGAAGCCACATGCTTAAACCACGAATATGACTTGGTTCAAGGGTAGATTCGGTCTAGGCAAGTAGCAGCATGAGTATGTCAAAGTCTGCGAGGAATGAAAAGCAGCGCGTGCGTGTGTGTGTGTGTGTGTGTTCCTCCTGCCTGATGAGGTCACGGTGAGAGATAGGGCTGCTGGCAGCGCCTGTCATTGCCAGTCACTGTTTTGGTTGTTGTTTTGCTTCCTGCCCGAGGAAGAAAAGGTGCTTCACGGGGATCAACAGCCACTGGGTGTCACATGTGCCTGGCCTGTCTGTCTGTTTACTCGCGTACATTTACATATCTCCGTGTTAAGAGAGTATTTTTAAGCGTGCGCGCGCGCGCGTGTGTGTGTTTGCAAACATGCGAGTTGATGTCGCTGTTTCTTTTTTTTTTTTAAGGAGTGAACCAGCAGGCAGAAATCAGTGAGTAGTTTGGAAGCTAGTGACAAGAGTTACTGGGAGCTGATAGACGGTAAACAGCGAGTGCTGCAGACTATATTTACACATCCTCTCCCGAGCACAATACGGCCTCGTGCCTGCTTAATAATACGCTGCGATGTGAAAGATAAGAAACAAACTGAGTTTTCTCTTAATCCTTCGATGTTTATTCTGCGTCTCCGTGCACGTCTGTGCGCTTTCTGCCTTGTTGCACCTGTGCTTCAGTTCTTATGCTGATTTGTTTGCACACGCGTTTTGGGCACCAACAGCTTTATCTGCACAACAGCGCAGAGATGATGGGGGAGCCTGAGGTCAACACCCCTGTGAGCTCGGGGAGGAAATTAATTTGCAAAAAGTCCATTAAAAGGCTAAAGGGCAACTGCAAAGTGGGAATAAACAGAAGTAGCCTGATTTATATGCCTCCAACCTTTAAAGACAGCATAAATATACATTAGGAACGGCGGTGAATCAGAGGGCGAACGCGAGCGTATGTGAATCTCACAAGGTGAATTGGCATTTACACAAGTCTCCGACGTTTTCCGCTGCCGCTCCCGTTAGAAATGTAGGGATTCTCGTTTGGTTCTAGACCTGATCGTGGTCTCCCTTCGCTCCCGCCGACCCACAGCCCACACGAGCTCGGTGGTGAGAAAAGGAAACAAATGGACCCTTTGGCAGCAGCTCAGGCTGGGAAGTGCTGATTCTGTGGAAACACAGAGGTAAACAGGCCACACAAGGCATCACGCGTAGTTAGAACCTGCTGAGTAAAACATGGAGGCAAACAGCTGTCGCCCCTGATACGCAGCTCTTCCTCCGGTTTTACCACGGAAACGCAGGTCATGACGGACGCGTGTCGCAGGAAACACTCAGTCGATGTAATAATAAAACTGTATCAGAGCTGAAACATAATTATACATCGTTACGGCACGACAGGCTGAATGGTGACAGACAGGGAATCGTTTCAATGACAGGATTAAATACAGAAAAGTGAACGTTTAACCGGAGATCTCTCATTTTTGCCCCCGTCTCTCTCGTTTCCATCTGCGAGGCCCTGGTCCCCTCCCCACGTCTTTTCTGGCCATTGCTCTTTCCATCTGTGAATGCCTGGGTCTCCCCTCTCCTTCCTTATGGTTCCCGCAGTCTTGCTGCTTCTCCTGCCTGCTGTCCCTGTCTGTGAAATCTGCGACTCCCCCGTCTGTTTGGCCCTCGCCGTCCCCTGTCTGTGAGCCTCGCGTCTCCTCTGGCTCTCTGGTCACTGCACAGCCGTGTTGCCTGTCTCGCTCCCCATGAGGCCCGAATTAGCAACACGACGTGATCCACACAAACACGAAAATACAATCGGTCACAGCGGTAGCTCTGGGTGACGTTTGTTAGAATAAGGAATCATAATATTGAAGTTAATAACCTTCCTCTCGACGGGGTAAAAAGTGAAACATTCAATCTGTAGGTTTTCATTGTGTTTCAGGAAGTCATTTGGTTACCAAGCATTCTATAATAATAGCGGCATAAGATGCTACGCGCACCTCTGGTACACTGCTAATTAAAATCATGCTTCATGTTCCACGACAGATGTGACATTTGGGTCTGCATCTCCACTGCAGCGCTTTCTCAGGCTATTTTTCCGTGGGATCTATTCACATATCGCTTTAAGAGCAACGTTCACTGTAATTAAAAATACAGATTTCATTTGTTTTTAATTAAAAACAAACAAGGATCTCCAAACGCACGTTCCGCCCTCAGTCTTGTCTGCAGGAATGTAGACAGCCTGGGAGAAGGTAAACACGAGCATCTCGACCTGGCTGCACCACTTGCTGCTGCCGCTGCTGCTCGTTAGGCTTATTGCTTTGAGCGCCCAGCAATAACCGACAGGCTACTCAGAAGATGATATTGACATTTTTATCAACTCCTTCCTCCTCTCATCCAGACTGTGGTGGCCAGACAGAAAGAGGACGCAGTTACTAAGGCTTTAAAGGGAAGAAATATCAACCTGAAACAATCAAATTGAGCCGGGGGAAAGAAAAGGGGAATATAAATAGTAGCAGAGACAGATTTGTTCCGTGCTTCCAATCCAGTCGCGATATCACAGCGAGGCCGTGCGTCCAATACACCGGTTTCTACTTATTTTATCAATCTCTGACTCTTACACCTAAATTGCCATCATATTGCAGGCGGATGTCTGAAATGCACACACCATTAGCGCAGTGGCTTTCAGTCTGACAAAAGAAACAAAACAGAAATGACAAATGTCACAATGCGCACATTTGTGTTTATGACCGGCGACACTTATTTTGTTCTTGCCTCTTTCACTGCAGGTGAAGATAATCCATACTCCATGACAAGCTGATAAGCTTAATATGCAGGAGGGAGAATGTATTTTTCTTCCCTTAAAGCTGCAGATAGAGGCGAAACACATAGAATCTGAATGTATGGGGTGGTTCCATTGATATGTTCTGGTTATTAAAAGTGATACAGAGGTGGAGTATTCCTCCTCTTCCCCACTCTGAGTTTAGTCCCTTGTCTCTGTGTATTAATAAACAATAAAAGCACGGGCTTATCTCTCGCCAGTGTAGCATCTATTTGTATGTATATGCCTGTGTGTGTGTGTGTGCATCTGCCTTTAGTTCTAGAGGAACAGTGGCGTTATCAGTGGAATGGATCAGTCGAATAGATCGGGGTAAGCAGACCCTTTGATCCGAAGCCCTCTCCGCCTCGGGGAATTACAGATTACAGATAGTCTGTTTTCTTTGTTTTTCCAGCTCTTCTCCTGCCTCTCCTTCCTCGTGTCTGCCTCTCCCTCCTCTCGCCCCCAACTGCTCCCCTCCCCCGGCTTTGATTGCCACATTCCAACAGTTTTTAAGGGAAAACTGGGAAAACTACGAATCCATTGGGCGCATGAGTTGAGAGCGGCTGCAGGGTCTCATTATTATGATGACTCTGTTCATGCCTCTCGTTCCTTTTCTCTTCCCTTTTATAAACTCTCTCTTGCCCCCCTCCCTTATCCTCCTCTCTTTATTCTCTCTAAGAGAGTGTAATTAACATAACGGGTACCTCTTTAATGCCGCTCGTGGGTCTGCATGAAAGTGTGTGTTACTCTATTATATCATTTCAGATGTTAATTTAATCTTTTTTTTATGTCGGTGTCTTTGGCAGTAGTTCTGTGTCAATTACACACTTTGTCGGTTTGTATACAGATGATTGACATTAGTCTGATTAAGCAGCCTGTGAATGTTTTGCTGTTTTTTGTGGCACATTTTATAAGATAATCGGCATTTTTTTTTTTTTTGGTGCAAAGATGATGGAATATGGATTCACATTTTGTCTCATGGTGTTTGGGAATCAATTGTGAGTCTGAGGATGTTGATGTGGAGAGGGGGTGAAATGTTTTCGCTACACCACATCACTTTGATTGCACATTTCATTCGGAATGAATGAGGTGAGGAGGAAAACAAACAATTCGCTTCATCAATGTTGGCCTTGTCTATTTGATGAATAGCTTTGCTGCACTTTTTCTGCCTGCGACATTGGCAAATGATTGCTAACTTGTGTTCTCTGTTCTGGTCTCTTTCTCTCATCTCCACCTCATCTTGCCTTTCCACTCGAAATCTCTGCACCGCTTTTTCTCCTCCACCTCCTCTTTTTTTTTTTCCTCCACATTTACTTAATCCCTCATATCTCTGTTATCTCGTGGCCACCTTTCCATCTTCCATCCACTATCCCCTCTGTCTGTAACCTATCTACAGGTGCTGACCTGTTTTCCAACTGCACAGAGGAATGCAAGGCCCTGGGTCACTCGGACCGCTGCTGGATGCCGACTTTTGTGCCGTCCGACGGGCGCCAGGGACCGGACTACCGCAGCAACCTGCACGTGCCCGGCATGGACGCAACGCTGCCAGACACTGAGGTACCCTCCTCCGTCAACCTCTCTGACCAACTCACCATGACCTTGTCCACCGCCTCGTCCAATGATAGGTCATTCTCCACCTTTGGCAAGGACGGTCAGAGGTCACAGTCACACCACAGCCTTCACCATCACCTCCATCAGCAACAGCAGCAGTACAGCTCCAGCACGCTAGAGAGGAAAGAGTATGATAGGGGGACCCTACCGTACAAACCCACCTTTCTCTGTGAGTATCAGTATGAAAGTTCCCTGGGACCCTATGACTTTGGTCTGGTCCAGTACAGATACTAATGGAGGGGACGGTGATTCTGATCTGGACTTTTTATGTTGTTTATCAACTTTCATTTCTTCTGTTTTCAAGGAGTTTGAAAAATATGGCTTTTTGTTATGTTATATCTTTTACTTTTTTTTATACTTTTTTTTGTCAAATGTAAAATATAAAAGTATAAACTATTACTATTATAACTCCCCCTTTCCCAAACCCACCTTAACAGTACAGTCAAACCCCCATACTAACCCAAAACGCTGTCTGTAATTATGTGACTTATTCTAAAATAAACTTAATTTGAATTGGTCTTGTGTTAAGCTCCTGTGGCCCCTTTTCTTTCTTTTTCTCTAAATTTACCCCTCAAGATCATTTGCAATCAACTTTTTTATCTGATGCTCATACAAGTAAAGGTCACCATCACAAGCACACTTCATGTTTCACCACCCTCATGCACATATAATGAAAGACTGTTTATGGTTTCAGAATTTTTTTTTTTTCCTCGCACAGAGAGAAAATTAAAGATAGATCATCTCATGCTGTAAAGGACATCTTTTCCCATTTGCTCGACAAACAGAGTTTTGCTCGAGCGCGATGACTTCCCTACTGAATAGCTCGAAAAGGTGAAACTCACAGCCCACGCTTCTTCTTTTACACAGGGTTTGAAGTCCATTCTGTTCTAAAAAGGAAGTCTCGAGTACGTATAACTTGCTTGCTTGTGGATCAATACCTGACTTAAAGAATGGCAGGTTAGGTGGGCCGTCAACACTGAGGTCAAGATTCCTCTGCTGGAGAAGTCACGCACACAAGATTTTGTGCAAAAAAAAAAGAAAAGGGAAACGGTTACAATATGAAGCAAGTTTAATTTTCCAAATGAAACATATTGATATCCAATAAAAGAAAATTGAGTTTCCAGCTTGCATTTCTCAAGAAGCCGAATGGGATGGCAGGACACTTCTTGCCGCTTTCAATTGCTTTCCAAGCTCCCACATTACATGAATATTCTATTAGCTCTAAGAGTAGAGAATGGATTCGATATACACATTCAGTGGAGAAGTCATTTCCAGTCAAGTCACCACCATGTTTAACCATCATCCTCCATGATCCTGCATGCTGACTGTGAGCTGTCTCTCAGGTAAACGATGAGCACCATAACCCGTTTTTTTTATTTTGTTTGTTTTTTTTCTTGTTTGCGACTTTGCAAAAGGGAGTCAGGCAATCTTCCTTTTGCACATCAGGTCTATGTGAAAAATAATTGGTATTTAGCCTTTAGGTGCTAGAGCCTGCTTTGCTCCAAATATAGCTGCCTGCGCGTCTGCTCATCTCGTCTGCCTCGCAGGGTTAGTATAAATGCACTCCATATTCGCTCGGTCCAAAACTCACCACTTTATTTTATTTCATTTTCCTTTTTTTTGATTTATGATTTCCCCGGCTTTTCCTGCTCTGTTGAAATAAACTGACTCCCCACTGTCACGGCAAAGGTTTTGTTGTTCATCAGTCTGTAAAAATATGAGAATAGTCCCAGAGGCTGAGGATCTATTAACCAGTAGCCATCATGTTCTACTTATAAAAATAGCAGCGTATGCTACTACTGGCTATGGCAATGCTCTGATCACCAGGGTTGCCTTGATAAAGGGCTTATAAATGTTTAATGATCCATTTGTAGATAATTAATGAAGCAATTAGTGCTGTGTGTATTTTCTGTGCATGCATTATGCAGCCACCAAATTCTGAACATTTATCTTTGCTGATGGACATGTTTGTACCCAATTCCCAAATTAGTTTTATGATTATACTGTGAGGACCAGCCTCTAGGGTATATAAATAACTTCACAGAGAGTCTTTTGTGGCATGTATCCTTCAAAAGATGGTATTTCGAGCCAATTGTGTCACTAAAAAGTCTCAGGGGATAGGGTGTCTTTTGTCTTAACGTGTGTGTTTTCTGTCCCTTCAGCCCGCAAAAGGATTTGCTAGCTCATTTCACGTGGACCTGTCGGAGACGGCGTGAATTTCTGTACCACCAACACTGATGCTAGAGAAGAAAGACTGAACAAACTGGACAACAGCAACCTTGGTTAAACTTCATTATCTCGGGTGGCGAACTGTAACGAAGCCTTGGCAGTGGTCGCCGAGGGAAGACAGGAGAACATAATACTAAGTAGCTGTAAACCTCCCGATATCCGAGGAGCAATCCAAGGCCTTATTCCTCTCAGCAGGACTGAGACTGGGGCCGAAACACTCGACATGTGAAGATTATAAAATCATCAGCAGAAACAGCAGAGGAAACCAACAGAGGAATACAAAACAAGTGAGACGGAGGGGGGGCCGATTGACTCACAAAAGTGGTTTGGTTTTTTTTTTTTTTGGACTGAGGAGTTAGCCTCTAGAGATCTGTGTGTGCCTGTTTACATGAAGAAAAAAACTAATGTTTCTGTACAAACTTCAACCAACGTCACATGGAACCCTTTAGCTATTTCTATGGTCACCACTAAGCCAACTGTACAGAAACTGTGTGAGGGGCGACAAAAATCAGACGGACAGCCAGAGAGGAAGCGAGAGACGGACAGAGCGTGCGAGGGCAGGTGTTGTACAGGTATAAAACAAGAGGAAAAAAAGAAGGAGAAGGGGAATCAGAGATGGAAAGAGGAAGCAGTACTATAAATTCTGTATCTCTGGTTTTTGAATTGACTGTCTTTATATAACTTCTCTTTTTTTTTGTTTCTGTTGTTCTTTCTGTGTGGTTAAAGTGTGCAGACGCTAACATATTCCAACGTACAGTTACAGACGGGAACATGCGGGTTCAGTCCTCTTTCAAGCTTAGCCACCTCAGGAAGGAGAGTTAACACACACACACATGTAGGAAAACGAGATCCTCATGTTCACTTGATCAATAAAATATCACAAATGAATGTTCTCATTTCTAAACTAGTGACCAACACTTCTCAAGTTCCTTCCTGAGCTGACTGCAGAGAGAGTGAAATGACCCTTTACCAGGATGTGGTTCCCCCGACGCCACTGGCCTATACATAAACAATCAGACACATTCAGTGGTTTTTATCATGTGTGCAAAGTGTTTACCTGTGCTATTTTAAAAAGCCTATAAATGAATATAAATCTATATATATAACTATATATATATATATATACACAATATACTTTTTTCTGAAAACTGTGTAACCATTGGTTAGTTTCTACACCTCATAACGTCATTCAATCTAATAATACCAAGTGCTATAAAATCAAGACTTGTGTCAATTCAAATGGGAGAGGTGTGCTTCAGCCTAAAAGCAAACCCCTTCACACTAAACAACAATTTAGCTGATGTTCTTATCTGATTGTTACTTTTCACCGTTGACAGACACTGGGCCTTGTTGTGTGTAGCGAAGACACCAGTCAAGTTGTTTTGGCCTGTTGTGTATTTCTACTAGCAGAATATGTGTTCATATACAGAGAGGAGGTAAATCACAATTGAGCTAGATATCAAAGGTTTTACAATCATACAAGAGAGGCATACACAGATAAATACTGACAAGAATAATACTTGTGGAGGCGTAGCGCACACACACACACGCGCACACACACACACACACACACACACACACAGGTCAAGTGGTGATAAATAAACAGTGTCTTTGAAGTTCTCCAATGTGTGTTTTGTCGTGTTACACTTATATAATGTACAATGAAGTGAAAGGTATGCTAGCAGCGCTAGGATGTCCTGTAATTTGGTACAGGTGCCATTTCAGCTAATTGCTAATGTCACAATGCTATCAGGCGCAAAATGATGATGCTGATATGTTGCTAAGCACAATCATGTTTGACATGTTTTTATTCTAATAGTTTGTTGCCAACAAGCACTAAACGGGAAGTACAGCTGAGGTTGATGGAAATGCTGTCAGGTTTGCTGGTTCTTAAGCCACAGTATTGTAAAAAATAAATAAAATAAATAAAACATTTTACATGACTTCAGTGCTAGATGATAACTTAAGGGATATGTATTACAGTTCATCCTAAGGAGGCCCGGATGTTTGTACCACGTTTCATAGAGAACCATCCACTGAAAACCAAAAATGTGAAAAGCAACAATGTCTAAACGGCCTGGTAGCTCAATGGGTCAGGCGTCAGACACCCAGCGCTAGCTCCTTGTAAGTCGCTTTGGATAAAAGCGTCTGCCAAGTAAAGTAAAGTAAAATAATATGCCAATCCATCTCCTGAATGCTGAGATATTGCACAAGAGAACTGTGACTTTGACTACTGGAACCTTTGGCCCTTGTGGTGCTAGAGGAAACGTCATTATGAATCATCCTCTGTATAGCAATAATACTCTGCGTGCAAAATGTCGACACATTTCAGTCCAACCCAAAAAGGTCAACCTGCAGACTAAGTCAGGAGACCACCAATGTTGCTAGGGGTCATCCTTTGGGGACCATGAATGTCAGTCCCAAATTTCAAAGAACAGATGTTGAAATATTTCAGTCTGCACCAAAGTGGTGAACCCACTAACCCAGAATGCTGTTAACTTGAAAAGTGCTTTAACAATCAGATGCTATAAAAGTGTTCACAGCAAAAATCTGCAGAACTGTTTCTTTTAGTCAAAGTAACCTGTTTTTTTCTACTCTTTAACCAAAATTCTCAGAGAACATGTCCTCTGCTTTCACTGTTTTTAGCACATGAATTTTCATGAAAAGACATTCAGCTATCCCAAAAGAATGCCACAGACTTTCAAGAAGTAATCACCATGGTTTTGCTCTACTTTCCTCATTCCCTGACCTCAATAGCTCATTAAAAAAACCCTTTCTGATGCGTGTCACTAGCTTTCTGTGTGATTTCTTCAAAAACCACTGGTGCCATACCCCCTACATCCCAATCCTAGCCCTTCACTTCAGGGTGATCTTCACATGGTCTGGCAGAAGTTCAAAGACACAAAAAAGATAAAGAAAACGAAGACGAGAGTTAGAGTCTGGATTTACTACAGCAGATGAAGTCTTGGGTCATGGGGGAGGCAAAGCAGTCCCTCAATTGATAGCCTAAAAACAGAGACGATCTGTTTGCGTCTATCACGAGATAGCCTTCTTTATGAGCTGGGACACATGTGACCAGCACATGTGAGTGATCTGGTGGTTGACGGCTTGAATTTATGGCCTTTGGGGCTGTGATTAAAATCTCACCCAGAAAGAATTCAGCCCATGTTTATTTATGAGACTGAAAAATCGGGAAGGGAAATAAAAAGAAAGAGGTCACGGCTTGGTTTATATTAGGTAAAAATGGGGTTACAGGGATATCTTGGTAACAAAAGATAGATTTTCATCATTGTCAGCGTATATTCAAAATGCTAAATAACTAATGACTAATAAAAATCAGTAAACGATAGAATTGTCTGATCAATAAATAAGTAAACCATGGTGTGCTAAGAACACGTTCAGTATCACAATGTGTTGTCTGACCAGCTGCATATTTAGAGCCGTCACAGCCAAATAGTCACACTGACGGTTGAAAAGCCAGCAAATGTTGAAAGGTGGAAAAACATGTGTTTAAATAAGCAAAAAACTGATTTCTCCTATATAGCAACAGAAATATAAATGTTATGTATTCACAGTTACTACCAGTTTAATTCTTGTTGTAGTTTTAAGCCCTTGTGACCTCGCTCTAAAAATTATTTCATTTTTTTTAATTACCACTACAATTTCTGTACCTGTAAATCAAATACAGATGATCAGGCTGTAGTTTGGCTTTGGTTTGTGGATAAACTCAAAGATATTTAAACCTAAAAAATATACTTAAAAAAAAAGATTTTTTAGGTTTTGTTTAAAAAAAGTTTGGTTTTAATCAAAACCAGCATCAGGAGCAGTGTTGTTGCTTTTCAACTTGTTATTTTACTTTAACAAAATATGACAAAATGCATTAGAGTGATTTTCCTAATAACAAACTTTGTCTAGAGTCTAGGATTTAAAAAAATTTTGACAAAAAGTATTTAAAGGCAACTTCCGATACTTCAGATAGCACTTGAACATATGTGATAAAAATGCTGACTCAAGAAGCACTTTCCATGGAGTGAGAAGCAGTAAGGTCATGAACCATGGTTTACGCTTGAACTGTGGGTGGAGGGAATCTAGTATGTCTGCGCTGGAAATGTTAAAAGAAAGCTAGACGTTTGATAGTCAGCTCCAGCATTACCAAGAAGACACACATCTCGCTAGACGACCTACAGGTAGAGACTGACATTCTATCAGTGGTTGCGAGTTGACCTGATCTGTTTGTCCTTCAAGGCGCCTCCATGGCAGACAGAGAGAATAGGAGTCATTACAACTGAATCATCTTGTCCATCTCTCCTCTTCTCTCCATACAAGGTTGAGTGAGGTGACCTAGCTGTCTGTCTGAGCCTCCAAGTCATATTCTTCCCCTGGCAGACGCACTTCATTACTCTGGCTAAATAGACTTTCAAGAGACCCCATCAGCCATCGTTTACACAGCCTGGCACCTATCACCTTTCACCGCGGCCACCTCATCAGACATACGCACCACACTATTGCAATACATTGCATGTCCATGAAGACACAAATGTCTGGGCTGGACGCACGTTCTGCTCTCCTTCTTCCTTTGCTTTCTTAGCCCTGGCTGCCCCATCAGTCAACATGTACATGCACTCCGTTTCTCTCACACACACACACTCAGGCATCCTTAGGCTCTATTCCCTAGCCACCTCATCAGACCAGAGCAGACAGCTATTACAGTGTGCGCTCTGATGCCCATTTCTCCTCCCATCTCTTTTCTTATCTGCTGGCCAGCTGGGTTTGCAACAACCTATTGACCTGAGACGTAGCCTCGCTGCCCCGTTGACCTGGATGCATTTAAGTGAATGCCAGCTATCTTTGCACCCACCAAACTGCATCCAAGTACTGTTTATTTTATACATTTCACCTGAGGTGAGGCAGGTTTGACATCGTATTTTCCATCTGGGCTAAATGGTTGCCTGGATGATGTCACAATGTCAGACATTTACAGAAGAGCCTGTCAGCAGGAGAATAGCTCAGTTAGCTTTCCTGAAATAATTTCACTTCAAACTGCAATAAAACAAATCCTACTGTTTATTTAATGGTAATACAACTATATAATAAGTCTAAAGATTAAACAGATGCTATCCTCTATATGTTATTCTCTGGTGTTGTTAAAGATTCTGTTGACGGTATCCTTTACAGTCTGATAATTTACAGTCAGAGAAATAATTAAAGGACAAAGTTACCTTTTCTGTTCTTTTTTGTTTGCTCCCAGAAATGAAAAGGAGTCCTACCTCCCCAAAATCACAGAGGCTAGTTACTAAACGTCATTGGTGTTTTCATATTTATTATCCATTACACTGAGATTAACATTGTTTTGTGAAAACATACTTTGCAATGATTATGTGTCGATTTCACAGCTGCATTAATCAAAGTTTTCATTTAAGCAATGGACTAAATTGCCAAATATGATGTGAAAGGTGTTGATCATAGCAGTAAACCCAGTGACTGTTATCAGTCAACGATGCAGATTCCTTCATTTTAGCCTCCTTAGGCTAATTATTTGATCCAAAAAGCTTTGTCACTAATTCATAAAATTGAGGTGTTTTGTTTAGGATTAAGTGACCTTATAATCACAAATACCTACATGTAAAAGTTAAAATTGGAAACATGATAATAAGAATATACTGTATGCCTTAAAATTATATGCAACTGTTTGCTAGTAGACCCCAGTAGTTAGTATTAAAGTATAGTATAAAAGTACTTGTTGTCCAAGATTCTTATACACGCACACACACACGCACTTTGTAACTGAAGATAATATGGTGTCACAATAAATAGTAAGTTTTGTTTTGATTTGAGGACAAACGTTAGCGGACAGTTCAATCACATACTGTATGTAGAATTACAGTTCTGAGTACAAAGACAAGAGATGTCATTCCTCTCGGGTCTGTCATACCAGGGCAAAAAACAAAAGATCTTCTGCTTCGATCACAATGACTCCACTGTTCAACCAACAGTGTGCACACATGCTCGAGCACACACGCTCACAGGGCCTGCAACGTTTCGCCCTCAGCCGCCATCCCCTCTCATTCTACATTCTGGACAGGAAGTAGTGAGTTGGTAACCTGGGGTGACGGAATCAGGCCTCTGACTCACGCCCTGACCTCAAGGGGGGGGAACAACCCAGTGGAGGACAGACCTCAGCCTCCAGTGCTAAGCTAACGCAACATGGCTGACAGAGACAAACCACACAGCCTGGATGACTACTAGAAAAGAACAAACATCACTGAGAGCAATAGCTGCCTGCATGCAAAGCACCACCACCACCAACAACAAAAAAGAAGAGGGCTGGGTTAATGCTGGTAGGAAAACAGCCTTCACAGATGCACTGGGAAAACAAATTTAATTTTAATGGTTGTTGAAACGGAATTCCACACATAACATAAAACAGAGAGGCTTGTGCCGCACGCGTCGCCACATAATAAGACAAAATCAACAGAATGTGTGCAAACTGAGGTAAATACGGGCCACAGGAAAAAAAACAACACAAAAAAGCAGAGAACGCTCGCCTCATTCCTCGGCTTCTTCTAAACAGCTGCAAAAAGCAGCAGCAGAAGCTGAACAGAGGACACCTGACCAGCTGAGGAAGAGAACAAAAGAGGGAAAGTTTGGCGTGACGAAAGCGAACCCTTTGAGTTGCTGACTCAAGGCCCGGCATTCCTTTCAAAAAGATGTGTCAGACAGAGGGAGAGGGTGCTGGAGGGGGCACAGAGGTCTGCTGTGGGGCGGTGTAACAACAAAGCTACTAGTCTCTCGAGACTCCTCGTCTTGGCCCGCTTCCCACCTCCCAACCCCGTAGATGCAGGTGCAGAGATGCTGAGTGAAACATGCGGGAACATTCTTTCCAGCCGTGCCCCGTCAGAAGGAGAACACCTGGTCCCCAAAGATCGAGGGGATGATCTGGTGATCTAGCATCTCCTCTGTACGTCGACCTCTTTGACCATCCTTTTGTCTTTTCTGTCCGCCTTGCTCAAATTCATGCCCTGCCTCTCCTCGTCCTCCCTTCCTTCCTTCCGTCTTCCCTCCTCTCTCGTTCCGCTGTCTAGCTCTCAGCTGTCAGGCTGAGAAATGGCAGGCGAGACGGGGTCTTCTGCCTGGGGAGATGAGCAAGAGAGGACAGAGGCCTCCAGACACACATGAGCTGGCACATGCACATACTGTATAAATGTTGTATGTGTACCTGTCCACACCTGCCAACCTGTGCAAACGTTGTGTAGCAGCTCCACATTGTGACATTACACACGAGGGCGCGTGTCTGGAGACAAACGAACTGTCGAGATAAGCGCCGTTTGTCATTTTTTGCATCCAATCAGTGCTGATGATTCGGGTTTAAGCTGCATCCTCCCTGTCTGTTGTTTCACGTGCGCACGTAGGCAATATGAAAACAAGTGTTGGACACGGATTATTTGATTGATTGGCTGAAATCGAAACTGCCTGATGACGCTGAAACATCAGAGAAAAGTTCGCCACCCAAACTTCCCAAAGTAGAATTGCGCCGCGGCGGCAGGCTCCTTCCCTCTGTCAGAAAATGTTGTGTTATGTTGATGCAGCTTTATTACACATTTAGCTGCATCTTATCAGAAATACAGTGCAGAGACTTATAGTACGGTAAGCGGTTATTGCAGCTGAATATTTCCATAGAGCAGACATTAGCGCTTTGTTCCAGCACTTCATTCAGGGATAACTGATCATAAGAAAACCCTTGATGGCAGCACAGCTGAAGAGACACATTGTAATTCCCACGGGAGTCCAAACTTTTGACTGGGGGTGTCATTTTTCAGAGACAAGAAAAGAGATGCAAGGAGAAGATGTGAGGAAAAGCAATCACGACATGAGAAATCTTTTCCTCCGACCAAAGCAACATCGGTTTCTGATGATGACGGCGAAACCTGGTTCAGTTGTCAGCGTGCAGGTTGTCAGAGCTCTGTAAGTCGTGGAATTTGCATGAAGTCTTCTCCAAGTTATAACAGAGATAGCAACTGATCATTATTTCAAATGTTTTTTTGAACATATGGACTCGCTCTCTCCCTCATTATAAGCGTCTCCGTGATGCAGGTTCAAATGTGAGAAATAAGGTGACGTCCAGGTGAGGTAGGTTGCCAAGATATTCCACCATAAAACTGTGAAGCGTCGAGGCAGCGAGGGCCAGCTATTATGCCCTAGTTAAGATGATCACCTGCTGACTCCAGCTTCGACTTGAGCATACATAAACGCGGGATTTTCCATCGCAGCTCATGAAAGCGAATATATTTCCCATTATGTTCTATGCAGATACTACATGCCGCAGTAAAAACGCTGTTTCTAAACCACGCACGAACTACTGGTCACACTGCTGTTTTGCTGATAAGTGATAGATTGGAATTCATTAGATCAAATGAGAATATCTAATGAGCGAACTCACAGCCCATTCATTATCAGCGTGATATGCTGACAGGATCAAAAAGAACGCACACACCCGCTCTGAACTTTGTTCTGCAACTCTCCAGACTTGATGTGCGGAAAGTTCGGAGCCACCGTGCATTGACCACACTACTTACTTGTTACTCAGTCATCAAGAACAGACGTGCGCTGTTGCTGATATGGCCCCCGTCAGAACTGATGCCTCTCAGCTGATCAAAGTCTTCATGTGCACACCTAAGAGAATACGCTGCATCACTGAAGCGGTCTCACTGGGCACAATACAATATAAAAAACAACTGTAACACCATGTTACTTCATGCTCACGTTTAGCAGACGTTAAATGACACATTTTGCTTCGTCTGCTGCTCCTTGTTGTTGTTATAATCTCTTGATATCTGCTGTTCTTTTCTCTCTCCTCTGTCCACTAACCCCAACCAGTCGAGGCAGATGGCCGCCCACCCTGAGCCTGGTT
>JAUMTR010000001.1:18167238-18224348 GCA_032270685.1 Microctenopoma stevenorrisi
CCCCCGCGCACCAGGCAAGAAAATGTATTTCCCAAATCAAAGTGTTCCTCTTATATCATATTTGAGTTTTCACATGAGTTCTTTAACATACACCCACAGTAAAAAAAGACTTGTGTGACGTTTGTATGTATTTTTTGGTGAATAGAATTCCACTTTACTGCACATGCAGAGTCAAGGTTGTTCAGACTCAGAGTCACGTGCAGTAGCTCAGGGCCTTTTTCTTTTTTTATGTGGGCCACTGATGTAAAAGTGTTTGCGTGGAGCAGGGGGATCTTTGTTCAGCAAGACATTCATTCATTTTACTGTGATTATGTTGGAGAAGAAATAAATTATTCTTTGATGAGCTGCTATGAAAATGTGTATTTTTGAATAGTGAGGAAAGGGACACCTGACCAAAATCTATACATGAAAGAAGAGAGTGAGAGACTGTAGCAGAGGAGTGAGAAATTGAAATCTAATTCCGTCAGCTTGAATTGGCAACCTGCGTGACACCGCAGTGACACTTTCATCCCACATTCCATGTGGAGACGACAGGAAACAAGTCACACCTGCACTCAGGCCGGCCTGGTGAAGAGATGCTGCATGTGTTCAAGACAAACAAACACGGCAATAAAATATACATAATCCCGCTAACCTGTTGCACGTGACAACAAAAGCTGTTTTTCTCTACAGAAGAGAAAAAGGCAGAACATTCTAGTTCTGGACAGGTTTACATATATGCACGAGTGAAACGCTCATTTTACCTCATGCGTGCACATGAACACAAGGTCCATCACTGTTGTATTAATGATTGACATCCACCGTGACCTGCACCGTTCCTCTACCTGAACAATGACTCACGCGCACAAAGAAACTCGAGTACATGCACGACGAATAAACTACATCTCTGAGGTTTCATCTTGAAATAAGTGTCAAATTTGAGTGTTTAGTGAGTGAGACACCGTGCATGCATCTGTGTGTGTGTGTGTGTGCGCGGGGTGGGGGGGTGCATGCTCAGCTGCATGCTTTACTTCAGAGAGTGCATTGCGCAGTATTTCATTTCAGTACAGAACCAGTAATTTCATACTGAAGGCTACAGCCATCTACTGCTATATTATGCTGCCGTGCACACACACATGCGCGCACGCACACACATGCGATTACACAATACACGGGTTTCATATTCGCAGCCATTCACTGTGACTTGCAGTAACAGAAAACGCCGTGAAAAATGATAGGACTTTCTCCTACTTATTAACACTGACTAGCATCAGAGGTGATGGTGTGAGTGGAAGCGGCTCAACATTAAAGGTAATGCTTTCAAACAAGGCTCCCCAGACCCCAGTAAAATGGAGTCATTATATCAAAAGATACCCTATTACAGTAACTATACATCTCTCGCTGTGTTCTCCCACTGTACTGCCAGTTAAAATATAGCAACCGAGAATAGAGTGCGAAGGCTACCATCTTGGCAGTGTCTGGATCTCGAGGAAGCTCTTAGAAGCAATGCCGTTTCTATTAGAATCAGAGGTTGGTACAAAAAGAAGGGCCAGAAAAGAGGCATTGATTCTCATGGTATTCCTGTGAAAGCAAGAGAAAAATGAGCTTCTTTTTCGCGAGTTATTTTCTGCATGTTTCTCTTCTGAGTACAAAATCTGTTTTCCCGAGTGCATTGAGAAGGAGCCAACAACCTTTTGTTGCCCCTATTCAATTTCAGTCCTCTTTTGAGATCCTGATGAGTGAATAACAGGGAGAGAGCATGAAAGCGCAGGATACGACAAATGTGTCCTTACCAGGGTGGCGGAATGGTAGCCGCACGGTTGAGCATTTTTAAGCATAATCAAGCATTACAGTTTTTTTATCGACGAAACACGAGAGCGCAAACAACAAACAACCCCGCAGGAGCACCGAGAGCGAAAATGTTTCAGCCAACCAGAGGTGGGTCTCCAAGGTTACGTGTTGTATTTAATCCACAGAACCCCCCATAGGCCTGTTGCTGGAAGAATTTTGTTGATGTCTGGGGTTGACTGCATGCTGTGCGTGCATGAGTGCGTGTATGTGTACGCAATATGTGCGTGCATCGTCTTCCCTCGGGCCACAGTTAAGCCTCAGTGACATCAGCAGCCATGTCTTATTTCCCTATTACAAGGGTCCCACTGTAACACAGTGTGTCAGAGCAGGAACTGTCTCACACACGTACACACTCATTAGCACACATGCTGTGTCTCCCACGCGCACACACACACACACACACACACACAGCAGAGGGAGAGAGCAAGAGAGCAGAAAAAAAGGCACAAAAACAAATTAAACCAAGTGCAAGATAGGCCTTTCATTATAATTACCATATTCAATAAAACACAGATTAGATAAAGGAAGAGAAGCTCTGGGAGAGAGGAAAGGGTTTGTGCATGTGTGTATGTGTGTCAGTATTTGAGCATATTTCTTCATGAACTTGAAAGATGAGTGGAGGATTGTGCATAATTTACACTGTAGTTTTCAAAGAGGCCACTATTCCGCAGATGGTACAAATTATGGTAGCTGTGCTTCTTCACTCAGTTTTCTCAAGCATCTAAAAGTCTCTCTAAAGTACTGAACCTGAAGTAATTATAACATCCAATCAATTTTAAACTAATTTTAGGTTTGGCAGAGAAATGCCTGTTTCCTGTTGTTACATTATTTGTGAGTTTATTAATTTTGCAAACGAATGCAGTTATTTAAATCCATCTAGAAGTAGTCGGTGTTGACTCAGAGCTTTTTCTGGAGCTCAATGTTGCACTTTTGTAACATATTCAAAATTTGATTAAAGTACCTCTCATAGGACTTGAACGCTGTCATCAAACACTTAATTAGAGTTGTTTTTGGTGGCCTGTCTTCATTTTAGTTTTAATCTAGTCTTTGCCTAAAGCTGTCATTTTAGTTTTTATTAGTCTCAGTCCTGTCCCTACTTCTTTAGTCTAGTCAAGTTTCAGTTGACTAAACGCCTGAGCATTTTCTTCTTACTTTAATTGGATTATCCATTAATGTTTTAGTCTAGTTTCAGTCAATGAATTCTATTTAGCCGAGTCAATACAGTACCTAGTAGTATAGACAAAACTATAATTTGATTTTAGTTAACCTATTTCACAAATTAAACAAAGACTCTTATGATTATATTGGACCTTATAGACCTCAGAGGTCCAGTATAAAACAACTTGTAATGTGACACCAAAGTGATAACAGCTCCAGACAACATCTGGGCACGCTCAGTTAATGGTGTCCTGGAGGATTCCTTCCTAGACCTGGATCAGGTCCTCGGTGGGCTCCTTTGGTGGTACTCGGTGGTGTCACATGCATCAGTACTTATAGGCGCTCAATGGGATTAGGTCATGGGAAAGTGACATCAGTGGCTTCATCGTCCAGGTGCTGCCTGGGCACTCTGGCCACATGAGGCCAAGCATTGTCCTGCACATGGAGGAACGCAGGGCCCACGGCACCGGCACAAGGTCTGACAGTCACTCTAAAGGTTTCGTCTTGGTACCATTGGTTATGACATTGTGGTCATGTAACAGTCAACGCAGCGTCTCCAGACTCTTTCACACCTGTCACATGTGCTCAGTGTGAACCCACTCTTATCTGTGAAGAGACCAGGGCTCCAGTGGAGGATCTGCCAATTCCTGTGTTCTCTGGTGAATGCCATTCAAGCTGCACTGTGCTGGGCTGTCAGTACAGGTCGTATTATAGGACGTCAAGCCCTCATGTTTTCTTTATGGAGTCTATTTCTGACAGTTTGGTAAAAAACATTCACACCAGTAGCCTGCTAGTGGTCATTTTCCAGAGCTCAAAAGAGCACCAATCATGCTACCTGCCCAGCTCCCCTGGTGTAATATCTAGTCTCCTGGTATCTCCTTTGTGCTCCTCAGCCTGTGATGGGAGACACAGCTAACCATTTTTTAACTGCACGTACTGCATGTGCCGTCTTGGAACAACTGGACTACTTGTGAAACCTAATTGGGTTGCAGGTACTGACACACGCTACCAGCAATGACAAGGACACTTGCAAAAGATGAAACATCATAAGAATTAGTCGGGATGTTTAAGTCCATAGCTTTAGTCTTTAGCCAACACATGTAAAACCGTTTCCTTTTTCGGGAGTTCTGTCTTTGCGTCTCCTGTGCACCTGTTGCCACCGTCATTTGCACCAACAGATTGATACTTCAACAAACTTGGTGTTATACTGTCATCATTAAGTGTTCTTTTAATTTTTTTGAGCAGTGTATATCTGCGAGGCCACACTAAATGTGATAGATGGGACAAAATCTAATCAAATCATCTTCTGCATCTGTTATCTTTGGTATAAAATGTGTATTTACTCTTGATACTGTGCTAGTAGGGCTATAAACACAGTATTCTATCTTGTACTGGGTTGAAATTACTGTTTGGTATTCAGCAGTGCTCTTATTTGTTGATGGACGCCGTCTCCACCCAGCTACCGACAGCTGAAAGAAGAGAACAAAAGTGTGCATGGAGGTGTGACGGGTTTTGGCCGAAAAACAAACAAATAAAGCAACAAAGCCTTATTTTTACTCACTACTCATTAAAGAGCTGCAACTACTGATTATTCTCTTTGTCATTTAACCCTATCTATATTTGGTTTGATTCATTGTTCAGTCTATAAAATGTCAGAAAAATATAGAAAAGTGCCCATCACACAATTCCAAGAACCCATAACTATGTCTTCAAATAGCTTTTTTTCGTTCAACCAACCATCTAATACACACGTGAAGGTGAAGGCAGAAAATCTTTGGTACTTTTGTATAAGGATAAATCTATTCTAAAAAACCTTTGCCATTTCAAGTGTCTCTGAGCATTTAAAAAACACTAAATAAAATGTGTTGTTATTATTATTAACTCTTTCAAATATTATTTAGTCTTCTTTCTGGTACTACACTGTCCCAAAAGCACAGAAGATCAACACATACTGATGCTGTGGACAGTACATTTTTAATATCTGTTTATTTAAGTCATTGTCAACAAGTTTCAACTCAGTTTGAGATGCAGTGCAGCGGATTCGGGTGATTTAGCCATGCATGCTCAAATTAAAAGTTAGCTATCCGATTAAAATATATGTGAACATGAGCACATTGTGTAGTTTTTATCAGCCTTCGCAATGACACCGTTTCCAATTCTTTGTGCAATAAAAGAGAAACACGGCTAAGATAAGCGGGCGCAGCCTCACATATGCATACAAAACATGTGGTTAACATGCTAATGCTGACGGACAGCACAGAAATGCAGCAGGACAGCAGAGTGTGCCTGGTAAAGTGAAAAAAAAAGTCAAATGAGACAGCTCTTTCCATTTGGTCTAATATTTAATCAGTCCTGTGCACCTCCGCTTAATTATTCCCATGTGGTCAAAAAGGACAAACAGAAAATATTTAAGAGAGAGAGAAAAAAACCCAAAAACAATTCAAGAAAGAAATCTGTTTTCAGGAGTAATGACCTATTTTCTGCAGCCATTAAGCCATGCCATCAAAAGTAATTTCAGAATGATTTATTGTTTTTAATATTCTACATGCAGGATGGAAATGTATTAATATTCCACTTTAAGCCACTTTTTGTATTGCTAAAGTCAAGGGTAAGTTAAAGTGAAAGAATAACTCTAACTTTAAGTCTTGCATTCCAGTCAAACCTGCATGTGTCTGACCCTGAGGGAAGACAGTGTGAGTTCCAAGGAGGGCAGTGGGACACGAGGACCAATTGAGCTCCCTGAAGACTGGGGTCGGGTATTAAAGAGTCCTCGGTGCGAATAGGAAAGTGTCCATTATGGGAAATCTGGGATCTAGGACTTCTGAACTCAACCCAGTCATGCCAACAGATTTCTGCAAATTCAAAACTAATGCCAAAATAAATAGTAGATTTCAAGTCCCCCAACCTACACGCCCATACAGGTCAGATGTTCCTGCCTTTTCACATCCAGTAATGCCCCTATGATCATCTTCATCATGAAAGACCTATATATGATTAGGAAATCAGGGATAATGAAAAAAGATTATGGTTTGGGTAAAAATTTGTACTTTTTCTAACCCTAACCTCAGTACTCTTCTGGCCAGTATCAAACTCGGGTCCCTGACATGTCAACCCAGCAAAGTGAACACCCTTACAAATCTCTCCTCGTCACTTGATTCATTGTCAAAAAAATATGATAATTATGTTCTTGAAAAACGTAATTGGGTCAGAAATGTGATCTGTAGAAAAACGAAACTGCGACTGGCGTTTAGTTGTCTATGAATGTATATTTTAGGCGACAGGGTTGAGAACCACTGCCCTGCACTCAAAGCTTTTGATAGGCTGAATATGCTGGATCCAGGTAACCAAGAGTGGGCAGGGCATGAATAGTTGGAAAACAAGCAGGGCTATGGCTTCCTAGGATCAGTCACTAGGGGGTGCATAACATGTTGACACAAAGGATAAAGGATATACTTGGATGTATGCAGAACAGTCCTTTAACTTTGAATTATGTTTGCCTTGTAACACACTGGATTTAGTTTTGTTATCTACTGTTTTGTCTGAGCCCAATGGAGGCATAGATTCCTTATTTTAGAGGTCTGCACTTTGTATTTGTTGTCTGTGTCCTTATGCATTTCTATGCTGTGGTGATGCAATACAAGCCAATTTATTTATTTGCTCCTTAATTTGTCAAACAAGGTCAAACGCCCTAGTGACATTTTATCTGGACTACTTTAGCCATTGTTTACACCCCAGCAGACACACGGATTTCTTCGCACAGACAGACACACAAGCACACAGACACACAGCCTTTTATCTCTCAAACATTTACAAAGCTGTCTGCACCCCCCTGCCAGCTAAAACCCAGCATGCCCTCCTTATAAAGTCAATGAATTTCATGCTTCAGCCGCTGAGACATCTGACTATCAGGTAGAAAGGCTGTACAGTCCCATTCTAATAAACCTTAATCATCTCCCTGAAAAACATTCACAGCGAGACACAATAAGCTGCGCGTACGTATGCTAAAGCATTTCTACATTCTCATTTCAGAAATACTCCTTTCTCCACATCTCAACCACTTCCCAGGAGCACACCTGCACAGATCCACGCAGAGACAACGCTGATAATATTCTATTGCAAGCAAACGAGTGTGTATACACACATACATACACTGATTCCTCTCCTAGTGAACACAAACTTATTTCAGAAGTAAACACAGTCGATCACTTGCTCTCTCCTGGGTGGCTCATCACGGCTAAGTCTCTACCTCTGTGGGGTCTCCAACTGTGACGGAGGCAGAACTAATACAGTTAGCCACGGAAGTCTGGCAGATGGAGCCATGAACGTTGTTCCATACCTGTGTGCGCCGCCGCCCCCCCCCCCTCTGTGTGCATCCCATCAATTTCACTGGCACTAATGGCTAAGCATGTCTGGAGATGGCAACGGGACACTGTGATGAAAACGACATGATGAGAGATTCATGTGATACGTGCAGTGATTTCTAGTTTAGTCACGACTGTAAGAATTAAGCGGATATACCGTAGGTTGTCAGATTTTTCAAACACACGTGAAACTGCAGGAACACAGCTCAAAGGCCGCAGGGCCAGTAATGTGCACAGGCTCTCTAAGGGGCAGGATTAGGGGGGTGGGTTATTTTTTGCCCTGAGGTCAAACAAAAGCAGTGCTTGAACTAACAAGAGGGGCATTTGGCCAACCAATGGAGCATTTCCCGGGTACTTAGCCTGACCACACAAAGTACCTCTCAGCTGCCTGCTGTTCTGTTAGGGCAAAAATAAAGCATGGAAATGTCACATGAGGACGCACACATGCCTAATAAATCAAGGCTTTAAAAAAGGCAGTAAACAGTGGCAATCCTCTGTTCCCTGTGCACACCACTGCCTAACAGTGCAATCTTATTTAAAGCAATTAGAATGGTACTCCAGCAATTAAGTGTAGTTTTTTTTTTTAAAGTTGGAGGAACTCACAAGAGACAGTTTGAAACAGAAAAGTCAGAATAAACACAGCTGAGCCCAGAATATTCTGCCCTGCAGTTTGTAAACTGAATACTGTAGATTAAACTTTAACAATTGTGGATCCTACATGTCTCTTAATTCCAGTCTGGTAAACACAGACATTTGAACTCAGGGCTCTCAGTTTGCAGCTCAGACCTGTTTTTACTAATATAAAATGTGATATTCTCCTGACAGATCCTTCGCGGTGACATTAGACCTTAAACAACTGACTTCACAGGCTGAGTGATATTCCACATTGTGAATGAGCTGACCTTTGTATGCAAAGTCAGTAGAGTGTACCTTTAAATAATAATAATAATAACATCCATGCTCACAGTCAAAACCACAGAAATATCTGAGTAAAATCAAATAAAAACTTGAGAGGGCAGGTTTCTACAAATATTTAAATACTGAGGAGAATAAAAAAAACATAATAATAAAAGTGCAAACTAGGAAGGAGAATGCTGTTTTAACAACTGATGAGCAAACCTAGATAATCAAGAACCAGTTCACCAGCCAATTCAAAGGCATTCAGCACAGGAAACAAAGGCTCTATTTTACTTATTTATATACTTTTCATGTGCTGATGAGAATGTTTCCTATTCTAGGTTAATTTTTTAAGCACTACCTTAATATAATTCATCTTTTCTTGCAGTGTTTCTATTCTTGATAACACCAGAATCAGGGTGTTAAATTCAGAAAATACATCCACTATAATGCTGCCTAGCAGTTTGTGCAGCTCTGATAAAATGCTTGAAATGAGAAATGTCAATAACGTACCATTGATATCACTAAAGACTATGATGTATCTAAATTGTACATAAGGAGGTGTGTGCGCAGTTCCTCACAATCTACATTTAGAGCACATTGGGATCTGTAGAAGTAGAAAATATTTTCATATTTGTATAAGTTTATATCAGGTTGAGTTGGATTTTAAAAACATTGTGTTTGTATGGTATTTCAGTTCAAATCTGAAATGAAAAAACAAAATTCATGATACATAGTCATGGCTTTGAAATACCTGTGAGAAGCACTGGATATGTTGTAAAAACAACTCAGGAACATGAAGAATTTGAAAGAAAAAAACCATTTGAAATCAGCTCCAAGCTGATTTGAGTGGATTTCAAGCATGATGAAAACCATGATGAAAAAAAGAGCATTACATTCACCATATAACCCTCAATGCAGTATGGATGCTAGCATTTGTCAGTACTGAAAGTTCGATCTTTAGCAGATATATAATAATTACCTTTAAGGCATGCATGGTAGCACAACTGTAAAAAGTAGTCATGGTTAGGAAAAAGTGCTAAAGGGAAAAGTCTTATGAGAGTAAATCAAATGGATGAATGAATGCCACCACTATTTCTTAACTAGATCTCAGATTAACAATGTTTTACAAAATAAAAGATAATTTCATCTGACTTTTGGTGCTAGGGTTAGGGTCAGGGTTAGGTCACTGAAGTGGGATCATCCCTCTAAAAGAACATCGGTACCACATCTATATGTAACTCAAGAACTGAAGGTGCCACAGATGCTACAGGTAAAGTCTTGCTCAGGGGCACACCTGGTATGAGGGATGGGCTAGGCGTCTGGGCTGGGATTCGACCCTGTGACTTTATGCCTCTGCAGTCTGACTCTTATCTCATTGAGCTCCCAGGCAGAGTAATGGTCCATCCCTGGAGCCAAGGATGCAGGTTGTAGAGAATAAATAAGTGTTTTTAATAGAGATCAAATAATTGACTACATTAACGTATACTGGATGCCCATTGGCTGTGACAAAAACCACCTCATTGTCATACACATTTAATAGGAATTTGCAGCTCGACAATCTGTTCTGCCTGGGACTTAAGTATTTATCACTGTTGCGCTTTCATACGGCATGCTAACAAATCACTTCAGAAGCAAGTTTAATTAATGACTTGTACTGCATGAGACAAAATGAGTGTTTCCACACTCCATTAGCATGAATGACAAATATACCTGCTGGAGAACTGCTGAAGACATTTTAAAATTACACATCTAATGGTGTCACTGGGGTGGAAAATGTGCATCCAGGCTGTGATGCTATGTAACATTACAGCAAAAAGAGATATATTAGTGTTCTCAGTAGCTCAAAATACTGAAAATAAATTTGTTGCAGAATGGCAGTTAATATAATTCACTTCAAAAACACATTTCTTCGCAGGCAATTACTATAGATAGATAAATAGATGTATCAGCTGTGTTTTATTACTGCACCTGGAACCTGTTCCAAAGCCAACCAGCGCAGAAGCAAACAAACACGCTGGCAAAATAACTTACATTTTCTGGGCTGGAGTTTCAAACGCACAATCAACTGCACCCTACGCAAGAGTTTGCTTCATCATAAAGCAAATGTTTCACTAACTATATCTGCCTGCTGTGGTTTGCGTTTGCATGTCTAGTTGAAAAAAAAAAAGAAAACCTTTTGGCCAAAAGCAGAGAACAAAAACACGCAAATTACAGCATGTCAATGTTCTGCCTGGAGGGATCCATAACAGAAGCGCAATAAGAAGAAATCCAATAGCCTGATTTTGAGAAGCTAGATTGCTTAAATCCATATAGTTTACCGTGCTAACGGACTAACAATAGGGCCTTTCAGTGAGGTGTCTATCATTAGGTTGGCACACGGAAGAAGAGCCACTTTCAGCTATCCTCACCGTCATCAGGAAGAACTGGAGAACAGCCATTATCAAGATGGATCACTGTCACTGTTCTTTAATCGACAGGTGACCCCTGCTCCGCGTATTGTATGTTTTTCTGGACACTCTCAAAAACATGCTGAGACTCATCAAGGCGGATTTGCTGTTCCCATGATTAGCAGAAGTTTCGCGGCAATTCAAGGAGCTTCATATAACACAAGTATTCGTTCTCTCAAATTAATTAGCTCAAATTAGATGTCAAAACGGTTAATTATTATGATGAATGTTTTATTGCAATAATAGTGAGAGGAATTAGAACAATGTTAAATCGGGGAGCGCACACTCAATGCAGAGTTGTCAGAGAGAGTAATGGGTATAATTCATTTAATGGGAACCAAAATACCCACAGATTTTAATAGCAAGGACAGAGTGTGTGTGAGTGAGACAGAGGCGTAATAATGAATGCGCATGAAAATGCAACTCATCTCCCATCTCCTTTGTCGTATGGAGCTAAATGAGGAGAGACTCTCAGCTCGGCTGTGTTTGCCATGCAGAACACAGAAGCGCACTTTGAATAGCCCTTTCGTAGCGGAGCTAAAAATTGATAATAAATTATATGAATGCTTTGACAACAGTCATAACAGTAAGAGGTACACTAGTTGAAACGTGTTGACGCTAGATCTCATTTCCCCGCTTCATCCTAACACAAACATCTAATCAGGCCTGTTAAGACATCAAGTGTCCACCTGCACATTTCAGCTGCCACTTACTACCCGTCACTCAAAGATTACAAATATTTATACCTCAACAATCTCATGTAAACCTAATGATGTTGGCAATTATCACACTGATTTGCATGCAACGATTTTTCAATGTGTGTTTATTTAACTATTCTCAAAAATAAAAACGTGGTTTGCACTTAGCTCATGACGTCTATCACGTTGACATTTCTCATCAAATATGTAATTTAGTACAATTTCATTTACCGCATGTGTGTTTGTTCGTTTAATGGCACGTGTGTGCAGCAGCTTGTTACACAGATCCACTGCAAGAAAGAAAGAGCAACAGGTAACTTAGGTAGAATTCTCATGGCAGACATCTATGAACAAACAAGGTTGTAGGGCCCTGCAACATTTTATAATGGATTTAAAGTTAGTTTAATTCGTACGTTTATTTAGGTACTGCTCTATATAGAGAAGTGCACTAACATTTGTTTCAGCATTTACTTTACACAGTAGCAGTTTAATACAGTTTGTATATTTCAATTCAAATATTAATTGGTGTGCATGCATCCTTCTCAGTTGCTCCTGTCTTTTCTCATACTTTACCTTTTTTTCTTTGTTTTTCTTTTATTCATTCTTCATTTGTGCTCTGCTTAGCTTGTTTCCTCACAGTCATGTGGGTTGAGAGACTTTTTATCACTATTATTGCCGTGGAAATGTTACACTCAGTAAGGATTGGATCCGCACAACGATAAAAGGCAGCAGCAAATCAGCAGCACTGTGTGTTTCAGTTAGTCCGTGCATGACATGGATCAAAGAGCTGAGGCTGTGTTTTAGTTGTTAAAAATGATTGAATTCATATTCAAACCTTTTTTGAATTAAACTAGATTTAAAATACTTGAAAGGCTACAGAGGGGAACACTACCTGATTGTTTGATTAAATTTTTTCAGAAGTTTTTGCTTGTGAGGCACACTGGGATTAAACAGTGACTGGAGGGGCGTGATCAGCTTCGGCGACTATGTTGCAGCTGTTCCCAATGGAAAACAGTTCTTTATGTTTCAAACTGTCCATGTTCCTGCATTGAGATCGCCAATCAACTCATCAAGACCAAAAACAACGTCAAAGCAAGAAGAGCTCAGCAAACGGGGCGATGTGGTCTTACTGAAAGTAGAAAGCTGTGAGGCCAACCCGACATCTTCATCTCTTACAGCAGCACACATGTTGTTTCTGTATGAATACTGGTAATGAAACTCCAAAAATCCCTGAAGGCAGATCTGAAAAGCATCTGCCCTCTTGTGTAACTACTGTTGTTGGTCTCGGTGATCACTGGCGCGGGGTTAATCAGTTTGGAAAAAACATGCGAGAAGACATTTGAGCACCACTGTCTTTTTTATCAACATTTTTATTATGGGTTAACAGCACTATGTAGGTCAGGCAGACCTTGGCCATTTACAACCTTCGCCTGGTGTTTCATCATATAATCTGCTATCATGCTGTCATCCACTTTCCGTGATCGCTTTAACATTCAGAAGATTGCAACGTGGCCTCACCTCCACTCTAAAAGTCCTTAAAACTTGTCAGCGGCAGCCTTGAGATGACTGACAGCTCTGTGAAGTCTACTGCCATTCATTAATTCAGTGTAGCTCAGTTGTTAGCAAGGCATTTTTTGTGTCTGCTACGTGAACAGTGTACATATCGCTTCCTTCTGTGGTCTACCATCCACTGACTGGGTTCAGTGATCTCTGTTTGTTCTCGTCCAATTACAGAACAAATGGTGAAAAGCTAGTGCCAATGAGCTACCGCCTGTCATTTACACATTTTTCGTCAAGCATGCAGAAATGCATTTTCAGAAACTGTGGCCCAACTGCTAGAAATTTTGAACCGAACTGCATAGTTAAAGTTCTTTGTCCAAATTATTTTGTTACAAAACGAAGCACACCATTAAAAACTGTGTTCTCTCTTCTCAAAACTGAAATGCAACCTCAATCTCATCGAAAGTGCTCATGTATGTTTTGGCCTCCTGACGCCATGTTTCATATGCAAATCCAGACAATTAGTAAAAAAGAATCTGGGTGCTGATTTTTGAAGGCCAGTGTTTCTGGGTGAACACAGTTTGCTAAATGATGCAATTCGTGTCCTGAGCTTTAGAAAACTGCAATCTGGGACCATATTTGAATGGAACTATTTGAATTGTGCTTATTATTTAGAGTCAGTGTTTTGTTCTGTAATTGCTTTATACAATAGAGCAATAATCACAAACATTAACATGTTACATTACAATTGTGGAAACACGGAAACAATAGACATTGCTGCTATTTTGCAACATGATACATAACAAATTAATTATTCTTAAACTAGTATGTGTTGTGAGCCCAAGGTTGTCTCCTGATCAGCTTAATTTGTAATGCAGAAAGGCCAATTAAAATTACTTTAATTCATCTAATTGCAACCTAAACCTTAATTAAATTTTCAGTGGACTGCAATTAACTAACACAGATAATACAATTACCTCTTTAAAAGCACAATTGTAGAGAGGCAAACGTGTCAGTTGTGTTTTATCTAAAAGCAGCATTAAGTAAGTTTAAATCTAAATTCCTGCCTCATCCGATTTGTCTGATCCCAACAAATAAAAAGTTCACGTAAGGTCCTGAGGTCCAGCATGTGACAGCCTCTGTGTTAAGTGGTAGATTCAGGTACACGGAGAGAGACTTACAGTGAAGTGTGCTCAGTATGGCTCAACACACGCAGTGTTTTTATGTGCCAGGGTGTGTGTGTGTGTGTGTGTGTGTGTGTGTGTGTGTGTTTCAGAGAGGTGGGGGGTGGTTAGTGTGGGGTTCAAACAAGTCGGCATCATCTGTTCATGAGGTCATGTCAGCACAATCTTTGTGCTTGGGCTGCTTGACCGGACTTGTACCCCTGTACTGGTCCAAATAGGGTCTAAGCTGTCTGGCCGGACCATATGTTGCCTAACACCTCTACCAGGAGGGACCCACTCACCCCTACCCCAGAATCCAGGCATGCATTAAACAGTCATTCCTTTGAAATGAAAATCAGTGTAACTAAAATGCATTTAGTTACTAGCTCCTTTGTAGATGAATAATTTATGACCATATAATCTGGTTCAGTATGAAATTCAGTGTGTTAGTTGCCAGTAAATAAAACCACTGAAATGATAGAATGTGTTGATGATGGTGGAGAGACGGATTGGATGGATGTCTGATACACGTCTCACGTGTGTGTGACCTGGGAATCATTTGAACAAAGCTACCATTTATTTTAACACCTTACTCAGAGAAAAATGGAAATGTTTTCAAACACTGAAAGATATGGGAACATGCACGACCATAAAAGAACTTGCCGATTTAAACCGTGTTATCAATGGGGTAACGGTTACAAATCTGTTCAGGCATTCAGCACCTACTTTTAGGATTAAATGGTCTTATGATCCAGGAACGTTGAAGGCCATAACATATAATTCACATCTCTTTCATGTACGTTAAACTATTCAGTGACCCATTGTGGCCCGTACGATGGCGTCTACATTATTTATGTTTCTACAATCATTTATTTAGATTTGCTTTTACTTTCTCATCCCTCTGTATAAGTTTGATAAAGCATTTTTCAAGCTTTTGGGACCAGGGCAAGCCTTCCTAAATCTAAAGTCTAATCCTAGCTCAGGATACAGTTAATATAGAGTTTCCATTATTTTAAAGTCTATGAATGCTGAATATCTAAAGCATTGTAATATACTTGCTGAAACATGCAATTATAGACCTTCATTTGAAATTTAAAAGAAGTTAGATGCTGAACAGATGGTTTCCAGTGTACACATAAAAAGAATATGTATATTTGTTGTACCTACTAATGTATCTGTAAATGTACAGGTATTATCCCAAAAGTGAGATGAACAAAAGGTTTTGCAGGTATTCTGACAATGGTGGGCTTCTGTGTACCATAGCCTCCTGCGAAGGAACATCTCTTTAAGTGGCCTTTTGAAGTTGTGATCAGGATGCAAGATTGGATGTCTGCGTACGTGTCTGAGTGTGTGTGATTTGGGTTACGTCTTCTCATCTGGTCTTGGCATTATGGAGTCAAACTTGTTTTCTTTTTTTCCTCCTCCTTTGCCTTGCAAGTTGCTCCCACCATCTGGCACCAGGCTTTGAAAACCAGGCCAAGTCTCTCCCACCAGAATGGCATGAAAATATACCCACACACACCCAGCCGTCCTGTCGCTCCCTCTCAAGTCAGCCACACTCTACAAGCGAAGATAACAAGGTTGGTGGGTTGAATGGAAAAAAAGAGGAATTTGATGGGTCAGTGGAGACATAAGATATGGCTTCTGAGACTGAAAATACTCTTGAAAATGCATTAAGGTGAAATTGTCTTTCGGTAGGTCTAAATTCAAAATCAAATGCGCAATTACAAAAGTGCCTGATGTCTTTTTTTTTTATCCAGGTCAAAACTTTGCAATCAGCAGAGCGATTCGGAGAATGAGCTCAGTTACAGAAGTCAGACTGGGGAAAGAGTTTGGCGGAGTGAAGGAGAGAATGGGCTCAGAGCTCCAGTGACTTGTTTGTGTAGTTAACTTTCTGCTCCCGTCAGCATGGAGGAACTCCATTGACTCTCTTTTGTCGGAGGCCAGGGTCATTTGCATAACCTATTCCCCTCTCTCACTGCCAGTCGCCTCAACCTCTCCCTCAGTCTGTGTTTACTCTGTGCGACCGGGGCCATGTTGGATCGCTCCACTGCTGTGCCATGTCGATTCCCCTGTCCGTGGCTGGGCTTTAATTGCCTTGGTTTTATGCTGGGTCAGGCTGTGTGCAATACATACTCCTTAGTAGGACTCATTGTGACAATGACCTTTAAATTGTTCCTCTCTCTCACACAGACTCAATGTGCTGGTATTGGCTTTCTTTAAGTTTTCCCATTTCTGTTCACTGTAAACTTGAACCATTCTTCCAAATAGAACATTTATATTCAAAGTCATTATTCGACCTGTCCAGGCTGTTCCGCGCCTCTTGCCCAATGACAGCTGGGATAGGCTTCACAACCCCCCCGCGACACTTACCAGGACAAGTGGTTAAGAAAGTAGATGGATGGATGAAGTAAGAGTACTGTTAAACCAATGGAATTATTATTTTTTAATTCCCCACTCACCCGCCTGTGGGAATTCTATGTCAATAATAATAATAATAATAATAATAATGAATACTTTATTGAGCATCTTGGGTAAATTGTTGTTTTGCAGCTGTTAGACCTATGTCTGCACTACTATGGGGTATCAGTGTCTTGTACAAGGCTCCACGACATGTAGCTTTTGTGGAGACAGAAAATCGTACCGCTGACCCTTAGGTTGGAAGATGACTGCTCTACCCACGGAGCTATCATGCCGCCCCTAAGCTCAGGTCCTCTACCTTAGACCTAGGAGCTTTGGGGGTCCTGCACATTTTAGCTGTTCCTAGGATTGCGGTCTTCTGGACAGAGATCTCAGATGTCTTTCATTGAATCTGTTAGAGCCTCTCTCCCAGTTTGGGCGGTACTGCCCAGGGTGTTCCACTGGATCTATGTTATTTGGGGTGAAACCCTCCATGCACTGTGAGGAGCGTCCTTGTCTTGATGTCAGAGGCTTCCATGTCCTCCCTTGGCCAGCTTATTATGTCAGCAGGGTATCTGATGACTGGTAAGG
This sequence comes from Microctenopoma stevenorrisi, assembly GCA_032270685.1. Classification (NCBI taxonomy): domain Eukaryota; kingdom Metazoa; phylum Chordata; class Actinopteri; order Anabantiformes; family Anabantidae; genus Microctenopoma; species Microctenopoma stevenorrisi. The sequence goes on from JAUMTR010000001.1 coordinate 18,184,287, forward strand.
CGTAGGTATTAATTTCCCAGATCTTGTTCTTGACTTCTCAGGACTTGCCTTACTCATTTGCAGGTATTTGGTGGTTCCTACTTGCCTGTAGGTAATTAACTTGTAGTTATTCTCAATTTCTGCGATGTTGCCTTCTGAAAGTTATCTTGCAGTTCTGATTACTTTTCTCCTCTCCGTCATCGCCCTATTGTAGTTGGTATCCATAGTCATTCTTGTTGATGTTCTGGCTTAGGGGGTTCATACCTTTGCAGAACTGCAGTGGGTACAAGGCATCGCCTTAGTAAATCCTGCACTTGACAGTAACCTGTGCAATTGGCTTGAAGTTGGCCTCTAAAGTTGTTTTCCACAGCCCCATTGAATTCCTGATGAAGGCTCTAAAGGCCAATACACGCCGGAAACATCTGACACACGTCAAACCCGTCGCACCTTGTTTTCAATGAGTTAACACGTACTGAATGTGAATGGATGAGCGTCAGCTTTCTGGGATTAGAAACAATGTTCTATTTACCCAATGTGAGAAACCACCATTTGCTTTCTGAACTGAAACTCTATGGCCACTGTACATCCACTACATCACTCATTAATGAGGTCTGTTTGTGTAGCTTTGCAGCATTTTTCTATATTTTTATATACACTTAAATTTAGGTTCAGTGTACTTTGCTATTAAAAAGCTCATGTAGGTATTACTTCTCTTTACTCCACAACGTGACACTTTCACCATCTGCCCTTGTTTTCCCCGTCATCTCCCCACATTTCTAGTTGTTGTTGGTAAATTTTTTGCATTTCTAACTTTTTCAGTTGCATCACTTTCTGTGTTTCATGTCTGCACTTATCCTAGGAATGTATTAATAATTATTATAATTACAATCCCTTCTGTATAAGTAGTGAAGTAAGACCATGTTTCAGAATTTATTAGATAAAAAACCTTTCCTGCAAGAGTTTATATTGAGTTGGCGTGAATGGTGTTTTTTTATTTTCTGGAACACACAGTTCAAATTCAGATTTCTGACATCCTGACTCACAAATTTATATTAGGTGAATTTCTTTCCCAGGGTTTCTTCAAGGTCTGTTTAAGGTTAATTTAGTTCTTGCACATTTAGTTAAGTGTCAATTAATTTACTCAGTGCACAGATTTCCTCTATGTGTTCATATAGTTACATTGCACAATCATAGAGGCATTTTTACTCTGTAAAAGTGGTAAAAGTAAAAATACTCACCTGGGACAGGTGACCTTATGCTGTGCTAATATAATAGTCTTACTATTAAAAAAAAAAAACATTTTTTAGGTATAATGAGAAAAAGATGACAAAAGTTAGGGGGGCAGGTGGAGGGGCAAGGCTTTACACTAAGTGGGCAGTTGCCTGCAATGGAAACCTGAAGTGTTTGTGCCAAACATCTACCCAGTACCATGGTCATGACTTGTTTGTTTACTTTTTCATTGAGCTTAGGGAACTTGCCCAATGGTGGTCCCTCTCTAGAAACCTCAGGTACTGCATTACTGCTGATGTTTAGCCACAAGAAACACCAAAAAGATGTGTGCTGGTGGCTGTGGTTTGAATATTATTTGATAATTCACTATAATAACAACTAATGTACACATATCTTAGGTCCCACGTATACAGGCACAATAAAAAAAGCAGTGTGAAAGCATTTCATAATGAGGCCAGGCGAAAAAGAAGGAAAAAAATAACACTAACAACTTCTACTGGAACTCTGACTTGTGAATCTGGCATATTCTCACAATTACACTGCACTGGCACAGGTAGGATCTCAACTGAGTGCCATCTAGTTTAGTAGAGCAGCCAACAAGATCAAAGAGGCAAACACCAGTACACTGGAAGACTCCAGAACGCTGTATTTGTGAAGTGCCCCCACACTCCTTTTCATTGTCTTCTGTGCAGCAGGACTGGAAGTTATTTGTGGCAGTAATAGAGGATAACCAGAATATAATCATTTTTGATGAATGTAACATTATTTGGAGGTAGATTAATTTGCTACAGTTTTGTGTTTATTGCTCATCTTTTCAAATGTTTTCAGTCTTTAATCACAAACTAAAAAGAAGTGGATGAGTAAAGAAACATGTCAGGCAGGTTAACAAACTATGACACTTGAGTTTTATGCTTCGTGACTTTTTTTCCTTTTTCCTTCAAAAAAGAGTTAGAAAATGTTGTGTAGGTTGTTTTTTCTCCAACCAAACTGGTAAAATAATTTTATTTTCTCTGGCCGGACTATATTTGGGATCTGCAAGTCATTACTCATGTACTTATCATCCTAACTATACCATAACGGTTTTATAATTGATATTGTGTGTTTATGATTGTTTAATAACAGTAAATGTCAAGTAGACCAGAGGCCACAGTGGTGCAGAAACTGTGTTTTTTGCCCGTTTCCTAAGTTCCTTCCCTTTAAGTGACTCTGTAATGGATTTTGCCACAGCAGCTGCAGACAGCACAGACCCCCATCTTGCAAGTTGCAGCAATCCATTGGTAACCAACGAACCAGGTTTTGCTGAAAGCTAGAATAACCAAGTTGAATCAAGCATGGAACGTACTATACAGAAAATATCAATGATATTATCTAACTGTACACAAAAAAGTAATGAGTATTTCCCAAAATGTCAAACTAGTCCTCTACGTGCATTCTTCAGCCACTGCACCAGAATATAAATCTAAACTTACGTTTGAAGGTAGAGAGATAAAGACAACCATTCAAATATGTTGCATATGTGTCACTCTCACTTGGACATGGATTTCATAGGTCAGTTACCATTATACCAAATCCAACTGCATGATGAGTGTTGTGCATGTTATGCAACAGCTGGAAATGAGTGTGCTCAACGTTCAAGTGCATTCTAGTTCAATTTCCTGAGTAAATGATTACAGTTGTGCTCATTTAGTTCTGCCATGCACTGAGGAAGTGTTATTTCTTTTATTTTGATACTTAATTTTTCTCTGTGCTGGTTTTCCTATGATATAGCCTAATGTCTTGTAATATTTCTTTCAATATCAGGATGATAAGCATTAGAAAGCAGGTAATAGCATGAGCAGCAATAGCACACTGGCACAGGTGGGTGATGAACAGGATAGTTATCTATCTCTAACAGAGTGGAATAATCTGATGACTCACATTGTTTAAAAAAGTGCTTCCTTTAGAAAAGATAGTATGACGGAAATGTGGGTAAATAGATGTAAGCGGAGGTAACATGGATCCGTATACAGCTCGAGTGGAGTCAGTTTATGTTAGAGGCAGATAAAGTAGAAAGGAGCATGAATAATGGATAGGGCTGGGATGGAAGAACAGGTAGACTCGAGATGGAAGGAAACATTAACGAATTTCCAGTGTACGTCAAAAGTAAGTAAAAGCAGAGATGAGATCCTTTTCAAATGATTAAACATATCATCCAGGAGAAATAAGCTGTATGCATCATTTGTTTTCAAAAAACCTCTTTATGCTCAGTACATCATAGTTAACAAACATGGGTTAGATTTTAATTGGTGATAAAGGGAGGAAAACAAGCGCCTACTGAGAAAATAGGAGAATAAAAAATACATGGTGTTTGTTATATTCCTACAAATACTGCAAATTACTTTAAGCCCAAAGATCAAGATAGTGGCACTGCTCTCAGTGCAAAGAGTTTGTTATAAGCACAGGGAGCTCACACTGTGCTCTGGCGACTCCTGGGTATTATAAAGCATCAATCCTTCAACATGAGTTCCTGGAATTAGATCGTGTATATCTGCCTAAAGCTCAGACAATCTGTATCTCATTACTCATGGGGATATTAATGCACACTGACATGCACCAGTTTCGTTGTCAGTTTCACAGTAACAAGTTTCAAGATTTTGGCTTTGTTTTACTGTGAAAACCAAAGTTTTGATGAGATTGTCATATTTCTTTTTACACAACAGTAAGTGTTACCAGTATCTGTAAATATTTTCTGAATATTCTGTTTGTTAATCTGTCAATAAATGAGTCATTGTGTCATCAAATAGTGACATATAAGAGCCCATCACATCTTTGACCCTTAACCCAAAGCCACTTAAATTTAGTCTTAAACAGTTTATAGTGATATAAAATAGAGAAAAGTCAATCTCCACAGGAAACAGTAAATGTTTGGCACAAAATTGCTCCTGCTGGCCATTACTTTTCATTGTATAACCCAAAAATAATTCTAGCATCACAGGATTAACCAGAATTAAATGCTGTGCCTCGCCATTCATTCTTTTGTGTATTTATTTATTAATTTAGTTCTTCACCTTATCTGCCCTGGTGACCGCTTGGTAGCGCAGTAATATTTACTGACACAACCAGGATGAGTCACTCGGTCCTATTTATTATGGACTGCACTAGTGCTTTTCACCAGTGAGGGTATCTATCCAATATATCCAATATGTGTCCATTAATTCGTCATTAGCAAACGTGTCATTAGTAACAGCAGCGGCCTAAAAATTATTTATATTGTTTACAGCTACAACATTATAAACACACCATCTCTGCCAAAACCTACCCAATAAAAATGTTTTCTCTGGCTCCATTTAAGACAGTCGACTCCTGCAGAGGCTGAATAAGTGCTATCTGCTGGGTAACTTTGTCAACATCATAATCATCTTTGATTGGTGTTTCGTCGCAGTGGAGAACACAACAGATGCTGCCTCATTACCCATACAGTCTAATCTGAATTCACACACATGCAAGCATGTGCACAGGAAGAAGGCGTGAGAGGTAATTTGTTTCTTTCTTTAGGCCTTTTTTTATTTCAAATGATGGATTTTCTTGAGTCGCTCTGTATATATAAATGACGACTTTTGCTGCATTGGGGATTTGAATGAACCTAAATGAACTTACACGTAGTTATAAACTGAACATAAACTGCGGATCGCATTAACACAAACAGCATGAGTACAGTAAAACACACACACACACACTGGTTCCTCCCACTGATAGGAGACAGAAACAGCACACCCAGGGGATAATGGATTAGTATAGATTTAAAAAGATTCCACTATTTGTTAAGCTCTTAGCAAAGTGTGTGTGCGTGTGTGTCCTATATCAAACACGGCTCATCTTCTAGATAAAAAAAATCCATTATGAAGACACCATGTTTAATCTGTCACTCGAGATGGAAGTGGAGACGAAAGTGCACTTTTTGTTTAGTTTTTAGTTTGTGTCCAAAGAGCAACTACGTATAGATTGATGATGCATCTTCTCCTAAGTGTCTTGTGGTTCTATCCAGAAATGGCCACAATACTCAGGACGCATGTTCACAAAAATATGACATTATCCATTAAAGGAATTGCAGACATTTGAAGCAAACTGGAGCAAAGTACCTCCATTTTGAAGGGCTTAATATTGTTTGGACTATGTGACATAATACTAAATATGACCATCATTTCTAATGCTACGAGGGAAAACCCTTCACTGTCCCTGACTGCCTGAAGGTTGGAGCCCATTGGCGACTCTAAATTCTGTTGTGAGTGTTCTCCCTGGAGCTGCTTTGCCAGGTCTTCACCGCAGCCACCTTTAGACCTCTGTCAGTTTTTTTTTATCTAACTGAAAAGCATGCTCACTTCGGTTGAGGGCAGGCGACTGACTTTGAAGAACATCGTTGCTTCCACAGTCTGTTTCCGATTAGTTTTGTAGCATTTGTGTAGAGGTGACCAGAGAGTTTAGCCTTACACAGCACAGACTTGATCTTTCTACTTCTGCCAGGAGTCACATCATCAATAATCACCAGTGAGCCTGTTCCAGAGGCAGCCACGCATGCCCATACTATAACACTGCCTCCACCATGTGGGACAGATGAGCTCTGAGATGAGTTTCTCTTTTTCTGGTACAGCTTAATCTCAGTGTCGGGGGTTTTCCAGGTTCACACCTTAACTCAATGTATTCATTCATAAGTCAATGCATTTACATTATACATCTACATTACATTAGTATACCAGCATTATTCTGTGTCTTATTCTGCATCATTGTGATATGTTCGTCTGCCTGTTTGTGCAGGAAAAGAGGACAGAGGGTCAGGAAAGTTTTGGAAAGACCAGAAGAGAGGCCAATATGTTATATAGAAGGTTATAGAAAGCATTATATAAAGGTTTGATAAAAAACACATCATATTACCTGCTTACACCGTTCCTTAGCAGGGACGTCTACAGTCTGTATAACTATGGAGCTTAAGGAGGGCTGGAGATTTTTGCCTTCCGCTGCTCTGTGTGTGTGTGTGTGTGTGTGTGTGAGACATATGGACGTCAGATATCTGTATTGCTATACCTTCTACATTTTTTCCCTGCTTGATAATAAAGTTACATTAACCAAATTTGCAAAGGTTTCCGAGAATTTCTACTACATTAGCTTCTGATTTCAGAACAATGGAGCATTTTTTTTATGTTTTCTTAAACTGTAGCATTGGTATAAACATGCATATTGATATTTTTGTCCAAGATGTCTCTTAATTATAGATTTGGACAATGAGATGTGTATTCTTTAGCTGCTAGCATGATCCTCTGGGTTTCAGAGTTATTGAGCTCATCGGTACCTTCTTTTTTCTAACTCTTGCTTTATTGCTTTTTCATCCAAATGATGACCACCTTCTTGCAGAGATCTACTTGGACCGCATCTGGCCATCTGGTGATCTTGTGAGTCGATTGTCCAAATAATGAATTCTAAAAATGGAGGCTGTAATGTTGAAATAGTGAAAACCATATTTTTGTAAAATCTCTTAAAGTTGAAAGTCTTGTATTTTAGATCTCCACATTTTTAGATCCATTATGGAGATGTATGAAAACAGAATCATATAAAACTACATAAATCTAGGTACGTCTATGTCTAATAATGTTAGATCAGATCTGATCCCTCGGGTCTCACTGTAAAAACTATCACACAATAATTCACTTTGTGTCAGCAGAAAACCAAACACTAGATCTAAATGTCGTTTGAAGATGGACTGCACAGTATCCTCTTGGCGGAGAGCACCAGACTAGCTAAAAAAACAACAACTCTATACTGCTCACAAAATCTTTTTCCAGTAAATGAGAAGCTTTGTGGTGTTGAGCATGGACTACTTAAAGAACTGCTTTGGGCTGTGAGTGCTTGGAGATATTCGCTGCAGACTATCATTGTGCGATTGTGTGCCTTCACTAAATACAGGCTATTTGGAATATTAATAATAGATCAATAATGCATGTAGCAAAGATTATTGTAGTGCAAACTGGAAAAGCCAATAAATTCTACTTAACATAATTTCTTTCCCCATGTGCACCTCACTGTTTGTTTTTTAACCCTAATACTGCACTTCCTTTTATCCTTGTATCTGTTGCTGATATTTATGACCATATGCTGTCATTTTCTACCCATCTTTGACATATATAAAAAAGGGAATTGTATGACTGGACATTTTGCTCATCTCTGGGGTCAGTTTGAGTCTTGAGATTTGTTTGCCTTTGCTCATCGTAAGGTCGATCATATGGCAAGTGCAAGTTAAAAAAAAGTAACAGTAAAACAAGTCAGCTAATCTCTATTTGTGGAGAAAATTCTGACCAAAGGAAACTTGCTGACTATTAAAGATGATGCAAATCTGGGGCTGTGGTGATCTTGTACCTCCTTGTAGTCATTTGTGTTTCTTTGTGGTTGTTTGATTTATTTCCTAACAAGAAAATATAAGAGCGACTTCAGCATATAGCTCGCTTCCACTTCTGGCATCCTTATGTTTGCCACCCCTGCCCCCGTTCAATATCATCTTTGTCAACACTCCACCCACTCATCTTCTAGCTCTGGTCCACTTTAGTCCATCCAAACCAGCTCTCTGCTGCTTTATCTCCAACCATCTTTGAAAATACCTTCCCCCCTCTGCCTCCCCTCCTTTTGAACCATGCAGCCTGAACAACACTGATCAACCTTACACGCAGTGCGTCTAATGCAATACTAGCGCACACCTCCCCCACCCCCGACGGCCTAACCAGTCTCAGTGACCTGACCATCTGTGACTGAGAATTCCAGTTTTTAACTAAGCCCCCATCCTACTGGTCTCCACTAGTGTGTGCGCAGCATTGGTTGTGGTGGTGGTGGGAGGTCCGGGGGTGGGTAAGTGTGTGGTAGTGCAGGGGCACTACGTAAGCTCCACTCAAAGCTGTCGTAAACACCACTAATGCATTGCTAAACTCTCATGTGCGTTAGTGCAGGCGTTTGCGCGTGTGTTTGGCGCGCACACACACATCCGACTAATCCCTCATAAACCTACATTTTATCGCTTACCCCGCCATTAGCTCGGCGGAGGCATTCTGCCTGGAGATGTCAAAACAGAGGGACTACAAGTCTGTAGGATTTCCTTCAGAACCAACATTTCTCTGGGCTTCGGGAGATGTGAAAATCATTATGTCCTTCGCAGCTGAAAAACAATGTGACGCTCCACCTTTTTTTTCAAGTTGTGAAATTAAATACACACTGCAGCTCTGGAAACGATGTTTGTCTGCATTTAAAGTTGACTTTCTCAGCCTTTTTTAGCTGTGGTAATTACTTCTGAGCTCTTGACTTTCTTTATTTGATCGCACGTTAAACAGATATTAAGGTGATAAATGCTTTGTTGTTAGCGAGATTCATACAGCGAACACAGTCATTCTTTCTAGAGGGGATTTGATAGAGTGCTATAAACTTTCCACAGGGAAAAAAAACAGTTCTCTCACTTCCCTAGACACACACACACACAGGCAGAGGTAGACGACAGGGCCTGTGTGTGAGGCTGTCTGCAGAGTGGCGTCAGTGACAGAGAGCGATCTCCTGGAGGGTTTGAGTTTGGGAGCGAGGTGACACTGTAACAGTCTCTGATCAACTCATGAGCTGTGGAACTGTGTGTGTGTGTGTGTGTGTGTGTGTGTGTGTGTGCGTACACATGACCTCATCTGTCACCGTTCGTCTTTCCATTTGTTTGTTTGCGAGTGAGTGCAGGTGTCACTGAGCGTTAGAGTGCATTTGTGTATCTTCCTATGTGCGTTTGCGCGCGCGCGCGTGTATTCGTGTGTGTGCGTGAGTCAGTTTGCAACATACAAGAGCATCAGTTGTCAGGCACAGACCCTGCCTTTCTGAGAGGCCCACACTCTACATATCGCAGTGTCTGCTAGTGCTGATGAAAGCATCTTTATGCTGTTTTTTGGGCTGTGTGCGTTTTTTTAAGGAATGAGTTAAAATCCAAAGTCATTGGCAGTAAATCTAATTATTATTCCCAAAAATTATTACGAGCAAATTGTTTCCTCAACAGATGAAGGCTTTTGATTGGGTAATTTCAATTTTATTTCAACAAACACTGCCATCATCAAACCATAGCTCACCCGAGTCTCAGTGTCTTTGTCACTGATGCCATATAAAAACAGCATGACTGGCAATAAGTGGAAATGGAAAATTCAGCTTCCTGAATAATTATGTGTTCTTATGTGTATTTTACAGCTAATATTTCCCCAAAAAACATCTTTGTTCGTTTGATGTACTTATTTTGTTACGACAAAGTAAGCTTGCAGCATTTCAAGCGCTAGCTGACCGAATTATTCACTAATTAAATGGATTATGTATCTAAAAAGCATCATTACAGTTTGTTCCATCACAGTGTAGTACTGTTAGTCCTGTGGTAAACACAGACAGCATTCAGAGCTTTGATTTGTTTGTATTTGTCCTATATTCCCAAACAAAGTCAACTCCCCATCTGAACAAAGTGCCTAAATATGCAAAGACTAAATAATCTTTCTCAAGGAGATAGTGAAAACATCCACTTCACGGCGACCTGTGAGTCAGTCTACTTAAGACTGCAAAGACAAACACTTGAGCAAGGTGAGGCGGGGGTTAAAGAAAAATCACAACAGCGTTCTGCAGGAAACAAAAGAAGGAAGATGAAAATGAAATACAATGGAGTTTGCATTTCTGCGGTGTCACTGGGTGGTTATGTTTGACTCAGCTGTCACGGTGAAATCAAGCAACATCTCATCGTCTCCCTTTGTTTGCTTTATTTATATTTATTTGGATTTTGTTATTTATTTGGCTAGGTGTCTTAATGAGGATTCAACTCTTAACCCATAAATTTCTAAATATGTCTGATGCCACAATTTGATTTACCATTTGGCCCCATGTAGTTAATATTAATTTTTTTATACTAAAATCGACTAAAATAGACTGTAGCAGGACTGTCAGTGACAAACATCTTGAGCTCTCGTTTTAATCTAACACCAAAGATTAAAGATGTGTTTTCTTTCTTTGCCTTTTTCTTTCTAACAACAGAAAAACAATACTACTCTGGGCCTACGTTGTACCACTAAAAGATGAGGAGAACACACATGTTCACCTCCAGAGCACTGGGGGAATAAATAACTATTTTTACAGGTCTCACTAATATCTAATCATTATAAAGTTTCTTAAAAAATATATGACCTGGCAGAAATCATAGACAGTGTTCTGAGACACTCCATATAACAGACAGTGTAGTGGAGGTTATCATGATCACTTTCTTAAATAATTGTCAGTTTAGGTTTTAAATATTGTGACAATGACTGGCCTGATTCACCCAGTCAACAAACCCCAACGGTCCAAAGATCATGTATGACAATGCAAAGCATCGTCACACTTGAGAAACTAGAAGCAGTAAATATTTGTAGACTTTCTTGTTCGAAAACTGACTAAAACAATTTGATTATTGAAATGATAGCTGTCACTTCCTGATGACTGGAGCTCTAAGAAGTACAAATGCAAGAAATAAAATGTATGTATGTAAATGTGTGTATTATTACTAAAATGCAGTAAAACATCACATCCATGAAATATTATTGGACATTGGTCATGAAGTGACAGAAATTATTACAAAATACAAATCTGACAGGAAGCTCCTTAAACACTTTGGGAGTGGGCAAAGTGGGCACCGTGTCTTATATCAACAGCTGACATACCACAAAATTCATTCATCATTATTTCTCAATATTTGAAGTCAGACAGTAGATATGAAATGACCAGACTTGAAGATATTTGGCAGATTAAACCCAACATCCCACATTGGTACAAATCTGGTAAAACATATTAATGTGCCATGTGCCATCTGACACTGAGCTGACCCGTGGACATGGCTCAGCGTGTGCACCCAAACCGATCTGCTCCTACGCAGTCAACAGCAAGCTGGGGCACAATGTGCGTTCTGACGCCTGTTGATCTCGGCCAAACTACACCCCTGTTCACTGTGACATTCAAATGTTAGGATCAGCATATAGAACTTCCTTTTTAGGCAAAAGAAACTAGGTTAACTGCATCTGCCATCCTGATGAGAAATTAGACGTCGTCACTCGTGTAAAAAAAACAACAACAAAGCAAACAGCCTGTTTTAAAGCACTTTTGGAAAATGCACTCGACTTCCTTGAGTGAGATAGATGAGAAGCTCAATATCACTGACATAGGGTTATCTCACCTTAGATTATCATAAAGCCTGGAGACAGCCTGTCTTACCACAGCTACCTCCCCGTACCTTACCGAGCCCAGCCAAGCAAACGTTTGACACATCACCGTCACGGAGTGGTTCTGATCAAATACCAGTAAGTGTGTGTCCCAAAGCTTGCTTTATTATGTTTTGGTCAGAGACAGAGAGGGAACAAGTCCCTCTGATGTGCCAATACAAGGAGTCAGCGGAGAAATTCTCCTCATTACGAATGCTGATCCAAGGTTGGTGTGAGCCGTGCAAACACAGAGCAGCTCTCACCACACTCGCGCTGCTCTCCACCGCAGTGACCACAGAGACCCGCTGACCGTTACCGTCCCGCAAAATCAATTTATCAGTAGTCTCACCAGCAGCTGCGGATTGATTTGTGTATCACATCCAATTGGCCAAAAGGAAAAGGTCAGGGTTATTAAGACATAAAAACACGTGCATGTCATGACATCCAGGACCATCGGAAATGGACTTGATTTAAAGCCAAATGTGCATCCTTAAATGTCAACATGGCTCACACATGCCGCAGCTGATTTTATTACTGGATTCAGATTTTAGAATCTGCTGCAGAGTAGAGCGAAGGCGCCGTAGCTATGAGCCTACTCTATAGAGGATTAATATTCTTGAATCCTACAAGCTTAGGGAATAACTTATTGTCAGAGTAGAAAAAACGCTGGTGAATCCTGCTGTGTATTTTTCTCCCTCGGGGGAATACCAGCTGAGGAGTCTGTCATTGGACAGATAATGTTATCCTTTGAAATCCCCCATATTTGTTTGTGTATACTGTATAAGCTAAGGTAAAGGCCTTCCAACATGACTTTAGCTTTTTCTCCGTATACATTATTAAAATATCCACATATGTGGATACACGCTGTGAAAATGCTGTTGTTTATGTGCATTAATGTTATTGTGATTGCCCTTGCCCTTTTTGTTGTTATAAGTCTAAATGGCTTATGAACACCGTTAAACGGCCACAACCCGCTATTAAATACAGGTTTAATAGACTAAAACAATTCACAGTGCAAGTGTAGTTTGGGCCAGCTTGTGTGACATGTTGAAAATATCAAGTAGAGGAGCTTACGTAAATAATGTTTGCCTTTCAAACTTTCTGATATATATCATTTCCGTATTTGTGTCTGCTCGTGCAATTCTCAGTTCACTCTCTTTCCTCTCCACATTCTCTAACAGGAGACCTCTGATATTTCTTTCACCTGGGAGAGTTTTTTTCCATCTGTTGTCTCAGACATCATGCCAGCGCGTACATACTTCAATACCCGGGAGAATCTTCGCTGGGAAGGAAAAGACAAAGATCAACAAACTTGTTGTATATCTTTGTATATTTGTGTGTGTGTGTGTGTTAAAGAATGAGTAAGAGCAAGATAGTAAGATAAAGAGCAAGATAAAGATTTAAAAAAGAAGTGAGCGAATGAAAGAGGCAGAGATGTAGTTCTGTGTGTGAAAGACAATCACTCTTTCTCAGTTTCTTTCTTAGTTATCCGTTAGAAACTGTGTATGAGGGAGGAAGGAGCAGTGAGCTGAATTTTGGACACTATGAAGTCCAGTAATAGGAGCAGTGTGTAGTAAGGAAGTAAGCGGCACAGAAACTAGTTCAACAAGGTGCAGTGAACAGTTTGAGTACAGCAAATTCATTGGCTTGAATTGTCACGGAGTACTGAGGGAACATGCCCCAACTGGTCGTGTAACTGCTTATTTATCATTGCTTTCATTATTCATGAAAATGAAGGATGTGTGTATGACAAAGGCTGTGATTACTTAATGCCACAGTTTTGTCAGAACCCGTCAATTAAAGCTTAAAGTCTTGACGTTTTTCTCATCTTGAGCGTTTCATTTCATGTCTCGTCTTTATAAAAGGATTTGGCAACTACTGTGAACAGTAGTAGCAGAATAGAACAGAATGGAATGATGCTTACAATACTCCAGGTACAGAAATGGCTTCGGTTTAAATATAAAACAACATAATGAGAGTTAAAAAGTTGTGTAAGTATTGTACTAAAATACTGACCTAACCTGACAGAAAAGTCAGGAAGGAGCACCATCTGTCTTTAACATATAAGCCGATCTTCAGGTACAGTAATAAAGATTAGCAGACACCAGGCCGCTGAAGTGCATGTAAACTTAGTTTTGGAGATCTGTGCCTTTATTTGACAGACAGTAAGGAGGTAGACATGCAGCAAGGCTCCTCAGGCAGACAAACTCAGGACACTTGGTTACATCACGTGTTACTGTCAACCTTTGGTCACCAGCAGTGGTGGGTAGTAAAGAAAATGTACTTTCAACAGCAGTTTTACTGCATACGTGTACTGCAATATGATGCAGATATATGAAAAGAACCACTAAAGTAATTAGTCGAGTTCTCAATCTAGTAATGTAAGAACTGCGTCTGCTTTTTTATGACTGCTGTCCCCTGTGTATGTTGGATTTGTCTGCTACCAACTAGGAGCTACTTGGATGAGGTTATGGCCCTTTGGGACGTGTTTCCAAAGAAGGATAAAATAGACTGCAGGATCCACTCGCAAGACATCTGGCTGATGTGACATTTAAGGCTCGTTAGCCAATTAAAAAGGAATCAGTTGTTTTACCCAAAATTGATCTGTTATGATGACAATGTCCTCTAACCCATACTTGCCAATGCTCTAGATGTATATCTATCATCTCATCCCTGTTATCTCCTGCTGTCAAAATCCTCCTGCATCCCTCCCCGTTTATGGCAGAAATTTTTCCATGTTACCGTTACTGTGCATCGCATGAGTATTATTTGCACCTGGACAACAATACAGCTTTGTGCACACACGCATTGTTTGCACCTCCCTCACCACAGTAAAATAGGCTCACTTTCAGGACAGAGTGACTTCATTTTCAATTCGGAGGTAGATTCTCTGCTCCATCTCACTGTAAGGAACCAATTAAAGTAGTATGGACATCTGGTCACAATCCCTTGTGAACATTTCCCTGTGGAAACACATAACTGGCATGAGACTAGTGGGGCAGACCCTGAACAAAGTATCTAGATTACCAACCGTCTCTGACCAGAATAACTGGGAGATGTGGCTGGGGACTACTGTTTTTTTTACATATGCCTTCTACATCGGGTTTAATTAGCTGGGGCCAGAGTGATACAGATATAACCTGTGGGTTGGCCTAGTGACTAGTTTATTTATTCTTCTGTCTTCATGTCTTTCATAACAGTTTTTAATTTCAGCCTGAGCTGCGCTATCACACTGAGCAGCATTCATTTTAGAGGGATTGAAAACATCATGTTATCAGGACTTTTAGCCTTTGTGCAAACAACCCTTTTAATTAAGACTGTTCAATTGTGCTCCAAGCTCATATTTGCCAAAGGATGAGGGTGGGGGTGAAACAGACTACGCGAGAAAGAACAATAGAGACAAAAAAAGACTGAAGACGACTAAAGCAAGCAACGCTGGAAGGCATGAAGTTCTGTTGGCAAAAATATCAAACAGTAAATTAGAAGTCAAAATAATAATAATGAAAAAACACATTTGAGTCAGTGATCTCTCTATAAAATATATAAAGAAATGATGTAAAGCACAATGTGGAGTGATTACATCCTGGACTCAAAAGGAGTCATGAGCTCGCTGACATTAAACATGGAACAAACGGAATCAATGCTTCAAATTAACCAGTCAGCACACTAGCATTAAAAATACCTGTGTACGAAACCCAAGAGGCTGTAGACGATGAGCAACGGACAGAACCAGGAGAATGTGTATGTGGTTATATAAAGTTTATGTAGGTGTTTGTGAAAACGCTAATAATTGATGGAAACTATTAAACCTGCTCAGATATTTTGTTTTTATCATTAACGGAGGCTTCCCTTGACCCACAGAGCAACCCGGACTCCTGACAATTATGTTTCTATGCAACTACGCTGCAATAACAAGTACGTAGCAACATTATTGCAGCTAGATTACGTTTCCTCCTGACATAACATTTTAAGTACATGGCAAGTTGAAAATACTTTGATGCTGAACACGTCAATAAACTGAAGCCAGACTTTTGATGAACAACATACAGTTTCCTCTCATGCAAACATATCTGATCTCGTTGTCCAACATCCAGATTTCTGACTACAACACAACCCTAATCCTCTCTATGGGCGTATTAAGGCATGATCCGACACTAGGAGAGACATTTCAAACGAATGCTAACATTTTTCTAGGACATTTGTCAAATAAACTAAATGGTAATAATACCATATGCTCTTTCACATTCACTCTGGTAAAAGGTCACAGCTAGACTAAATGCAGTCACTTTACTTATGATCTTAAATGAGCACCAAGAGTAAACATTGTTAAATCAGTAGTAAAACTCCAGCTTTGCTGGCTGTAATTTTCTAGAGTGCACCGTTATTTCCTTTACTTCTTTGAATTGCCGTAGTGCATGCAGTGCTACAGAAATACATTTGCATTGCCTCACTTGCTTTGTCGAGATTGGATTTCATTTGTTTCCCAAATGGTGGATATTTCACCAACTAAAATTGATATTTTCAGATACAGGCGGCAGGGTGGCTGAGCTTTATTTGAAGCTTTGGGAGCTAGTTTCAGAGTCCATTAGAAACAACTCGATCTACACTGGGTATGATGAAATTAGCTCATTTCCATATGAAGTTAAAGTACCTCCAGCCTCAACACACACACACACACACACACACGCATTCATAATGCACTGACAGGAGTAGGCAGCATGAGAGAGACTGCCTATCAGAGCAATTCTGTGGCACAAAATGTGCTAATAGCAGGGGTGCACTGAGGGATTGTTTCAACAAATGTGTGTCTTTAAAATACATTTAGGTCAGGGAGCAGAGCTGGCTGTGGCTGCCCTACTGTTTTCCAATATCGACTCGCAGGAAGAGCCACACAGAGAGCTTCTGAATCACATCAGTTGTTCACTTTGTGCACAATTCAGCAGCGTTTTTGTCTGATTATTCGCGCTAATTAACACTTTCTATTACGCCGAGTCACGATTACAATACTGTCTGCACACTCCCTACACACGTCTGAATCAATACAAGGTGATTAGCATACAACATGAATGAATAGAATGAAAATCAATAAGGCGCATAAACACATACAGGAGCGAAGAAAGAATACGGCATGTTCAAACCATTTCTGCTGTGTGCAGCAGATTATCCTGGTTTAACTTTGTGAAAGAATGACTGAAAGCTCCCACCGTAAATATGATTACCACTGGCCTTTATAAGATTTGTACACATATTTTAATTAGATCCATCAACAGCGAGTGCTGTGTCTGATAAATTGGGTCACTCTTGTAAAACAGGCTTTCCCGCTAGTGGAAGATTCACCCCGAGGAGGAATGTGCACAGCTGCTGCTGAGACAAGAGGGAAGAATGAGGAATGCTAACAGAGAGAGAGGTGGATGGAGCACAAATCATCATCGTTTTGGAAGTGAAAGCAGATTTCTGAAGTGCGCTGTGTATTTTTTTTTTCCTGGGTCGGGGGCTGAGAAGTGCAATCAACAAGTTTTCTTTCTGCACCTCCTGTTATCTGACATCTGTTAGATGTCGCACATTGTCTCGGTCTTTCATTGTTTTGGCTAAATGAAAATACGTGCGTCAGTATTACTTGTAACGTAACCACAAGCTGTTGCGAGAGGTTTCACGTGCGTTTCTGAAGAGGAGACGTCACTGTGAGGTCTTTCTCTACGGTTCGGGGAGAGTTCACTTCAAGTTCCACACTCTGAGTTCGATAAACAGTCAGAGCAGCGACACTGATGATGCTGCACAGTTGAAACTCATTCACAGCAGACATCTGAAGCGCCCGTCTAGTCGAGTGAACTTACCGCATTCATTGCTTTCTTTCTGCGTTTTGCTGTGCATGCATGCGTGTGTGTGTACTCCACTGGGGACCCTCCTCCTTGGCTTCACAGAGCCACTAATCAGTCTCTTTCTCTTCCAAGCCTTCATTTTCATCTTTCTGAATACATGTGTGTTGCATGCGCACACAGTCATCTCCCTTAGACAGCTGCTCCTGAATAAACATTGTTTACTTCCTAATCGAGCAGGGAGCGCACTGAGGGCCTGAACTCTCACTGTTACCACAGACACATGCAGCGCCCCCCACACACACACACACACACACACACACACACACACAGGTATCAGCTTTATTAGCTATAATCATCTCCATATAATCCATATGCATCCATCATGCATAGTCATCAAAGGGATTTTGTTTATGCACAATTCATCACTGAGTAAAACCTAATTCCATAAAAGGTAGAAATGTTGTCATTAATATGCAACACTTCCTTTTTTCTGTAGATGTTCTCATGTTACAGTGCTGTGAGGTGTATTTGCCCCCTTCCTGTTTTACATAATGATGATAGTGATGTTAGAACCTGCCTGGCCATATATTTAAAAGTGTGGTCATGATTCCACAAGAAAAAAAGAGACTGATCAGAAATGGTATGTAAGAGGTCAAAGGTGAAACACAGTGATGAGAAAGACTCCTTCCTAGGGGGTCAATTCCTTTTCTACACAGAGTCAGTCAGGTTTGGAAAATGTTTTTCCCTGAATAAATGACTGAATCACTCAAAAACAGCATTTGTATTTACTCTGGTAATAACAGATTTAATGTGCCATAAATGGTAAAAAAAAACTCAAGGAGGGGGCAAATACTTAGACTGTGAAAAACACAGATCCTGGCTGGCACTGGGGGCAAGTATGCACCTCTCTTGCAGGAACAGATGGCCTCAACTCTGGAGGGATGATCAGAGGGAGGATGGAGGTCAGGAACCAGCAAGGGAGGGAGGACGGGGGCAGAGGGGGGGGGAGCGCGAAAGCTGGAAGGAACGAACAGAGAAGCCTGATGGCAGGAAAGGATATGTAAGAAAGATTTGAAATGAGGACTGATACTTGGAAAGAAAACGAGATGATCAGATGGGAAGGGCAAATGGTTTGTATGCAGGACAAGAAGGTGACGAAAGTGGAGCTGAAGAGCCAGGAAATGAAAGAGAAACAGAAAGCTAATTGTAAAATAGCTAGGAGCAGGAAAGGATGGAAGAATCTATACGGTAGATAAGTGGGATGCATGAATCAGGGAGGCGATGAAAGCGGGAAAACGGCCAGAGAGAGAATGGGTGCAAGGAAGGACAGAGAGATTGAACAGAGGGCAAAAGTTGAGGCTGGTGGACAGATGTGAAGGATTGACATATGTATGTGGTTAAAGGGGAAGATAAAATGAGCCGTCTGGAGATGAGAGGGGAGATGGGAGAAAGGAAGGGAAACGATGAGAAGGGAATAGAATGGAGGTCAAGTGAGGCATGAAATGAAGAATGGAGAGGGTAAAGATGGAGTTGGGAGAGGGAACTGATGGAAATAAAACAATTAATATTGTGAAGCCATGACGCTGATAACATGCACGTGGCTAAAAGGTTTGGAGAATTTCACTGAATAAATCATGTGACTGGGTAAATTTTTACTGTGTACCTAACTTTCCCATTGCATTCTTCACCAGCACATTTCGTTTTCAGCATCTTCATTTAACCTTAATCACAGGTTAATCATTCCAAATGCTTATATGCTAATGACAGGGACAAGGCTTTGTATCGCTGTGCGTGTGTGTGTGTTGATTATTGCACTGGGAATTTTTAGCCATGGAAGGCTTTGTTTTGTGATGGTCTATTACCGAGACAAGCTGGGGTGGTTTTTCTTGGATTCTCCCACACGCTTCAGTAAAGAACAACAGCACATTTTACAATGCGCAGTGCACATCCACACTCATGGTAAATGTCACATTATGTATAGAAATATTGGCTAAATAGCCGTTTATTTGTGCTGTGGTTAATGCATGGACAATAGATAATAGGTTTTAAACACACAGTATGATCACAGCTGACATTGTACTGCTGCATTCATCTCACCTCAAAGTTTTAATGAGCTGCAAAAGATAATTAACGATAAGAAAGGAAAAAAAAATGACACTAAACTCGACTAAACTCTACTCTAGGTAACAATAGAAGCCTCTATGAAAGAAGGGGACGCATCATCCAGGAGAGCGAGGCAGTGCGTTCATAGTAAAGCCACAGATCCAGTTTAGCAGAATTCATACTAGTGTGATTTTTAATCTGTAAATTGTTTTGGAGCAATTTAGTAATGAGGTCTGTGCGTGGGTTGGTGCCACCGCGCGTCGCCGAACGCAGCTGGTGGAGTTGAAGTGGTGCGCGACTATCCGGTCTACTGAGGTTATTTAGTCTGCTTACTCGACGCGGGCCCGCGTGGAAGGAGAAGATCAGCAGTGTGTGGCGACGCCAGACAAGCACCTTTCTAAGGGTTAATTACAAAGGGATAGATGTGCGTCTGTGGTGAGAACACGCAGTGAGAGACACATTACGTAATGTCCCCTGACATGTGACATCGACATATGAAGCTAATGATGTGTAAATATATATGATTTTTACTTTACTAAGTCAGATGAATTATTATTAGGATTAATATGGGCCTTTAGTCGTTTGTTGCCTCTGCTATTCATCACACACCCACTGCACCCTGTAACAGTCAATCGCAAGAGGAACATTAAGCACTTTTCTCAAACAGCATGATGCCCGCACTGCACTGGGACCAACCTACCTTCGATTTCCTGATTATCCAGGATCTGAAACTTGAGCAGGTTTTGTAGCTGTGGATGTTGTTTCTCTTCAGTCCAGACAGGAGCAGGAACCTGTGAGCAAAGCAGGAAATGGACTATTACAACCTGAGATGTTTTACAATAATTGTTCTGTCACAGCTTTTTAAAGTGTTGAAAAGGTGTTTTTAATTCACTTTTTGGAATTGACTGTTTGTGAAATAACAGGCCCCGTGGGCGTATTGGAGAGCGGCGCTTTCTGCGAGTGAGGCAGAGCTGCACCGTGAAACGTGTGTGTAGGCACAGTTTTAGGGCTTGACTGGTGGGTCATTGGCTGCGTCTGGATTGTGCGCATTGCAGACGTGGCCGGCCCCTCCCCACCCACCTACGTTTTCAGCAACACTCATTTCCTCCATCCCTCTCTCTCTCTCTCTGTACTCTCTAATCATGGCCTTAGGGCCCAGCAAACGGATGACTGAGGTTAACGCTCCCTGGAGGAGAGGAGCAATTGTAAATGAGGCAGAGGTGAAGATGAGCGGGTGAAACAGGCAGATAAAAGAGATGAGGGATGAGACAGACGTGTGGCAAAAGCGCTTTAAAAGAGACTGACACATGAGAGGGTAAAGAGAGGAAAAAAGAAAGGACCTGAGAATTACAATTTGAGTCAGCTATGATCTCTTTTTCCCTCGTTACCTCCTTATCTTTCTTGCTCTGGCATTTCACCCTAAACTACTCATTATTCTGATCATTACTGACGATTGCTGCACAAGTTGTTATCCGCTCTCACTTTCAAATGAATGGACACGCGGAAACGATAGTTAGAAATGTCAGAGACCCACCAATGGGAGAATTTATCAGCTTCTGTGTTAGTGCACCCCATGCATGACCATTTACCTGTGCATGCGTTTAATGATTTGGTGATTTGCACTTCAAAAGACGTCGAATTGTCCGAGTCAAAACAGACCGAATCGAGCTGAAAACTTTTTCGGACTTTTCAGGTCGTGCACATTTTAGTCACTGTTTTTCTATGTTGTGCTATGTTGATTTATCAAAAGACGTCTAGATAAAAGGTACTTTAAAAACACATTTTTTTGTTTCCTGTAGGTTTCTGTTGTGTTTTATAAAAGTCCTGATGCAGCACACAAGCACAGTTTGGGTTCATAAAATAATTATCACTCTCTGACTGATCCCGAAGCTGTGTCAGGCTGGTTGCGGCCTGGTAGCTCAATGGGTTAAGCGTCAGACCGGGATGTAGGAGGTTGCAGGTTCGAATCCCTTCTCAGTCCTAGTCCATCCCCTACCAGGTGTGTCCCTGAGCCAGACACCCAGCGCTAGCTCCCTGTAAGCCAAGTAAAGTTTTACACAATGTCTCCAAAAGCAGAAGAAATTATTCTACATAGAGCTGAGAGGGTCCAGACTGTAGAGGAAAATGCCCTAAAGTCAGTGTTTTAGTCGGCGTTTTGTTTGCCTGATCGCAGCAGAACTCTGCCCCCACTTGTACTTGTTGAGGTAGATAAAACACTGGTCAGCGTTCACACATTTCTGTAAACAGCTGAGAAATCCACACAGCGAGACTAATGACACGAGCATGTGTTGCATATCTCTGATGCTGGTGGATCTCAGATGCTGCATAAAGACGACATTCCCGTGGAGGACACTGAGGCAGAGCAGAGCCAGGGAAGACTTTGATGGATTAAACAAACGTCAAATATGGCAGAAGAAATTGGGAGAAAACTTAAAAAGCTGATGATTGTTGGTCAAGTTCTGAGTCTGATCCCGAATCATATCATTTAAAGGGGACTGCAGAATGTCTGTACCTCTTTCAGACCCAGGTTTAAAATGCAGTGACTTAAATTACTAAAGGGTACAACATATATTTAATTGCTCCTCTGCAATGTGTGAGTGGAGTTTGAGAAATAGTTTCAGCCCAGTTTTAAAGAGCTGGCGCTAAGGCCCCCTTTGTCCTTTATATTTAGTGCATCTAATGCTGATATTTGTGGTTTCTTTTTTACTAATAGTCCAGCTTGACCTCTGTCCTCCTGCAGACTGCCTCAGAAGCTATTTGTCTAGCATGTGCATCACTCGTTTCAAGTGACGAGCTCCAAAGCAAACTCCCCACGGTGTGAGAACACTCGGGCCGAGCCTCGTGTGGGTGAAATCACGTTTGTGACGTCACTGTTTCAACATCAGCTTGTTCAGGATCTGAAATTAGACGGTGCAGACGCGGAGGGAACCCCGCCATCATCTACGCCAGCCCAGCGCTCACTGGACCCATTTTCTGTGCACCAGCTGTTTAACCGGAGCTTACGGAGAGGAGACACCGTGTTGTAGGCTGGTCCCCACATTCCGAAACGTGCCGTTCATTTCCTCTCTTCTTCCTCCCTGCACACTCACTTGTTTCCTCATTCACCGTTATTTTCAACTCTTGTTTCAGGTCAGATCACCCTGCAGCGGGGGGGAAGTGAATACTTATCAGGTAGGATGGCTAAAGGTAGCCTCGGGGCACGCAACCTGCAACGACGGTACGTACACACTGACACACGCACATAAACACACTCTGTTTTGGCCTAATTACATCCCACTGAGCCCCAAAAAAACGCAAAATAGAATGTGCCAAAATGAGGTAGCATCATACCTTGGCGCTAATCTTCCTTTCTGTCAGTGTGTGCTCGTTTATTTGGGCTATGCAGTGATTGCACATCAATGCTATATTAAACCCATCCATATCAAGAAAGGCCCGAGGCTGTAGCACACACAGTGCTGCCAACGAGCAAAATCCAGCAGCTCTAATTGCACTCGTTTTTAGCAAAAGAAGAGAATCTTATTGTTTTGGACATACATGGGCGATTCCTGATATGTGTGATAGAGACAGTGGAGCGAAATACAAAGGGAGACGGAGCCAAACGAGAATGGAAATGAGAAGCAAGGGTGGGGGTCACCGCTGAACAGAAGAGAAAGTAGGAAACTAATTTTAACAAAATGAACTTGATCTATCTTTGCTATTTTAGTGCTTTAGCTTTGTAGCTCGCAGGATTTCTTCATAAAGCAGAGTCCTGTGAGACTGCACATTTTGCTCACTAAATATCAGTCTTACGTCCAGGGGGAAACATTTAAAAAGTCAATAAATTGAAAGTGATGCTGGTTAAGTAGTCGACATCCTACATCTCTGCTTCACTGGATCTGATGTAGAGACTGTGATAGATCGTGATAACTAAATATATACTTGTGGGAACAACGCCTTGCATCCGTCTTTCAGTAGGAAAAATAAATAAAAAAATTAGTGGAAATCACATTTACCAGAACCTCCCGCTTTACAGCTCATTATTCAATCCAGGCATGAACCTTCCACCTCGTCACATGCAAAATAGGCCACCGTCAGAGCTCCGAAAACGCCTGAGGGGCTCGGTGTAAAGACGACACGCGAGAACGAATGTGTTTTTAACCATCGTCGCTTTGCCTGCCAATGCATCCCTGTCAGCTTAAAAACACTTCCCTCAGGGCCAGACACGCCAGCCGGAGAGGTGGATGTGACTCTTTGACCCTCTTGCAAAACACAGAGAGGTTGAAGTTCAAAGGTCAGAGCATGTCTCGCCGCTCGCGCCTCATTGAGAGAGACATGTTTGGTTGGGCTGTGCCCCAGGGCTTAGATTCCAGTGACCTGATATGTAGTTAAATATCCTGCCTCCACCACCAGCCCCACCCTTCACATTCCCTCTTCCTGCTTTCCCGTTTCTGCCCCAAAGCCAAGCTATGTCTAATTGAATTAGTCGCAATCACCTTTTTTTGTGTTTTGTTTTTCCACTTCTCCTTTGTGTCGTTAAAAAGGGGGTTTTCTTCTATCCAGCACTTCCCCTGCTCTTCGCTGACCTCATTTGTTCCAGCGTGAGCACTAATAATGCCAGAGGACCGTGCTAAAAACAACAAGCTGCCAATTAGCACTTGGACAGTTAATAGATGTGGAGCACACTCTTGTTTCTAGATGCAGTGTTTGTTCATTCTTTTTTTTTTATATTGTCGCAATGACAAGAACATGAACATGAGTACGAGAAGAAAGAGGTCAGTGACAGCGAGGATGTGTGAACCGAGAGAGGTTGGCAGGATGCTGGTGGAGGCAAAGAGAGGAGCGTGTGAAAGAGAAAGATACCCATCCACCTGTTTGTCTTTGATGGCCGCGTGCGCCGTCATTAGTAATAATCCGTCACTCAGCGTGTGGGAACATTAGCGCGCGCATACACAATAAATCAAAGTTGTTTAGATGATGAGAGGCAAAAACGTGTAAAGCTTTTTCTTTCTAAAGCTCACTTTTCTGCCAATATGTGCCCCTTCTGGCAAATCCCCAATCAACACACTGACATTCTCACACAATATTGAAAAGGTCTGGTAGACAAAAGACTCTACCAGTCAGACTGCTTATTCACCAGCTCTGACATGTATTGTTATTTGAAACCGCTGTCAGACAAACTAGACAAGACACTCTATCTTACACACACACACACACACACACACACACACACACACCAGTCTGCCTAATCATCTGACAACAAGGAGCTCATTGTGCTGTGTTATGACTTTGTAGAGCGCCCCACCACCCAGAGGGGAGAACC
This sequence comes from Microctenopoma stevenorrisi, assembly GCA_032270685.1. Classification (NCBI taxonomy): domain Eukaryota; kingdom Metazoa; phylum Chordata; class Actinopteri; order Anabantiformes; family Anabantidae; genus Microctenopoma; species Microctenopoma stevenorrisi. Next base: position 18,208,958 of record JAUMTR010000001.1, read on the forward strand.
ATCTTCAAATCAAAGGCTTACACTTGCCACTCAAGAGCTGGATATCACAAGACAAGCATGTGAGCTTAGAGGAATACAGATGTAGCCACAGAGCGTGTTAGTCAGCTGAGACACCACCACCCCCACCCTGCTCTGCTTGACCTTCACTGCATATCAGATGGACAAAAAGGTTATTCAAGAGTCATGGGAGAATGTTTCCCCGGTTTTCCTCAGTTGAACTCAGGTCAAAGAGAAAGCTGGTAAGAAATTGTGGAAATAGGAAGTAAACAAAGGTAGACTGTTAAAAGAGTTTGTCTTTATGCAGCTGGATGACAGTACAGGTGGCGTCCACGCATTGCAACGTGTTTCCAGCACGGTTTTGCCAGCATATCTGGCATTAGCTGGTACTACACATGAGTATGTGTTGCCCTCCGCGATGTTGTTTGGGAAATTCAATTTCTTGACAACTAAAATTTGGGGCCTGTGGTCAGTAGCTGAAAGACGGGAAGCAGCGGTGACTGGCTGCTGGCTGTAGTTTTATTTTTTGAAGAACGGCCGTTAGTGAGTAGAACATGGATGTATTAAGGCCGGTCAGGGTTTCTGACTTCAAGTGATTTACTGTGAATGTCCAGCTGTGACGAGAGCCCAGGCCGGCTCGCTCGCCTCCCGATGGAAGAAAAGGCATTTTTTTCCGCAGACAATCGAGACAAAAGAAGCAGATATAAAACATTAATACCCTGCAAACTGACTCTATAATCAGAGATAGTCTGAGATTATTTGTGAAGCCTAGAAATGCTCCTCATTCACGCGTGCAAGGAGCCGAGACACTCCTCTACGGGAACAGAAATGTGGAAGCGTGACGTTTAGGGCTCGAATGTGGAAGTTTGTTTTTGAGCCACCGAGCAACGTAAGTGAATAGGAGCTGAATGGGATTTAATCCAGTTCCCATCCATATGCCATAGGATATTAGGGCTCTATGCTGTTCGTCAGGCATCTCTCCATCTCTCAGATATCTGTGGACACACCGCCGTTACAAAGGGGACAGAAGTAGAGAGACGAGGCATCGAATAATCAAAGACTGTTATTACTCTTTCTATTCTGCGTTATTTAAAACACGGAGGTTTTTCAGCCCACCAAATCTCATTTGCAGACTCAAAGCTACAGGAGTTTAATTTTCTTTCTACCACAGGCATCACTTTGTATCTCCAAGGCCACGATGTGTCTTGTAGCTCATTGATAACATAAGTGAACCAGGGGAGTAAACAAATCCAATAAAGTACATTTGATCTGAAATAAAAGGCAGGATTGCTTTATTCTGCTGCCGATTCTTTTTATGTGCTGACTAAATCAGATGACTGAAGCGACATGGGGGCTCTGATAATAGTTGGCATGATGTCCTTATGGAATCTTTTATGGTTATTGTCATATAAAGAGATCAAGTTCCTCTATTTTTCTTGTGAGAACACCTGTGACAGTTAATCCCAGCTAGAGGAACCCGCTGAAGCCGTGAGTATTACGAGTATTAAAGATTACATGGAAAGTGCGAGTCTGTTCCCTCCACTAAATTGGATTCTGTGTCACATGTAGAAGGAAAGCCAGGTTTAGCAACAGACAAAGTACGCAGCATCACCTTAAGAGCTTTAAGACACTGAACGCAATTATCTTCAGCTGGAAACTGCAGCTTAAATGCCAACATTTTTAATTACAAGGGGGAAATCTCTCTTCTCTTAACCGGAATTTACCTCCAGAAACTGATTTGAGAAAAGTTGATTAGGCAGTTTGAAGCCGTTTCATTATACCACTGACACACACTGGGAGCTTTTTAGATGCATCATCCATGTTCGGTTTGAGCTGCAATTAAAGGCAATCAGTTGCGAATCATACAGTCATGGAAACTCTGATTATAATCTTTTGTAATGTGAATTCCAACTTCACATATAAGCAAAATCAATACAAAGCGTTTCAGCAAAGCAGCTACTCAATGATGCTAATTGTCAAATCAACTGATTTCAAAACGAGTCACCAGCGGCTTGTGAAATGCGTTGCTTTTTCTGAAAGTGTGTGTGCGTGTGTGTGGTGCCAGCAAAAGAGGCGGGGCATGGGCCTGTTCAAAGCCTTATGCACATTATGTACGCGCTAATATGAATGGGCTGCGTTTGGACTTTTCACAACTAATAATCAGACAAGAAGGAAAACAGCAGCAGCTTTGGCAATAAAAAAAAAGAGTATTGTTAGGTCATATTTCAGTGGTATCACTGTGTTTAAAGCTACAATATGCAAGTTACACTACTGCTGGCATGAGACTCAAAATCAATCAAGTGTGCTCTGTACGCTCTGCTGCTCTCACTCCCTCTGTCCAACACTTCAGCTATTTATGATTATGAAATTAGACTAAATCGGTTTGTTTCACAACTCATTAAAAATGAGTCTAACACACACACGCACACACTGAATGGTAATTGCTTGTGTCTTATGCTTGAATAAAAAAACTCTAAAGTAAAGTAAACTAAAGTATTTATAGGCAGAGGAGGCTGTGCTTAGTTTAGGAGCCTTTTTCCAGTATAAACATTCAAAAGCAGTTCACACAGTAAGAAGAAAAGGGCCAAACACTTTGAGCATATACGTAGATACGCTTTGAGCTGCGTTTAGTAAAATGTGAGGTGTCACGTGGCCAGTCGAGGCAGCTAAATTGATTATGAGCGTTTGTTTGTCACATGCGCAGGACGAGCAATTGAAAAACATGACTCAAATGAATAGTACAAAAGCTCCTGCACTATTCATTTCATTTTGTCCCTTTCCAAACTGCAGTACAGACTTTTACCTGTACGTCTTCCAACAGTTTGCTCTACAAAGAGATTCATTTCATACCTCGAACTTGCATAGGGAACACTGCAGGACAAAGCTGTTTATCGTTGATGTAGTTAAAACATTTTTACTAGTGTTTCCATAAACTCTGGGGACCTGGGAGATACTGGTTAAATTCATTGTGTATCATTAACTAAAGTAGTTTTTGACCGGTCAACCTGATTCAAAGGAGGGTGAAGCGAACAGTGTCCGCGTGTAACACGCTGCAGTCGAGGTTGCTCCTTTGTAGAAGGAACAATTGAGGAGGAAGAGACAAACATGTGAAGACTAAACGTGTCCTGGGGATATTTTCTTGTCCCATATTGATTAACTTAATCCTTGTACTAAACCACATAATAATACATCTCACGCGTCTCTGCCAGGTGCCTGCAAGTGAACAATCCGACTGTTTCTAAACACAGTGTGAAAGCTGGCTGTCGGTTTGGCGGTCTGGTTTCCCTACTACAGCCAGCGGCAACTGCCAGTGTTACAGCCACATTCAGCCCTGTCAGATCGGCTAACAGATGGCCTTCAAGGGGTCGGATCCCGCCAGAATGCTTCCCAAACAACAAGAAACGCAGACAACTGATGGGAACTTAAACATGCAGGGACAGCAGAGTGGGAGTTGTGCCGGCGGTAGTGACAACAAAATGGAACGGAGAAAACAGGGGAGGAAGACGGGGGGCGAGGATAGATACGGGCTGAAGGTGGATGTGGACGACAACAGGTGAGTTTTATAAGCCGGCTGATAGAGGAGAAAGGTGAAAAGGAAGATATGATGGAAGTGTAGACAGACTGATGCAGGTTAGACACTGGCAAACGGAGAGGATGACAGTAAAGAGAGGATAGAGGAGTGAAGTGCATATAGGGAGAAGAAAGGAGCGACATGATAGAGGTCATCTGTCGCTGGGGAGCGGAATGACTGACATGCTTGTGGATTGAGAGCTTTGACAGCGGAATCTGATGCTGTCCTATTCGCTACAGCCTTCTGTAAAGTCACATGTCGTACTGGACATGCACACTTGTAATGTCAAACCTTAGAAGAGTGTTTGGTTTATGACGTTGATCGGACGAGAAGGTTTCTTCATGCAGTGGTCGCGTACTGGATAGCATCTTCACCAGCCACTGCCGCCTATGAAACTCTCTCGTCTTTGTCAAGTTGAATTTATTCATCCATCCAATGTCTGCGCTGCATCCAGGTATTGGTCCCAGTGGCAGAGAGGTAGCAGACGTCCTCTTATCCAGCTCTGTCCTCCAGTCCTGCCTGGAGGGTCCCAGGGCAAATGCAGGTCAGATGGGACATACTATATTATGAGGCTAGCAGCATATTCTGGGTTCACCCCAGAGTCTCCAGAATACCTCCACACAAAATGTCCCATTATGACACTCAAACCACCTCAAATTGCTCATGTCAATGTGAAAGAGCAGCTTTTCTCCCATTGCTTTCCAGATATCTGAGATTCTCACCTGTCTCTAAGAGTGAGTCCAGTTCCCTTTTCAAAGGAAACAAAGGGGCTGGTTGTTTTGACAATTTGTCACTATCACTATGCAGAGCTCACACTAGATGAAGCACTTCTCGGCTGCTACCCTCTCAGTGCGCACAGCGCTACTGTTTGCAGGACCACTCAATTTTTCCTACCGACTATGTTGGGAACAGAAAGATTCCCTGAAATTTCCCCCAAGACAAACAGATTTTCTTTAAATGTTTCCATTGAACCAGGCTGTAAATCCCAGAAGTAAGACTTGTGGGTTTCTTTAGCTACTTATCAGGAGATTTCATGACACTGACCATCCATTTCCTGTCAGTTTCTGCAGTAACGAGGGATCTCTCGTCCAGGTATGACGTGACCAATGTGAGTGAGCCGGGTCGTAGACTTGGCCCCTCCCCCAGAGCTCCTGCACAATGATGCCATCACACCTCCTGAATGATGCAGAACTAATAGGAGAAGGGCAGATAAGGTACCAAAGCATTAACCACATCTCCCTCATTCTCGCTGTCAATATTTTTGATGAAAAGTCTTTGTCCATTAAAAATGTAGAAAGCAGCTACTTCCCCGCTTTTTTTACTCCATCCTATTTGGATTGGCTATCTCCTGCTATTAGCACATTTTAAATTGTACAGCAGAGTAATCCTCGACACACTGTTACTGGTGCCTTATGAATTGCAGTCATTTGGTGAGGACTGAATGCAAATAGACATCCCCTTCATTCAGCTTCTATACGGAAACGGTAATCTGACAGGAGAAACCAATGGTGACAGTTAGTGTCCGTGACAGCCTCCAAATGACATCTAAATGTTCGCATTTACACTTCAGATGAACATAGGTACACAAACGCACAGGCTCACGGCATCATCTCACTGTGGGTTTACATCAGAGCCGTCTTGAGTTTGTTGCATCAGGGCTCGAGGGCCCCCAACAGATCTCTGATATTGAAATTGATTTGTCTCGCATTGATTGCACTCCCCTGCACCAACTGTATATCCATGCTACATTATTTGCTATTGTCTCTCGCTTTCTGGTTCACCCCGCCACCGCTGCCTACAGCAAAGCAAAACTCCCCCACAGAAGCAAAATGTGCCAAAAGAGAGAAAAAAAACGGAGAAGAAGAAAGCAGAGGGAAATTGGGATGATCCATAAATCTGTGGGATGAAAATGAAAGTGAGAATGTTTCTTTCTTAAAAGAAACTTTCACCAAAGAGCTTGTCCCACTCTACGTAGAAAAGACAATGAGCCCCCCCCCCTTTCTTTTCTCCTTCATCCTCTTCTCTCTTCCTTACAGTACAATCATTCTAATTATGTTCAGACAACCAAACATGCCAGCTCTAACGACAGCACAGATATGGGGAAATTGGCTCATTTGCACAATAATAAATGTAGGTTTGAGCCCATAGAAAGCCTATTAACATTTAAATGATACAAGGACGTTATCTCTAAAGTGTGTGCTTATCCAGGGTGGCTCTTTGCGTGGATGTGCAGAGAATGATCAAACAGCCGTGCATCTGCCTGTGCCCTGCGCTGCTCAGTGCAACACTGACAACCCTGCTGACAGTGCCTTGTAATTGGGAAGAAAGGGGAGGCAGAGAAGGTTTTGTGTGCGTGCGTGTGCGTGCGTGTGCGTGCGCGTGCGTAGGGGTTAGGAAGGCGTTCAGGAGCACACAGATCTGGATGGTATAGGGGAGAGCAGCGTGAGGCGATGATGTGAGGGAAAGGTTGAATCGAGGGGCAGAAAGGTTGAAGGACAAGCAAGAACCTTAATGGTGAAGAGAGGAAACAGAGTTCTGTTACATTTATGGATCATCACAAAGTATGGAGCTCAGCAAATATATCACTTGATATAGGGGATGTCAGAACAACTTAAAGCAAAAGATAGATCAAATCACACAAAGAGGACTCCAAGGAAATACATCCAGCTAACTCGAGATGCTCAGCAGACATGTTAGGGGGGCCTGGTAGCTCAGTGGTTAAGGGTTTAGGGCTGGGATGCAGAGATAGCAGGATCGTTTCCCAGCTGAGTCATCCAGCCCCTCCCCCATACCTGAGCGAGACACCGAGCGCCGCCTGTGGGTCAAATGCAGAGCAAATTCTTGTGCAACATGCAGAAATATATCAAAGACAATAAAGTGGATTATCCTTCTTAATACGCAATACAGTGTTTAAACAGGGTCTAAGCTAGAATGTAATGCTCAACATGTTTTTTATGGACCTGACAGTTTTTGTACAACAGTTGTTAAAAAAACTGCAGCGTGTACGACGGTGTCTTGTTTTCTGAAGGGCAGTAACAAGTAACGTTATTTGAAACGGATTCAATGAATATCTCTGCAATGCACTGAATTTGAAGATAAACCTGTGGCATACAGTAAAGTCATTTCCTTAGTTATTACTTAATTTCCCCCTTAACTTGTGCAGACATGACAACATGCCATTGGACTTTTATATATATATTTTGGGATATGGCATTAACAAAAAAATACGTGGAACAAAAGTCGTATTAATACTTCACATTCCTGTTATTTAGAACGTTTTTCAGTACCGGGCCAGTGGAGTGTGAGGATTCATAGTACGTATGAAATAGAGATGTTTTAGATTGAACTGTTTGTCATATGAGCAATAGAACCTGATAAGATATTACAATATTACTATTACTACTTTGGCCAATCACATTTCCAAATGATATAAACGAGAAAGCAACACCGTCTCCCTCGACTGCTCAGTAATGCAGACTTCTGGGTTTATATTTTAGCATTTTAGCATATCGCTATTGTTGTTCACAATAACTTTCCTCTGCAAGGTGTGCCTTTGTGCTAATGATGTGCTTGAAATTTTCTGGGAACGCGTGTTGACATCTTCGCCTCAAATGGACTCGACACCTACTAATACATGCTAAAATAAGCAGTGCTCATCATGACGAACACAAAAACTCACACCGTCTCCTCACCCTCTCTGTCCCTCTGGTGGGAATACAGTTTATCTCTTCAACCCCTCATTACCATACCAATAGCAAACAGACAGCTAAAGCTAGTTTGTCAAAGGTATTTTAATTACCAATTAGAGAGTTGGCTGCCTCTGCAATATCTTTTTTTCACTCTCCTTCTTGCTTTCTCATGGTACACGCACACATAGGTGTATAGCCCAGAGCACAAGGTCCCCTAGTGCCGTGGCCTTGATAAACAATGTCCCATTCAGCTCCATATGAATAATTAAGGTCCGAGTGTTGAGAAGAGAGGACACTTGTTTATCCAGAGAGAATAGCCTTGCCGATAGTGGTATACCAGCGTTGCAGAGATGCCAGAGGAGCTTACAGCCCACCGTGACATTATCCAAATGGCACACATACAAAAGACCTATAAACGCACAGAAATCCTGTGTGTTTGGACTGTGACACATTAAATAACATTCATAAATGATAAACGAAGTTGATAAATACTGTGGTAAATATGAAATATTGACGAGGCATGTGATGTCCTTATTAAGAGTGCTCCTGCGGTTGAGTGTGGTCATGATGTGTTTAAACGCTGGATTCTATTTTCTGGTTTCAAAGGTGAATGTGATCGGTTACTTTATCAGATAAGCCATTCTAAAAAAGCTTTACATTAGACTGAAGTAATAAAACCTGAAGCTCCCCAGCTCTAGATAACAACGAGGCAGATTTCATGTGGTTTATGAGGAAGTGTAATAACCGTCATCTGCTCCTCTGGCCTTTTGTAGTGCCTTTTTAATATAAAATGAAGTATATTTCTTTGTCTCTGGCCTACTCTTTGTTATGTTTTGACCCGATCCATCAGCTTTTATTGACTGCATAGCTAAGTTCACCCTGTAGACTTTTAAAAAGGAAAGTGCAAATCTGCAGAATCCTACAGTTTCGGCAGCTCAGGAGCAGCAACGCATGCTGTGATGCGCATTCAGAGAAAATTAATCCGCTTTGAAATAATATCAATACAGTGCCTGATGCAATACGAGCTGTGTGTTATTTACAGGTTCTGGTCTGTAGTTCACAGAGCATTTGGGTTTTGAGCAGAGTTGATGTGAATGAACACAGACAACACACTTACGATCTTGTTTATGCTATAATCTCATTAATGTCTATAGGCAAAGACACGACTGCCGCTTAGCTTGTAGCAATCACTTAGCAGAACGGTTCCAAATGCACAGCTCTGCGCCCGAGGGGTTACAGCCCACATACCACGACACTGAAGTAGAGATGATCAAGGAGGGCAGCGCCGCTCTAGGCTGAGCTTAACATAAACCCAAACTGTACAACGCACTGGCTTCCTCGCTCTTCGGCTTCTACTCTGGTGCATTTCTTTTTATTTTTTATTGTTAAGCAGTAGTTCAGCTTCACCTGTTATTTTATTAGTGTTTCATGCGAGCAGCTGAAAGGAGTGACAGCAAATAGAGTAATAAAGACAGATGCGAGAGCACAGCGTGAACTGGTAGTCGAAGCCTGGAGCCAGGGTATATGGTACTGGCAACGCAGAGCACCAGACAGCTGAGCCACAGGGGAACCCAGCACGACACATTTGAAACCTCTGATGGATAGCTGTAGAGACAATAATCACTCATATGAAAACCATTAAAGGCAGAATACAAATGCCACAGCGTGAGGTTGCTCTTCATTACTGTATCATCAGTCACTGAGGTGTTAACAAATACAGCAACACCTTGACACCGTTGAATCTATTTACAGAGGTGCTGGAAGTGTCATTAAACGAAACATATGTCAAGCAGTGATGATAATATTGTTGTGCATGAGGTTTTTTTAGGCGTTTGTTATTTCTCCAATGGTTCTTGCAGCTTTGTTCTATCCCTGTGCGGAAGGAACAGACATTTTCTGACCCGTATAATGCAATGTTTTACTCTCTTTGGTTGAATCTGTGGCAGACTGCCAGTGCTGTGATGTGCCAATTCTACATTCCACGAAATTAGCATAAGGTATACAGGTAAGACTCAAATGAAATGAGCCCAGCAAGCCTGCTCTGTTAATTATCATTCAAATGTGCTACTCTCAGCAAAGAGGAGTTTTTATACTCTCATTCAACAGCTGTAAGGGTACACAACAAAATACAATGGATTTAACCGCTCTTGTTCATGAGGGGTGAAAAAGGAGAAATTGCCCAAATCATTAAAACCCAGCCATTTTAAAAAGAATGAAACAATTAATGACATGCTCCTAGGCCTGTGGCCCAGCATTTCACCAAGATTAATTAGAAGCTACTCACACGTTTTTGAGGCCAACAAACAACCACCAAAACCCTCAGCCTCACTGGCAGAGGTAACACGGCAGGTTTTCTCACGGAAATAAAATTGGATCGATTTTCTTTTTCCTCTAATGAAGAACATGACTCTGTCTCAGTGCTTCTCTAGTTATGAACGATGTATAGATGGAAGCACATGCTTTTATTTTATAGAAGGCAGGTTAGGTGCACTGCATGATGAAGGACATTTTGTGTTTGCTCTGTGCACCTCAGCCATTGAAAAGGTGACGTAACGTGACCTAAACACGTCGCGTTGAAAGCTTTAGTTTTTCTTTTCTCTTCAAGCATGCATCTTCAACTTAAGGGAAGATGTGTCAAGTATTTATTATCATTATTACTATGGAGACACTTTGTTATGAAGGTCCTACAGCACAAAATATTTTGGACCACCTTTTTATCACAGCTGTAATGTCAACTCAATTTTTAATGTGACTTTAATCTGTTGGGATTTCCCCATTAATCAAATTACATTTATTATTTTGGCCAATTGTACTCTCAGCTCATCTCAGTATTATTTATAATGTGCTTTAACACCAGATACAAACAGTAGAAGTTTAAAACAGGTAAAATCAAACATCTAAATAAAATGAAAGTGACATAAGACCGGAGTGGAGCTGTGAATAAACTCAGATGAATAAGAGGGGAAAGATCATCTAAGCTTTTGAAAACAAACAAGAATATTAAAATTGGCTCTAAAGTACACATTAGGGGCCAGTGTAGAGAAGCACGAACAGGGGTTATAGGCTCTATGTTTCATGTTCTTGTGAAATGTCTTGCAACAGATGCCATAATTCCAAAGAATGGACCCTGAAGGAAGTAAATAAAATGCCAAAAGCATAGTCCCTAAAATTAAGCCCTGGTGAACTCCACATGACCGCGTCCCGAGTGCGGATGAAGCGGAAGATAATGGATGGATGGATGGATGGATGGATGAACTCCACATGACCCACGTGGTGCAGAGAAGGATTCAAAACGAGCAGGTTTTACAAAAAAGGTTATATTTGCCAAATAGGACCTAAACCACGCCAGAGCAGTGCCGCAGAGGCCGACTTGGTGTCGTAAGCATGTGATCACTGTATCGAAAGCAGCAGTTAGGTTCAGCAAGACAAGAATTAAATAATTACTGGAGTAGCGTGCCAAAGGAATGTCATTAAAAACCCTTAGTTATGCTGACTCTGTGCTGGGGAGTGTGAAAACACTGCCATGGTGCCATGCTCTGCTTTTTTAGCTGTGAAAACACAATGTTTTCCAAGATTTTAGATAATTGTGGAAGCTTAAATTTCCCAACACAGTATGATCAAGACCAAGTTCCTTTATCAAGGGCTGCACTACCACATGTTTGAATTAAGCAGGGACAGCAGCAGAGGACAGGCCAACTATTAAAAATATTAGGAACCAAGTGACTGTTATGTTTACACACAATTGTCCCGTACTGTTGTGACCCCTCAGTTTCTAGGTTTGGTTTTCTATCTGGACTAGGACAGGAACACCACTGTGACACACAGAATGGGTGTTGCTACTTGGCCTAAAATGTAAAGGGCGGATTCACCACAAGCACCACCCATCAAGATGGTCCAAAGAGTAGGAGATTTTCTCTGCTCGGTGAAGAATGTCTTGAGGCACTATCCTTGACGAAGCACTGATGGATCAGTCGTCAACGAGAAGATAACAACAAACCAACAACACCAGTCACTGAGACCAGCAAAGCTCAACAGTCCAGAATGTGTTCCCGCAATTCTGAAGCCCTCCCGCTTTGGTGATACCTTTTAGTTGTTTAGCTATTTTTAGCTTTGTACTTTGGCCATAGACTAGAACAGTGACCTATTAAGGTTACCTACTTGACGTACTTCTTCCTACCTCAAAAGGCCACACGAGAGCGAGAATTAGATCTTAGGAAGCTGCCAAATATGTTATGAGATATCTGAAGGTATGCTCTTTTTTACCTTTAACTGCAGTTGCTGGCCCTGCTGGTTCTTGCATTGTGGCATTTGTTTTTAGTAGCTTAGCCAGTAAAGCTATACATTTCAACGATTTCTCGTGGTTCCTGCCCGTTTGGAACCTGGAGACTCCTTTCACATGTGTAGTGGTAAACAGAAGAACCACATTCAAAGGTTCTGTGTCATTGTTGACCACAAGGTCACACCTTTCAGCGCACAGACATCCCCAGCAGCTTTTGATGAGCTCTTTACGGTTCACCAAAAACCCAGTGTTTAAATGGTCTGAACGTACTTGTATAGCGCTATTCTACCTAGACTGGTACTCAAAGAGCTTTCAACTGATTCTCATCACCCATTCACACACACACAAGCACACACACCGATGGCAGAACTGCTAAACAGCTGATCTGACACATCGGGGGCAACTTGAGGTTCGGCGTCTGACCCAAGGACGCCTCGACATATGACTGGATGAGAAGGGCATCAAGTGGACCAGAAAATGCAAAGAAAAGTCAAAAGCTCAGAGTGAGCCTGTTTCATATAGACACGTGAAGAAACACCCTTGGCTGTTGATTGGTTTGTCTGCTGACTGTGTTTTCTTTTATTATTTTGTCAGCATTTGAGGTTTCAGCATGCTTTATGTTTGACATATGGACAACAGGGATGTCTTCATCATTTCACACTTACTCACTTCCACAGGGACTGCTGTGACAGGTCTTATTGACGGTTATTGTGGGCACTCAGAAAGAAGACGATGAGCCCTCAAACTCTTGGCCAGTCTGTACGGACACTCCAATAACCATCCATGTCTCTGTTTGTATTACATGTGTGGTTCATCGGGTGCTGCTGTGTGCTGTGGGTCATCGCTTGTAAAGGGTATTCACTGGCACGAGGGAAGCAGTTCCTAACTGTTCTTCAAGGCACATATTTGAAAAAGGTAAAAAATAGTTTTAATCAATGAGAACTATACAAGTCAAACAACATGTTTCACTTTGAGAGAAAAAAAGGAAATTGTTAGATTCTATGTTTATGATCAGATCGCTGTAACAAATGTTGGACGTGGACCCTTAAATCTATGTTCAAGAACAGGGAATTATGTGAAAGCTTCATGCAGACAATACAGAGAAGGCGTCTGTAAATATAAATGGGATTGTTCCTACTGCTCAAGTGACACAGCTAAAACATGCTTTACAGATATTTAAAGGTTTGAGTCAGTGAATTCCTTGGATTCAAAGAAGGGGAAACGACCATGTTTGTATTCATTTCAAATGCCCTGAAGTTTATTTATGCATTGATGAATGTTCACGTCATTGTGACTGATGAGTTTATTATTATACGTGTATATTGTTTTAAACGGCCTTCTTTGTATTGGTAATTATTTACAGTATTTAATGTTGTATGAGAGAGAGGAGAAATAGACTCTGAAGTGTTCATGAAAACAACTCTTTTTAGAGTTGAATCTCGAGTTAAATATTAAATCCACTATAGTGCTGATATGAAAGCAACTATATGTATTGTTTAAAAAAAGCACACAGATTAACACCTCACAGTGTTGCATAAATTCAATACTTCTCTGTGTTGACTAGTATTAAATGTCAACTATATATAGAGCGGAGGCAGCTCTGTCAGAAAGTGAAACATAACACTTTCAAAAGAGCGGTTTTTACTGTACAGACTTAAGTGTTACATTTAACTCGTAGGTATTAAATTAACAATGCAGATTTTATCGTGCACCACTCCAGCTTTCTAGGCCGGACACACACACACACACACACACACACACACACACACACACACCATCTCACCACAATGTATTCGGCCTTATTTAACCTGAGCTGAGGGTAGGTGGTCAACCGGGTGGACAGATGTTCTATGACAATGGTTTGTGTGTGTGTGTGTGTGTGCGGTTTGAGACCTATTGCCACCCCCACCCTGTTGTCTTTTCCCTCTCCTCCTCTTATTTCACATCTTCCTACATAACCCCGGGTCACACAGTTGCAATTAATCCATCTTGCTTCATCGCTGATCCCCTGATCTAACATTAAGAACAGGGCTTTATCTCACAGTGTGTGTATGAGCGTCTGTGTGTAGACGCAAGATAGACCGGAGTACTTAACGCTGATCTCAATCTCTGGGAGCAGCAGGGGGTGTGAGGAGGTTACCCTCTGACAATGGGCCTGCAGGTACATGCATTATATAAAAATATATACCCAACAGGGAGTTGCTGTCACAGCACTTCATCAATATAAAGATCCTATTGGAGTTCCAACCAATTTCCGACTATCACAAAGCCCATAAAAAAAATCCTAAAGCCAAACTCCCTGAAGGCTTATAACTCACTATTAATCGTCTTGTACTTCTGACAGATCTGTCAGATCTGCCAACACTGCAGCTCACACTACACCTCAAACCTTCCACCTTTCCTCGAGTCTCATCTTCTCGCTCACCCGTTTTTCTTTGTCCCCATTAGAGGAGGACATCCCATCTCTCCTTTCAGCTCTGCTCCCGATACCATCAGAGGGCAAGGGCAGAAAGCGAGGGAAGCGAAACCAAGAGTTTGATGAACTTCAAAGTAGGAATAAAAAGGAAATCAAGGAATCTGGTGACACACTTCTGACACCCAGTCCCCTGGATGTCCTATATAATGAGTTTTAATGAGTGCCCAGCCTCTTTTTAACTGTGTTTGTTAATTAATCAGTATGCTTGCCATGCCAGCAGATGGCAGTAAGGATAAGATGCCTCCAGGGAAACAGCTAATGGGGTAAAAGGAAGGCAAGGAGAGAGAATGACAGAATGGTCCCCAGATTGCCGACAGGTGACCTCTGTCATAATATGGCAGTCAGGGCACTGTCGAACAAGCTGCTGATCTCACATGGTCAGAAAAGGGCAGTATTTGCATGTGTGTTTATGTGATAGAGACAAGCACATGCTGGCACAAGTACACAAACACAGGTACGGATACCACACACAAGTACTGTAACACGCAGGAACACTTTCCTCCGGCTCATCCCCCAGTGGGGCCCTTCACTGTGCTGGTTTCCACAGCAATGTTAGGGGAGAAGGATGTTAGTGCTACTGTGGGGCGCCATCATGCAGATGGACTGGGCGCAGCACATATGCTGACAGGACATTAGATATCTCCCCACACTTCCCAACGTAGAGCCCTGCCCGAGTGCACAGGGGCCCGAGCGGAGTATGAACGCTCCCAATTCAATTTGTAGGAGCCGAAGCTACTTCGTGGACGAACATTGTCGACGCTTTTGCGCAACGGAAGACGAGCATGCAGGGATTGTGTGGTGTTTACCTAATAACGAGGTAGGAGAGCAGAAGCTTAATTAAACCATGACTTGTGGGGTTGTTGTATTTATTTCCATCTATAGAAGCTGTGCTTAGAAGAAGAGAGAACTGCCACCTTAAATGTGACAGTTTCTGCTTTTCCACTGTGGTTCGCAGTGAGATCTACTTCTTGGTGGATAGAACAAAGCTTTGTGTACAAATTGAATTCTACATTTAACCAGTATTAACTGAGTGGTGAGGACAACGTTGACGCAGTGAACCAACTAGCCAGCAGCTGCTTTTTACATTACCAAACTAAACTCTTTAACTGCACTAATACACTAAATACGTCATGGAAACGTAGTAGAAAAAAACATGATGAAATTACACATACGTATAAGTGTTTCACAACAACAGAGTAAAGGCTGTTTCTTATACTCCATCCATGACTCGTTGGGTGGCAGTGAGACTGAGAGTCCCTCCCAGTCTCATGAAGATGCAAGATGAAATATAATAAACATGACTCTCTGATGACTCTGCAGTTGTGGGTTGTATTCAGGGTGGAGACACCACAGAGTACTCAGGAGTGGTGAAAAACTTT
>JAUMTR010000001.1:18224448-18354122 GCA_032270685.1 Microctenopoma stevenorrisi
ATTGAGAGCGGCTGTATTCATGGCAAACAATTTCCCTCTGGGATTAATAAAGTGTTTTGAATCTTGAATCTTGAATGGAGACATGGAAAGTATGAATTACAATGTGGTGACCACAGTGGAACAGGAGGGAGGCAAAACCAAATGTGATGGTTATATTAGTATGTTTATTAGTGTAAAAACTCTAACCGTATAAAAGGAGGAGGAGCGGCGTGGGTAAAAACTCAAACTATGCATAGTTATTTGTTGATCTAAAAACGTTCAGTCGGGAATTGTCAGGATCCCACCTGGATTCATCTGGATTCTGCAGCAGTGTGAGACATTACACTCCTGCCTGTGAATAGTATTCCTGGCTGTGTGTGGAGTTAGGTGAAGCTACTGCTGTAGTGTTAGAAGTAGAAATAGGATTAGCGGTGCATTGTTGCACGACATTTCCTGACACTAATCAATAACACACGTTCCATTGTGAACATAAAACTATCCATTCTTTCCTCTGCTTGCTTTGTACACTTCTTTTATCATCAGGAGGACAATCTCTACGCCAACACACACTGGGTAGGAGGCAGGGAGGTTTCACTCATCTCTAGCCTTTGGTTGTTTGGAGTAGCATTTTAATATACATGTGGTGACTAGAAACAAGCTTGGAACACCAGGTGGTGACAGACTTCTCCACCTGCAGGACACAGGACAGAAAACGTCCCACTATTGCTTTGATAGCGTAAACAAAAGGCAACGTGCGTCTGATGTGTTGTATTCAGAACAGCTGTGTAACAGTTCATTTTAAATCAATCTGAATTGTTATTGTATAATAATTGTCTAACTGCATCTTTGCTTTTCCAAGGTACCACACTTTTTATTATTTGATTATTGCAGATGACAAAACTGCACTGATTTGTTGGTTCAGATATGTGAATTAAATATGCACATACATATATGTTAGATCACAAAGCATCCCGCCGAGTCTGTATAATGTAGTGTATGACATTTGGAGCCAAGCACTCATGCACTGATTACACAGAATAACATTTCTCTAATTATGAAACCAAACACAAAGGTGTCCTTATGTTCCCTTGCTCTCTTTTTCTCAGTGCTGGTGACTCGACTCGTGACGCTCTCCGGCTTAGCGCTCGCATTTAAGCCTGCATTTTAGCCGACTGCCTTTCAAGAGCCCAACTGGAGAGCTGAAAAGCATCTCGCCCTCTCCCTCTCTTTTTGTTTGGCTCAGTAGGAACTGGGGCAGTTCAAGTCACGGTGGTGGGGCGCACACAAACAAAAGTACTAGTTCTTATGGTGAGAACCTGGGGGAGGAGAGGCGTGTCGTGTTGTTGAGCATAATTTGAGCTCTACACTCTAAAACAGTGTGAACATTCTCCTAAATTGAGTGCTTTAATTGACCCATCACTCTTCAAAACTTTGGAGTGCTGCTGAATAATAATCACAGAAGGAGGGAGTTCTCTCTGCTCCCCATAAATAAGCAGAACGCATATAAATACAGTTAGAGGACAAAGATTATCTGGGATGTAGATTGGCATGTTATCCCGAATTACAGACAGAAAAGCTGAGCGAGGGGGAAGGTAGATAACATTTCGCTTATTCATTATCCATTGTAGAATCTTAGCTCCGGCCAGCCATCCAGCTCCACTTAATAACAGTTTAGGCTTGGTGTTTCCATGACAACCAATACTTGATTGCTTGCCCTAATCTTCTTTAATGTGGCTTAATGCTGTTTGTATCTCCCAACATTTTTGCTTCAGTCGCCCTCTCTCCCTCTCTCCCTCTCTCTCTTCAGGCAGCTCTCCACACTGCAGTGCAGGATGAAGGATGGGTGTGATGTAATGTCATTTCCTGCTCGACTTTTGACATTAAGATGGCCTCCGTACATTTAGATGCACTCTTGGTGTCCTAGTTAAAGCCCATGCACGTGGTGGAACTATTTACTGGCACCTCTATAGTGATACATATACGTTACAAGTAAACACCATTATTATTTTCCCCTCCTCCATTTCTCTCACACTCCACCCACGTCCCGTTTCACTTCCTCCATTTCTTTCTCTACAGCTTCTCGTGTCTGCCTGGACTTCACAGCTCCTTTGAGACTCCCGCAGTTCTGTAGTTACTTCTGTCTTCATCCGTGTCCACGCGGAAACTAACAGGCCCCCGTTGTACTAGGATAAAGCCTCCAGTATATCATTAGCGGTTATCTTTGTGGCTTGGGAGTAGCTTAACAATACCCAGACTCCTTAGGACAGCAGAAATTGTACCCAATATAAAACAGTCTGTTTAGATCAAATTGAAGCATGTAATATTTCAGGTGTTTTGCAATTAAATACACAGCAGAGCCTAAAGGTACAATTACTATGAAATTGAGCCTGCCAATCTTTGCAGAGTCCTCAAGGTATGAATGCTGAGATATTAAATCAATACCTCTATCTCTGAAAACACCCATCCAATCTCACAGACACCTTCTGTGGTTAGATAGAGTTATGTACTTTCCATGCAAATCAATGCTTCATGAAACAGAAAAAAAATCAGTGGCATAATATCTGTATGAATATACATAATCAAGTCCATTATATATACACACACACATAACTGAACAAGCCCATCAAGATACAAGAGGTTACTTCCAATGATGATGGAACAACAATTTGTTAATTTGAACCCGACATTAACGTTGGTCAAGTAGTTAAAAAAAACTATTCCAATTCAAAAGGTTTTTAACAGTGTGATCAATTAGCCTCCTCAAAGCAGAGTAGGCCGTGACTCGCTGGTGATGGAAAATGTAGTTCGAACCACCCACCAGAAGCCGACGGAGGAAATGGAGGCTTGAATGAGGCTTGGGTGCCGACCTCCGTGTTGGTTACATCATGCATGTTTCGACCTCTCTAAGTAATTGCAAGACAGAGTGAGAACTGGCTCATTGCCTTCATAGATGCATCTTAGCTTTCAACAGACACACGGGTCAGCTGCTAACATTAAGTGAAAGCAGCGCACTGAGCATATTAAAACAGACAGCGGACTCTGAAAGCCTCAAGCAGCATTTTAATACAACGGCGTGACTCTGTATATGTGTTGGATCAGGTAAACCCGTGCTGTACGGAAGCAATAAAGGTCCTAACTCAAACGTCCACTTGCTAGCTTTTTCAAAGCTCTAATCTCATGATCGTCACCAATGCCAGAGAGTGGAACTGAGACCGGCATTACTGGCCTTGGACAATGAAAAGTATTCAACTTTTAAATGTGCGTGCTCGTAGAGAAAACAGCTGTAGGTCAGAGGTGTATAATTCATTATGAACATAACAGGCAATTGTACAAAACACAACCCAACAAATTGCCTCAGGTTCAACATTTTTTATTGATGTCATAGAAATTCCATCTGAGAAAATCTTATAGAGTAAAGGAAAATAAAATAGCTGCTCTGGAGCTTTTGGTGATATCACATTCTGTTCATCAGTAGATGGAGTTTGCTCATTCATTACAAATTTGTAGATGCTCAAATATCAATTTTTCTCTGACAACTTTGAGGAATTCTCAACCATACTGATTTATTGCAACTGCTGTTAAAAGAAAAAATCAATCTCACCGCAGGGTCCATTTAGTAGCTGTTGTGAAGCTTTTAATCATATGACATGATGGACAGCATCAGATGTTTTTGGCAAGCGCTCCAAAACGCCATATGTTTATCCACAAAGCCCTGTAAATGAAGGCTACATGCAGAATGTCTGATGTATAGTTATGTGCAACGTATGGATCACAGCGACTGCCTGTTACGGTGGACTCGCGGCACAGCAGTTGGCTACAGATCAAAGCAGTTCAGTGGTGGAGAAGAAGCTTTGCTAACAAGTCAAACTCCAGAGCCCGGATGAGTCATTGTAGATGTTGCAAGGAACAAACATTATAGATATCAATATACAGAAACATGCACAAACGCATAAAATAACTGTATACAAAGGAGTAGTCAGATGGTTGTCTTTTGCACAACACACACACACACACAGCACACATACGGGAGGCACATCCTCCACACACTGTGCAGCTGTGAGGCTGGCAGAAGTGTAAGCCCAGCTGGCAATGTGTGCATCTCAATGGCATACCAGGGTTCTGTTGAAATTATAGATGTGCCAACAGATGTTTGGCAGTGATGTTATGGGGTGTGTGCCACTGTCTGTATGTTTACTTGTGTGTGTGTGTGTGTGTGTGTGTATGCATGTTCCAGTGTGAGCTTGTATGCACACTTGCATTTGTTTGAGTGTATTTTTTCCAAATGCTGTGTTTGGCAGTTCTCTGCTTTCTGTGTGTGTGTGTGCGTGTGTGTGTGTGCGACTTGTGTTTGTCTCTCTGTGGCTTTGAGAGATGTGTACAAGTCTGTATAGCCCATGGAGATGAATTAGAGAAATTTAGAATTTATGTGAGTGGTTGAACACAAGCAGCCGCCAGTGGTTCTTTTTGCAATATTGATAGTGCATTGTAACGAGAAGCAAGTGAAGCCGTCGGCAGGATAAAACAGAAGAGGGAATAAAATAAAGATAAAGAAGGAGAAGGTGATTAGGGAAAAACGAAAGCGGAGGCAGTGGAAAAGAGGGGAGAAAGAGTTTGACAGAAGGATCGAAGAGGATGAAAATGGAGAGAGTAAAGTGGCACAGGGGAGTAAAGAGGTGGAATCACAATGCAGAAGGAATTAGAGAGACAGGTTATATAATTTTATTGTTTTTTTCTGAAAGAGTAAAAGGGTAGCATAAAGGATGAGGCTGAATTTATATGAGGGAGCCACAGATGTAGACTCAGACATCATGTGTACAAGGAGGGAGTCAGGGAAATGCCACAAGACGTTAGAAAAGAGAAGAGAAGTATAAGTGCTGCTTCCTGTGGGGCACATCTGATGGCAGCATTTACTACTGTACATTTTTTTTTTAACGGGTAATTATTAAAACCTCAGAACAATCATCATAGTGCCAGACCGCCTGCTGGCCTCTCTCCTTATAATCAAATCAGCGGCACACTTTCCAGCTCTCACTGCTGTCACTCACTTCCAGCACGTACTGACAAAAACAGCAGCACAGCAGAGGACGAAGGAGGGAAACAGGCAGCGGAACAAGTGGAGGGGTGGTGGTGGCGGCGTTGGGGTGTCACTCTAAACACCGATGCATGGAAAGGTTGGAACAGAGGGAGAGAGCGTGCAGGAAGGAAGGATCAGAATAAACGGCGAGAAGACATCTGCACAACATCTGCAAGTGAAGCCGAGAAAGGGAGCGCCGCTGGGTTCTATAATAAGGTTCACGGCACTTTGGAACGAGGGTGCGTGTGTGTTTGGAGGGGCGGGGGTGGGGTGCTGAGTGGCAGAGGGCTGCAGGAGGAGTGAGAGAGAGACGCTGAGAGACAAAGTGAGAACCAGCCAGCCTGACAAGGAATCAGAAGCGAGCAGGAGAGTGAATGAGGGGAGCCAAAGGAGATAGACACTATTGCCGTAATTAAAGCCGAGGATGAGGTCACTGCTGGGGACATGGTGCGGCTTTAATAGCCCAGAGATTTGGCCGACGTCCCATCGGCCCTTTAACTCTGCATTAAGCTGATTACCCCCACATTTAAGCAAAAATCACCGCCCACACTCGCTTCGTGCCTAATATCACTTTAACTAAAACATTTTTCGGGGTGGGGCGGGGCCTTCAGGGCAGCAGAGAGAACCGGAGAAAGAGAGCAAAGGGCATAGCTTGAAATCCATTTCATTTGTGCCTCTTCACCACGTACGCAAAGCCGGTGTTTTCTGTGCTCGTTTCACTAATACTATTGTTTGGTTTTTTTTATTCACTAGTTTTTTGTTTATTTGCTAGCTCGAGTGCTACCACTCGAGCTGTCATGTGTGGAGGTGCACATTGTTTCCTTAGATGAATGGTTGACTTGCTGAACCACTCTGTGAAAGGGTTAGGTGCACGAAGGTTTAATACCAATAATTGCAGCTTTTGGTGAACGACTCATTGTATTAATGCAGCTGTGGTTAACATCACAATCATCGAAATCATTCTCTGTTTGTTTGCTCAAAGCGGCAGACAGAGTGCAGCTCCCACACGTGCGCACACACACACACACACAGACACACACACACACAATGCTTATTGATGCTTCCATCGAGTGACGTAGGTGACCATTTGCAACCTCAATCATCTTTATTAATCAAAGGCATTAGTAAATTGGACTAGTTCCTCTAGTATTATATCCTGCAGTTTAACATCCATGTGTGTGATGTGGCACTGACGGCGCCTGGGTAAGGTCCGGTAAAGTTTGTGGGTAAATGGGGAAAACGGACACTTCTAAATCTAAAAAGACACAGTTTCTCCTGACACGGGACTCTGTTTTATAACTTTCATGTCTCTAGTGTCATCTCCAGGGTGATAATTTAAATACGTATTCTAGATTTTAAACATGGGCGACCTTTGTACGAGACACTATTTTGATGTGCAAATTTCTTGAGATCACCCTCAATTTTTAATTCTAAATATGCGTGTGTTGTATTTACAATCAGAAAATACAAATTCAAACTGACAGTGTCCACTATTCGCATGCAGGACTCGTATTAGATTCACATGCAGATGATAAACTATGCTGTTTGCATCTATGAAATGTTACACAGTAAAAGCGTGCTAGACTAAGAACCTTCACAGAAATAAAATCGTGTCATGTAGTAGAAAGAATACTTCTAGACATTTTATTCCATCTCAATAACTATTTAACTGTGCCCTTCTGTTGTTTGAAGAACAACAATATATCAAATTGTGTTTGTACTTTTGACTGACTGCTTTATTAAAATAACTTGAGTTTGTTCGGCGTTCTGTTGTAATTCTAACAAAGCAGCTGCTCAGCGACTCTATGGCAAAAACAGTGCATGCTGTTACCAAGGTAACCGTGGTTATCACCAAATGATCCAAGAATTACTTCTTAAGTATTTTAACTTTGTGTACTTTTTTAACAAAAAGCTAAAATTATTCTCTAACTGCCCTTTTTTAGATGAGGATTTGCTCATGTTGGTGATTTGTGATATTAAACTGAATGTAATATGTTTAAGCCACTTGAAATCAGACTTAAGCTCTTTTTATAACCACGACTATAAACTAATGTTGCAATAAAATAATCCTCAGCTTAATCAGTAGCACAAAAATGACCTCACTTCTATTATCACATCATTTTTAAATGCAAACACTTCATGGTTCAGTAGGAAGTAGTGTACCTTGTTAAACGTGAGTCCCAAGACTTTAGGCCTGCTGCACTACATCATTTTACACTGCAATACGTGACTGTTTTCCTCTTTATCTTCCCATTTTATCTCTTTAGTCTAGTGTATTATGACTCGACAACTTTTTACCATTTTTTCCTCGTGAAGGAAGTGAACAACCCGGACGTTCTGTCAGCCTGTCACAGTAAATTATATTTTGCACAATCAAGTTCAATTCTGTTTCCTTATACTATATAAAAAACCGAAAACATGTATGCAGAAGCAGGGTTCAACCCTCCATGTGAGCACATACCTGAACACGACTATGAAGTGATGTTTGTGTTTGTGAGACAGGCTGAGTGTGTGGATATCAAGCTTCTTTCCACTAGCCCACATATCTGGTGTTCACACTTGGCTGAACCTGAAGGACCGTCCCTGGTTACACGAAGCCCCTGGTCTGTCTCTTTATGTTTCTCTCTTTCTCTCTCTCTCTCTCCACAGCCACAGGATTAACATAGCAGGGTGGAAGCACTTCAGCTAAATCTCCCCTCCCCTGCGGCGCCCGTGCTGCTTGGACTGCTCTGGATCGAAGCTCACCACTCAGAGAGGAGACTTAGCACAAAGTGGTGTGTGAGAAACACATCTGGAGTGCTGGGTCATGAGCCCTTTTTTAAACAAGGGGAATATGCAAAGCTGGCAGCAGCATCTTTGCCATGTTCACAACTTTCCTTCTATGCATTCTGATCACCTTGCTGTTGGAAACATAGTCAACGATTGTAATGATATGTTCATTTTATAGTTCCACATTACTCGTGCAATATGAAAAAGTCCATTTGAGCCGACGAGGACGCAGATTTATTTATTTATTTGTCCACTATTTTAATGAGAGAACTGAGCTCGGTAGTTACTGCTGTCAATTCTGCTGTTTTTTACTAACACGCTCATTCACATGCACTGAACCAATCATATCTAAATACACCCTTCGTGTACGTCCCCTTCCCTGTCTCTTCTTGATCCTTTGATATCTGGGCTGACTTCAAAGCACTGGGCTGCAGTGTTACCTGATGCTAATAGTCCACATGAAAGAGAATCTGTATGAGGTGTGAGCGTCTGGGACTGATGGGGCCTCTTGGGGAGACCCCCCTCCCCCCTCTTCTCCGTCAGACCAGACAATCTATTCCCAAGCTTCTAGTTAGTGGTGACTTCTAAAAGACCTTCCGAGATACGGGGAGGCTGGAAGGCTGCGGACCTTTCTAGCATAAGCTGTGAGACAGTGAAAGTGGCCCGTTCAAAGGGTTTCATGACATCTGTGTCCCGATGCGCCCAGTGGTAGTTAGGGTTGAATGAGTTGACAAATAAGAAGAAAAGCTTTCATTTTTGCTTAGTCCACTCAAAAACAGTTGAATAACTCCACGGGGACAATAGGATTATTATAATTCAGCAGGACTACTTGAACATGTCCACTAGTTAGCCCAGCTATACATCATCCTGCCAGATACAAGGGGTGTTGAAGTTGAGACTGGCTGCAGACTCTTATTAGCATGAAGATAACGCCAACTTGCAGTGATTTATTAAACCTAATACACTGTATATGGTCTTGGACACAGGCATGGGTGGCCATCTCGTCTTTCTGGTACACATTAGTCATCCCAAAGGCTTAGACAGCTGTACCACAGAGCCAGAGCACATTTTTAACGAAGGTCCACCAGCAGCGGCAGCAGCACCAGAGACATTGTCCTTATATGCATTTGCTCCTACTTGTCAAAACCTGCAACCTGTATTACAAATAATCCAACTGAACCCTAACAGATCAGTCTGTCAGTGTTAAAGCCTTTAGCAGGGATGCTGGCCAGTAAACTCACTTCTTTCTACCCCAACAACCCCAGATAGTTCTTATTTTCAAGCTTGCCCCAGAGAATATGGCACGATATCAATGTGGTGCTCGCAACTTTGTTAGCTTTTTGCTGTTTTTATAGAAACAGGATCAAGC
Source organism: Microctenopoma stevenorrisi (assembly GCA_032270685.1). Taxonomy (NCBI): domain Eukaryota; kingdom Metazoa; phylum Chordata; class Actinopteri; order Anabantiformes; family Anabantidae; genus Microctenopoma; species Microctenopoma stevenorrisi. The sequence goes on from JAUMTR010000001.1 coordinate 18,233,640, forward strand.
CAAGCAACCAACAAAAAAGCAGTCTAATATTTCTTATACTGTAGAATTTCTGTTATTCAGGCTTCCAAGGTGATGCTAATGTGTTGGTATGGGGTGAATGTGCCACAGTCCTCAGTTAAATTAAAAGTTTTTTTAGATTTTTTAATCACTTCTAATGTGTGAAACAACGTTAGGTAAAATAATACACCCGAGGTGGAGGCGTGGAGGACGACACATTTAGTTGCAGCCGAGTGGAAGTCAAATCCGAACACAGTGATGCAGTTCCAGTGAATTTGATTATCTGTAAGGATCAGCGTGGTAAAGACGTGGATAAATTCATAACTCCAGAAATCGGCTGATCATTATGATTCTTAGATTTATTCAGTGACAGCTTTTGATTAGTCAGAGGTACAAACAGCAATGGTTAAAACGCAAGTCTGTGTGTCTCTGATGATATAGTAGTAAAACCATATAAACATAAACATTCCATTTGTTTGTTTGTGACTTTTCCATGTCTAATGTTACCGATATTGCATTTTCACTACAGCTGTCAAAGACTTGTTACAGCAACAATACAAATTATGACATTTACAGAACCTCCTTTATTTACTAAAGAACTTGCAGTGAAGCCACATTAAACACCGCTGCACTTTGACAAGCATCATCCTGTTGCCAAAGTAACAAATGACAAATGACAAAACTGTGCTGAGACATTTTGTTCGTGGACGAGCAGCATCGCTCCTAACCGTGCTAAGTGACGGTTCTGTCGGGACCCTTCAGTACATTTCACAGAGAACATTAATAATAAAGCATGCTTTGGATGGGCAAATGAGCATAAGGCAAAACTTTATGCAGAGCAATGAAAAGTTCATTGTTTTCACAGCTTTCTCTTACACGGTTATGGTTCTATGGTCTGATTTGATTCCTGAAAGCTCTGTAGCCGCCTAAACCGCCTTTTTATTTGACTCTAGCCATTTGGAACATTTTCTCATTCAAACTAGAGCTTTGATTAAAAACAAAGGGCCGCTTATCTCAAAGGGCTGGGTTTCTTCCCCCAGCCTTTGAAAAAAGCTTGCAGCAAATTATGGTAAATAATTGTACAAAAGCTTCTCCTTGTGCATATGCAGGTCAGTTTCCTTCAAAACATTAGCCCACAATGTGACAAACAACAAAGTGCCGCGACGCATGTGTGCAACATCAGTCGGCTGCAGATGAAGAAACTAATAATTTCCGACAACTACTGATAGATTGCTAATCTCTAAGGAAACCGGACCCCCTCGCAGGCGGCATCAATGATACCAGCTTTTTCATGTTCCGAATTAATTCCAGAACGTAATAACTAGAGGCAGTTTGGAGAAACAGGGATTTCATTTATAATTAAACACCACTCCTTTAGATGGTGTTTAAATGACTCAAAGCTTTTGCTTATAATGCTCTAACCTCTGGACAATCACACTGGGAAATAAGGAAGCGTGCTGAAAATATGTATCCGTACTTTTGACAAAAGGTGCCACGTTGTCTCGGCGCTTTGCCTCTTCGTTCTATTCTTAGATCTGCACTCCTGAAAATAAAAGTCTCCCCTTGTCGAGGTACTAATCACAAGTTCGCGTTATCATTTCAGTTCTCAACTGTGGAGGCAATTTATTTGGTGTCACGCGATTGCACCCCAATTTCAGCTCATTCAAATGTTGGTCTTACGACACGGACTCTCTTGTAAAGGCGCCGCAGAGGAGTATGCGTAATGGAATTTAAATCAATGCTAATCTTGTATATCAGGAGGATCAGTCTGAGATAATGACAGCCAGCGGTTTCTGTTCGCGCCGTTAAGCAGAATTTGTTGCCCTGTGTTAAAATACCTGCCTCTTGAAGCCCAGTTGCTGGAGTTTGGTATTACATTGCATCCAATTGCATCATGTTGAACGTCTTTGAAGTTCCAGTGGCACTTCTTACCCCTTATTCAGTCTCGGCTTCCACAGCTTTGACCCAAATAAAAAGACAATCCCAAAGAAAAAGAAAAAAAAAAAAGCTACACAAGGACGTGATGCTGTTACAACTTGTCTGTTAGTGTCACACACAAGAAAGGGCCCGTGTCACTCTCCATCAAGCACCTGTTCACACGTCTTGTATGACAGCTAAAGCAACGTTGGTTTACAGTCGTGCTCTTAAAGGGCCGAACTCAGATCTGAAACCTTCCCCTCCTCTCATCTGTCAGTCGTTAACTCCACACTCGCATCAGGCTCCACGGGGGATTCACTTCAGATGTTTTCTGTCTCTTTCTGTTGCTCTGTCCCACTTGTCTCACTTCGAGCATTATTTGATTTTCCCTTCTTCTCCTATTGTACTTAGCTTTGTTGTTTGTAATTTAGCAACCTTTCCCACCAACCGCCCCCCCCCCCCCTTCAGTTTTCGGTGCCTCTCTACCTCTGTCCTTTCTCCGTCACTCCTTCCCTATCACTTGCGTGTCCTCGTGCTGTCTCACTAGGTAGAGCGAGACACTGTGTGCAGACGCTGCCAGTCTCCAAAGAATGAGGTTGGCTAATGCATAGCAAACACTAACCAGCCAGGCCAGGCATGCATAACACAAAAGGATGGGCTTTTATTTTTTTGTGCTGCAGCCAATACACTCAGGCATTAACACCCCCCTTCCTAGCCATACATTCCAATAAGCCCCCGATAGCTTGTAAAGCTCAGGCTGCCGACATACGCATTCATTCAGGACCCAAATTATCGGCTTTCTCGGCCAGGCGCCTTAATCACCCACAGGGACCTGTAAGCCGGAGTGAAGGATAGCATGAAAGAAACCTCAGTCTCTCTCTGGCTCTCCCTCTCAATATCTCTCACTCTTTCTGACTCTTATCTTCTATTTGCCCTTGAAGTCATTTCATATTCAATCAGAGGAAACTGAGGAGGCATTTCGGATAGTTTAGCATGCAGGTCATTTGTAAAAGCTAATAGACACTAAGTGAAAAGGAAGTGAGACAGTTCTGTAAGTTTGCCAACACTCGGTAAGCCCCAGAGCTTACAAATGTGCCCCTGAAGTTGCAAATGAACAAGTCCCTCACCAGCTGTGTGAGAAAACACACTAGGCTGCTAGAATAACGTAGCTAAAACTCCTACGTGGTTTCAGGATTGAACCTAAGTCTTAGCCCAACACCGAATATATCAAAATGACATGGTCATGCAAAATCAGCCTTAAAGTTTATTCAAACTAGGAATTACTGGCATTGCCCGTGTGTTGACAGGTCTAGAATTGTACATCTTTTGACAAATACAGTAAATTTCCACCTAAAGCCATCAAGTGAATGTTGTGGTTATAAAGTAACATAAAACGAACAATGCGTGTCCATTTCAGAGAGAGAGAGAGAGAGAGAGAGAGAACGGAGGACCTAGAGGCTATTAAATCGCCCATTTCATTATTGATAAGCATCGTGGGCAGAAGTCAGTCTTCCCATATGATTGACAGCTGAGTCTCAGCCACTGATTTTCCACATGAGAGAGAGAGAGAGGGGGGGGGGGGGGGTGTGAGTCAAGCAATGAGGGAAGTGATGGTCCAATTTCACTTCAAATGGGCTTTGGAAGCAGGAGGACAGACAAAGCGAATACATAGCTCTCATAATCCAAATGTTTCAAAGTAATGGGAGCTAAATAACCGCCTTTCTGCCTTGCCTAATGACGACCTGTGTTTGGAAATGAGATGTATATTGGAAGCAGTGGAACGAAAAACTTATCCAACAAAATCTTAATAGAACTATTCTATTAAGAAGCAATCAGATGTAAACCAAGTCATATTAATAAATAATAAAGATGCATAATTGCGCCTCTGTAATTTCACTCAGCATTTTCTTCACACTTCACGACACATATGAAAAGTAGCAGCCTGTGACTGTTTTTTCTGTGGCTATTCTCTTTAAAAGTGAAGAATGCTCAACTAAATAACAATAACTCAGGGCTGGGACAGAAATAATAAAGTCAACTGGTTAACATCTTCATCAGTACCATCTGTAAACAATGGTTTATCGAGCATGGTGTAGTGAGTAGCAGCATGGAGCAAAAACACCACTTCACCCAAAGAGCACAGGTTCAAAGGTGAAAGAATCATTTCAGAGCTGAAGGGTTGAATTAAATAACAGACAAACGGAGGAATATTTATTCATGTAGAATCAAGGAATGATTGACGATTCATGTATTAATTCAATGACATGATTCCAGGTTTCCCCTTTAAACTGAACGGCTGAACATTCACTGCTTGCTCTTCCGTTCGACTTGAATAAAACTATACACGTCTTTTTTAAGTCTTAAATCTAAACGGGCAGCCGTCACATCAGATCAAACTATGTACAGTAATTATTAGTAAACTGTTTTATACTTGACCCTTCACTCCCCTGTACGTGTGCACTACCCTTCACAAGGGGTGAACATGTAGAATCTACAGCTTACGAACACAATGACAAAAAGTGTGTGATGCTTCACAAAAAGACACAAAATGGAAATGTTGACGTGAGTTTTCTGAAATAAGTCTTGTTTTTTCTTCAGCTGTAGCGAACGAAGGCTTCAACCACCATTTGAGAATTTACAGTACAGTGCCAGTGGAGAGCTTGAGGTTTATAGAGCTTGAAGAGACTTACCCAAGAAGAATGGAAGCCGTAATTGCTGCCAAAGGGGTTTTGATAAAGTACTGAATTAACTGTCTTAATACTTTTGTCAATGAGAAATTTAGGTTTTTAATTTATAATAAATTTTCGAAGGTTTCTAAAACCATGTTTTTACTTTGTCATTATGAATCGAGTGAAGAATGATGGGCATAAAAATGAGAATTTTACCCATGTGAAGGTGAAACTCTTACTTTCTGAAGCCTTTTTTGTTATAGTGAGCCAGTGAACCTAGCCCCAAGAGCTGGCCCTGTAGGGCTCTTTTCAAACTACTCCTTATCCACTTTCCTTCAGCATCCACATTGGAGCCAAACAATAGCTCAGTTGGACTGCACTTCTCTCTGCCTCTCTTGTCCTGGCATGTTCACAGTGGTGGCGCTGCACCAGGCAGGTTTTATCTGCCTCCATGTGGAGCATGCTGCCTCTGGCACAGGAGATCTTGTGGCATGCTTGCATTGCCAAGCCATTCCTGCCATTTGGTGTAAACACTAGTGGGAGTTCTGTCAAGGCCACCCTTCAGCGGATGAGGATAATTGCAGATGTGAGGAGCATGGCAGGTCTCCCTCCAGAGCCCAACTACCTGAGCCTGAACCTGAGCGAAAACTGCCTTTAACAAAGACAAAATCATGCTGAGGCCGAGAACGGTTCTGCATCTGTGGCCCTGCTCTTCTTGTTAGCGAGTCAGGATGTCCTGCTCAAAGGTAAATCGTCTGCTATAGAGATAATCTCATGGTTCCCTCTTGGGTGTCCCAGGTGCACCAGTTTCTGATGACAAGGTGAAAAATGTAATCAAGCATTAAATATGTCACTTAGAAGCCAAACCGTTTCAAGTACAACTCTAAGTCTTTTTAATAATAAATGTCAGATAGCTGTTTGAATACCGCCTATTCAGCCAAGGCAAACGGCACATATAAACCAAAGTTTCTTTTTTTCCAGGCAGATGAATCCATTGGACTTATAATAATTAGCTTGCTAACTGAATATAACTGAGAAAACCAAGATCGAGAACTTTGAGAATACTCTTCAGTTAAGTAAAAGTTACACTATAATTTGTCTTTAGTGGTTTACTTCACAGAACAAGTACTTTAAGTACTTAAGTAAGGGAAAATGTATTGGTTAGAGAACACACTCGAGACTGAGGAGCTGGTTGAAATAACCTCAGCAGATGTTTCTTGCTCATTCTTCTTTTCCCCAAGAGGGAACTTTGAAACTCAGCACACTGATACACAAACACGTAGGAAGATAGAGAGACGAGATCAAAAAGAAGAGTGCAGCAGGTAAAGAGATTCACCCTGCTGGAGTCTGAGAGAAAACAAGGTTTGTGAGTTTACCGTAGGATTCGATGGTGCTGGGGAAGTCACGCGAGCGCTCAAATTCAAACTCATTCACATCGCATCACATGGAATCTGCATAACAGTCGTTGCCCTTGAACTTTGAAATACTACAAACTTAACAGATCGCGCTTTGCACTCGAGTGCAGTTTCTAAAAGTAAAATTAGCCGCTCATTTGTTTACAGAAGCTTTTAATATACATTTCTCAAACAGTACCCGTCTTCTAGCGACGGGATGCCGTGTTTTATAATCTCACTCTATCACATTTAAAATATAGTGCCCTGTTGTTAGCCCAGGAGTGGCTGGAGAGACATTGTTTTAATGGAACTAAAGTACAGTGGTTCTCACTAATGCATTGAAATGGTTGTCAACAGGCTTTCAGCTGCTGCACCACAATTAGAGTTCTGTCACTGGTTGGTAGATGGCTAGCTTCCCATCGCGCTGAATTACAATGCTGTGAAGTGTCTCATATCACTTATGAGGTTGGCAGCACATATCCATTCCCAAAATATCAGGGCGGGCACCGACACCTAACAGTTAATGCGCACTGCATATTCAAAAGTCTGTCATAACTGACTGGCAGTGAGCTGAGTGCATGTCCATAAATTTTCCTCTGAGTGCAGCTAAACCAGCGTAGTCGCAGAGAGCCGGGTAATGGAAGTCTTCTCCATGAGGATGTCCACATAAAGACCGGCTAACAAGTGTGAGTTTTAATAAAGCCATAACCATAGCTCATTAACAGCAGCATGAGATGGCTGGCTCCTTCGAAACATGCTTTTTTAATGACCCCCATGGGACAGATCATCTGAATATGCAACAGTGAGCTTTTTATGTAGAATAGCACAGTCTCTAGGGCTTGCTGTGAATTGGTAACAACCACGCATGAAGCTTCCAAACCCCCTCGACACATAAATGCACACGCACACACACACACACACACCTACACACATGCACTGCCATTAAACACTTCCTGCAAAATTGCTATACAACTGTATACCGTAGCTAACAAAGAAGAGTCTCCATGGAAACAATTCTACTCTGGAATGTCATTCCCATTACCAGGAGCTTGTACTTTTGACAATTTTCCCCTCAAATGATATTTCCAAATGTATTTTATTTATTGTGTTAACTGATCAGTACACGGGGTTACATATGCAAAACAAGTTCTTTACTAATAACATTATCAGAAAAGATGCAACTTTATGACTACATGCAAACAAGTGTGTACAAGAAATGCATTACACATATGCAAGCAGAGCACACATACAAATCTCCATCCCTTCTATTCTTCCACCAAGACAAGCCAGTTAACTTGTTACAGGGGCCTGTGTGTACGAGGTTCTTACATGAAAGACTACTCAATACAAGTGTGTGGTGCCAGTTTGGCATGCATTTTTGGCTTGGCTCCCTTTTGTAAGAACCTTTGGTAAAGAAGCAAATAAATGGCACATATCTTGTGTGCACAGAGGTATAAAGGAGTACAGGCAGCCAAAGTGTAGGTGTAGCGAGCGTTCAACTCGACGCATATCTCAGAATTCACCACAAAGCCTAACTATAATGTTTCTAGTTCTTATTGATCATTCTGTTGTTTTGTCAAGGCCGAAGAAAGAAGAAAACAGAAAAGCCCGACAGCAAGAGGAAGCTACACATACAGAGAAAAAGAAATACGTTAAGGGTGGATGAAGAGAAAATGATTCACATTTATATAGTCTGGGGTCCATTCACTTTTCCATCTAGCCTCTCTGTACATATTACAATGTTGAATTATTATATCAAATTCAGAGGCATCACAGTATACTTGTATCTGTGTACAACTGGGTTCAGACTACAAAGACGTGAAAAATGAATAGGTTAAAAGAGAGCTATGGGTCTGGGAAAGAACAGTTAATACAAACATTTAGAATTACTGCATAAAAATAAACGTAATAAATGACTTATGTCAAGTCAAGTGAAGTCAATTTATTTATAAGCACATTTAAAAAACACCACAAGTCGACCGAAGTGCTGCACAATGATAATAGCACACATAAGTACACAAAGTAGGAGAAATAGAAATATATGTGCACCCACGGACATATGTGTATGCATACACACACACACACACACACACACACACACACACATATACATACATACACACACACACACACACACACACATATATATATATACACATATACATATGTTTAGTGTGTGTTATATAATATAATGCTTCATCTCCAGAGCAGCTCAGCATGATTAGATCTGCTAGGTCAGCATTCAATTGTTGCTTTTCCCCTAATTTTGATTGGTAAGATTGATGATAGACTTTGAGTCAATACCAGATCCTAACAGAACAAAGTGACTCATTACAAAGTCCCTGAACAGCCCACAGGCCCTGAGCAGGGGGACTGTGGGTTCGGGGTTCACAGTCGAATGACAGTATCATGTTGAGCATGAGTGATGTTGAGTGTTAAGAGGAGGAATACAGTGACCTGGGATGAGTAAACCTCAGCTGGCAGGGACTGGACGGAGTATTAGACGTTGAGAAACAAATATTCAAGCTGAGCACAAGAGTGAAATTTGAGTAATGTGTGATTTCTGTGTGTTAGTCATACTTTAAACTCATTAAAGAATCTTTAAACTAATTAAACATAACCTTGTTTTCCTACATCAATCATTTGCAGTCTTCCTTTCTTTAAAGAATTCCTTTCAATTAAAGCAAGGCACTGCCTTACAAGTCTACTGAGGATCTCTGTTTATATATATCTGGACAAAAGCATCTCACTGATAATCGAGTCAAACAAATTCCTTGAATGCTTCAGGATAGGAAGGATTTAATTACATAAATACTCGTCTTTTCAAATTAATGGTAAGCGTCGGATTGTGATTTGTTCTTGTGCTGGGCTGTAGAGATGAAAGCTTGTCAGAGTTTTTGTCAGAGTGACAATGTGTTCTCTTTGCTGTATGCAAACAGTGGATTTATTGCGGTTTTGGCTGTTGCTTGTGAGACAGCCATGACAAACAGTGCATGGTTTGTCCGTGCATCCATCTGTCCTCCCTTATGTGTTAGAAAAAGTTTTCTACATGATTCGGCTGCCTGTAGTATATTATTATATATTACATTAGCGTGTTGTCTCAAACTGTAGTTTAAAATCAAATGCGTCTTTATGTCAAATGTGACACAGCCTTCTGTTGGATACAGAAATAATGAAAAACTGTCTTGAAACATGGCAGCTTGCATAGCAGCATGTGTAAAGCGATATCCTAAACCTAATGGACAGTATAAGGTACTAGGTACTTTCTGCAACACTGGCCAGATAGAAAACCAAACAAGCTGGGGCGATTGAGTCAAATCAAACCAGTAGCATGCAGCTGAAAAGTGCTTTAAAACACAGACTCACAGAGTCACTAGCCCGTCTGTGCAGTCTCGTTGAAGAGATGTGATGGCAGTAAAGGAGAAATATCCCATTCAGTCAGAAGTGGGTTCCAGTGAAGATTCATGAAGCATGTTGTGACAGCACAGATTACTGAACTTTGCCGTACAGAATTTCTCATTGTCAGCTTAATCTATTATTAGTCATCTTCTTATAGTTTCTGTTGAACTTTTACAAAGGGCTTCGTCTTTTCCTGCGGCTCCTGTCAACACTTTCCTTGTTAAATAATAAGATAAAGTTCACTATGCGTTATTAGTACTCGCATTAGTGTGGTATCGCTGTGATTTGATTTTTAATTATATTAGTCTGACTCATACAGAGCATACCAGAATCGATCATCAATATTTAAAAAAAACGACATGTAACAACACACGTTTATTGTGTTAACAAATTAATGTTCTGTAGAAGCAGGAGGTACGTGACTCTAAGACCAAGTGTGAGATATTGTAAGTGTCTGATAAGTTCTTTGTGTACTGGAACAGGAGTGGTTGATATAACCATGCAAAGCTGAAGTGTAGATGAAGAGCGTAGCTTGGGTGTCACTTATCAATATGCATATTATAGCTAAATCCCTTAAATGTACTGTAAAGGAAAAAAAGCAAGTCTAAGTCCCTGCAATGGTCATTAATTTGGTCTTTTCTGAACAAATTTGCTAAGCCTTTAATGCCACTTCTATCAGGGCAAAGCTAGACATTTGATATAGTATACGAGTTTCAATGAATCAGGAAACAATTTAATCCATAACCGAAGCATTTAACACTCGCTAATGTCAAAACTAATCCAGAAATGCAAAATCTATCCCAAAACCCACATGTAAGCAATCCTGGCGGCGGTGTTCCATACAAACCCATCCACGATTAAAAGTGAGAGCTCAGTGACGTAATATAGACATTTATCTGTTCGCTTTGACTACATTTAAAAGATCTAATGGTTCTAATACGAGGTCTCTTAATCATAGTCAGCATTGTACTGTGCATCTGTTTATGTTTTGCGACGGATTTTGGATTTTCATTTAATCAGATTTCCTTAAAGCAAATATAATTTAATTAAATGATTCAACGTATTATTCATTGCAGTAATATTTGAGTGAAGGTCTTTGCGTGGTGTGAAATCCTTTCACCGTGTCACAGACACATTACCAAAATGCCAACTTAACCATCCGACAGTCCGGTTTTGCTCAAACCCTAAACAAAGCAAGCAGAAAAATAGAACACTGAGAAAGAGTTGGAACAGAATCCCTGCCACAGCCTGAACAAACAGAAAATCAATATCCTAATGTAAAAGACAGAGATTGTTCCCTGCTCCGAGACTCTTCCCCTGCTAAACTTAAGGAGTAGACTGTTTGGAGTGGAATTGAAATAACAAATGTCATTAAATGAGGGTGGGAAACTGCAGCTGTTCGGTGAGTAGTAAGCCTGCTGCCTGTGGAAGATAAGCACATGGGAATTGCTGTTTTGATGTCGACTGATGGTGCAGACTGAGCGGGCAGCACGGTCACTGGGGAAGCAGTCTTCACTCACTTTGTTTCCCAGTCTCCCCATTAAGTGGCAAAAACGGTCCACATAAATGCACCATTCATAAGCTGATAATGGATACCTACTACGGGGGTGGGGTGGGGGGCACACCCTGGTCATTCACATGCTAAGCCAGGTTTGATACTGAAGTGGAAGAAAGAAACGCAAAAAGAAAACCTTCTCAATTATGTTTGGACTGAATGCAGGTTTATACAAGTCACGCAACAATGAAAAGAAATAATAAGATATAGAATAGAATAAACCTTTATTATCACAGGAGCCACACATATATATATACATATACATATAAGCAACCAAATATACCATGTATAAAAATGTACAGAAATATGTGTGTGTGACTGATCCTGGTGAAATATACAGTGTGCAAACAAGCTGAAAAAGAGTAACAGCGATCAAAAGAAAACCTAATGCTTGTCCACCGATCTGTCTATAGACTGACATATTTTAGCCTTTCCCCACAATCCCCTTTGGCTGCACAGTTTCATGTCGTGTCATGATCATATCTCAGCAGGGGATACCAGCATATTGTAACTCTGCCTTGGAGCAAAATGTAATGCTCAAAGCCCTCAACCAGGTCCGTGTTATTTTTAAAAGTCTTGTTATATCATGGAAAATGTCCAGTGAAAGATCTTGTGGTTTAGAGTAAACAGAAAAACCTCATATTTTAATTCTGCTGCACCGAGGCCACCGCAAATTAGATGCTGCTGCTGAGAAAACCATAATGGCGATTGACAAAGCATGATTGAGGCTCGTGGTGCGAGTGGTACTTACAAAATTAGACTACGACAAAGGACAACCCTCTGTTTGAGAAAAAAAAACCCTACCTGTCTACCTGTTCACGCGCCTCATGTGCTCTGGTCACGGTGACCTTAAGTTCAAGTGGGCATTTGTGCAACATTTGAAGAAATTCTCTCAGCTGTGAGAAGATAAACAAGTTGGTACAAGAATGTTGTACAAAATATAACATCGAGAGCGACACACAGAGTTGTGAAACTCTGTGTGCGGTTTGTGACTGATATGTTTTATATACGTTTGTTTGGGATGTTTTGTCCAGCACGTAGCCAAGACTAGTTAATTTTTTAGAAAGCCGACAGTTTCTATTGGCCGATTACATACAATTACAAAACACACAATTCCCCATGGCAGCGCAGGAAACAGTGTGACACACTGTATGTGGAGGACGAGTTGCCAGTGAATGTCTAAGTTCAAATCCTTCACCTCAATCAAGGAGTTTTACTGTTGCATAGCTTTGTAACCGTAATCATACTTTAACAGCTATGGATTTTCAAGAACATAATGCATTAAAGAAATCCGCGCTTGTGGAGGTGTTTTTATGCGCGTGTAGGTGGAAGTATGTCTTTGAGAATATCTGTGATGTGTTTTAAGTACTGCATTTGAACGTTAAAGCATTCCGTGCTGACATTTTGTAAAGAAATACATTTCTAACCGAGCTGGCTTTCTAACCGCAGTGCAACAAATTACTGGCGCTGCACCGACACTCTCTTGTGCAGTGTAGGGGGAAATGTGGGCAACATGACAAGGAGACCATCTGTGTGTGTGTGTGACATGAGAGGTGATGCTGTCACTTGTTATACACACAAAGTGTAATTACACCTTTTCAGCTGGCATTTTTTTTTATACTTATTCTTCTGTAAGCAAATGTCTCTTGTGATAAGACTGGTTTGATTGGTTTGTGTTGGTGTGATTAGTGACACCGGCTCTGTACTGCGATGTAAACTAAAAACCACTATTTCTGGTTGTGTGCATTATTTGTAAAGTCTTATCATGTTTGTCAGAGGGACAGGTGCACTGCAAACAGTCCCTGTAAAAAGAACACGTTAATTAGACTCAATGTCAATGATCTATAAATACAGATGAAATAATTATTTTTTATCAACAATTAATGTTGCTTTTATTAGAATCAATTATACTTCTGCCTTGAAAACAAAATTTGAACCACATCTTTTAATTGCTAATTTTGTCTAAGCAAATGTGCTAAAATGATTCTGATTATATTTCTATTCTTTAGTGAACAACTCATTAATAACAGTGAGGAAAATAGCTCTTGCCAGCGACGGAACACGAGCCTAAACACAGCGGAGTAGAAAAGTGTCATAAAAAAATGCTCTGCAAATGTGGAATGCATTCAACACGGCATTTGTAAGAGCTCGAGGGATTTACACAGTGACAAACACTTGATGTAAACACAGCTTTTGTTTGTCTAAAGGCTCTTTTAGTATAAGTTTACCAGATACTTGATACCTTGACTCATTGTCTTCAATACTGCATGGCAGCTTCGTGGTAAAAAAGAACTTTTTTTTTTTCTCTTTTTGAAAAGAAAAAAAACAAAAAAACAAAAACAAAACATTTGTACTGTAATGAATGCTGATTATGTTGACCAACCATACACACTGTTGCAATACAAGTTTCAATTCATGGTGTGAATTGAAATCTGTGATCAATTTGGTAAGTATGCTGGGTACAACAACCAAAACATAACTCACTGTATTCAATTTAGCAATTCTCCTCACACAGTCTACATGTACCTGAGCAAGCTGCTTCTGAAGCGCACAGGCTCAGGTATACTTAACATCCTTCACACCTTCTGATGCTGTGAAATCAGCTGCTGGCATGATAAGACAAACAATACGTGCGATACCGCACAAAACAGACTTGCACTCAGCACAGCTTGTCTTTATTAATAATTAGCATGTTAAATGTGACAGAGGAAAGGATTCAATGAAGATACATGTTCTCCTGGCATGCTGTCAAACGGAACAGAAGGTAAGGAATGATGAGAAGAAGAACTCGGGATAAGCCAAACGATACGCTTCTCATTCACGTCAGTGAAAGCTGCATATGTGGTCCAAATCATCACTTAGCTATTACACCACTATGTGCACGCGCACACACACACACACACACACAGCATCTGACAGCCAAGAAATGACATGTTAATTGCAGCCGCTGGTTAAAAGGCCCAACAGCCATTCAGAGTAAAAGGAAGACGTCAACAATGGATGATAGGAATTTGTCTTTCTGCCAGAGCTGTCGAGCTAGACAAGAGAGGCTCAGCAGCTGCACTATGTTTCATAGAATTTTCACATTAGTGGAGCTAATGTTTTTAGGTTGGCTTGCAAGGTGGAACAAAATGTGTCAATGCCTTGAATAATAGCGTTTTCTTCTTTATTTATGGGTTTCATGAATCCAGATACCCATCATATATTGTTTGGTGGGTTTGGACATTTCTATATGTAAAGACAAGTAACAAAAATATATTTGAATGACACAAAAAAGCTTGAAGTGACATTAACATGGAATGTTTTCAGGTTCTGATTGAATAAAGTCTACATTGCATTTGTAATAATTTCTAAACAAATGAATGGAGTCGGTTAGATTGACCATTGTTTAAGCCCAACTACTGTTACTACATGTTACTACTACAAACAACATTCCTCTTCTTGCGAGTGTGTGGATCAGGAGCTGTGCTGAACCTCTGGTCACCAAATAATGCCTGATTCCCTCAAACATAACTTTGTGGTATCTGGGAGCTTGTTGATATTTGCTGGTGGGGCCTGTCACAGTCTCGGGCTGGTGTGAGAATGTTTTTTTCTCTTTTCTTAACATGTACTGTTGATTACTTATGGTTTTCTATTAATTATAAGACAGTTTGTCTTTAAGTCATCAATAATATTGGATAGACATCTAATGCATTTTGTCATTTCATTCCCACCGTGGGGACTCCAAATGCATTTCTTACATGGCCTTTACACCTTACTATTACCAAGTGATTATTTGTTGATGATTTGCTCGTATGTCATGAACTGAATTGATTAGTGTTTAAGCTTGATTTACATTTAATTTTATTAAAAATGTTAATAGATTTTTGCTAAGGTTAGTTTTCAATTGACAGACTAATGATAGATCATTCTGCTAAGGTTAATATTTAATTGATTAACTCATTGGTGATTTATTCATTTATGATTTGCCTTCCTTAACTGGTTGGCATTTAATGTTGTATAAATATAAAATTAATTTCTAGTGTGCTCATTACTTTATTACTCAACAAAATCAATGATTATTCCTTAAAACCGTTGCTATCTCCAACAATTTTACCAATCTTTCTTGAATAAAACAGTTTTAGTGATTACTAACAATGATGCTTTTACCATTGAACTGAATATAGATGAGAATAACACATGTACTCCGAATGAATGTACACAACAGAAAATGTGAAAATATTCTAAGGTGCCAAAGTTAACAGTGTAGCAAACAATATTCCATGTAAGATAATCATTAGGCTACGATTTGGCCTTTTCCAAAGAACAATTGTTTAGTGATGTTCAAAAATTATATGTTCAGTAATTACATCTAGGATATCACATTGGTTAATCTCATTAGTCTCGCTGTCGCAAGCTTGACCCTTTCACTATGGATTTATTTCTAAACAATGCTGAGGTCAATGCTGAGGTCCTGCTGTTGGATGATATTATCCAACAGCAGGAGATTCACTGTATTGCAGCAGGTCAGACTGGTGACCAGGGGCGAGGGGAGCTTTGATTAAGGCTGGCTGTTTTGGATTAATTGCAAACTGGAGCACTGGTGGCAGTGGATGTGTCCAGGTACTAGGGTGGTGTCTGCCCAACTTAACCAGTCAATTTATGTGGTGGATGAATGAGAGCTTATGCTCGTGACCAGGGATGATGTTATTAAGAATCGGTGACCAGAAGTCTGAAGGTCTCACTCACCTGACAGGGCTTAAGACAGAGGGCATCAGAGCTGTGGGAAAAGTAAGTGGTGGTTATGATGAAGATCTGGTGAACGAGGCAGAATAGAGTTAGAAGACTAGATACTCAATACTGCATGATCAAGAAAAAGACAGAACAAAACAGTAGACAAAATGAAAACGCTTAAGCTTATTAGAGGCAACTGATAAAATATGTTCTTGTCTTCCGCATCACAGAACAACTGAAACAACCATACAGCTGCACTGCATACAAGAAAGGAGTCTAAAAGATATGACAAAAGCATTTTGAATTGTTGATATATTGCCCTTGGACGAATTCATTAAAAGTTAGTACAAATGCCTTGCCTGAAGCTGACAGCTCAGTGGAGCAATCCAGCAAGTGCAGCATTCTAACAGCTCTCTTTACTTTGTTAGATTTGTTTAAAGTAAAGGAAAACAAATTGGGCTTCTGTGTACATGCTCTCATGCTGCATGACAAAAAGGCAGTGAGAAGGAGAGTGGGAAAAAGACCTTATGAATTGTCATATGGGTAAAGAATTTGAGGCATTAGGACACACATTATAATAAATGATCATATGTGCTGAAGTTATTTAGATCTTTGCCTCCTGTGTGCAGTGGTGTATTACAGACGTACATAAACATGTTCCATACTACTAACTTCAACATTAAGATTTTTTCAGAATACAGATTTATTATGAATTTAAATATTAGAAAAACGCATTATGTAATTTAGTCTAAGTGAATAGTCTTTTTTTTATTTTTTTACTATGCTTTACTTTGCTTGGCAGACGTTTTTATCCAAAGCGACTTACAAGGAGCTAGCGTTGGGTGTCAGGCTTAAGGACACACCTGGTAGGGGATAGATTGGGAATCAGACAGGATTCGAACCCGCGACCTTCTACATCCCAGTCTAACACTTAACCCATTGAGCTACCAGGCCGACATATCTTGACATATTTTCTGTTGACTATGTCACAGTATAATTTTCCTGGTTTGAGTTCCAACTCTTAGAAACAAAACTAGGATGGAATCATTCTATGTACCGAGTTATCATCAGGAGGCACACTGGCAACCTTCATCTAAATGCTAATGTTAGCATGGTAACATGCTTACATAGACAATGCTAACACGCTGCTATCATTTTATCATGATTGTCTTTGTTTAGTGTGCTAGCATGCCAGTAGTTGGTAGCAAATCTGAATTATAGCTGGAGCTGATGGGAATGTCAGGGCCCATCATTTGTTCTTGTTCCAGTCAAGGGTTTAAGACATGCATAATGACCAACCTACCGATATTGCCGTTCACAGAGCCATGTGCTTAACATGTGTTCTGCTTGGATTTTACATCAAATGAGACGAGATAATCAAGTTGTGAAGGATGCCAACAAGGCATTAAGCATTTAATAATGATCTACCGAGTCAAGCGGCATAGCAAAGACCTCGCCTGTGCACTCGCGGTACTTCATTAGACCAGAAAATACCTTCTGTCTTATTGTTTTGTGCACTTCTCTACATTCTCAGTTTGCTGTCACACCAGCTCCTCAAAATGTTCTCAGCAATGTCCATGCTGTTTCTTTGATTCATTAAAAACATTTTTTTCCCCGAGACCTAAAGGATGTTTGTGAACAGTCTGTCAATTTTACATCTCAATGCAGGACAGTATTCATATATGCAATTCTGATATTGACTCCCTGGGCATAGCCTTTAATGCATGATTGACATATTCATTCATTAGCTAGCTAGATTTGACAGAATGGTGACTTACCAGGAGTGCTGAAGTGATGTGTGGATAAGTATTTTGTTCAGTGCCAGATGGGAAGGATGTCTGTTGGCAGTGACTGGGAGTGGAAATTCTCTATTTTCATTATCAAATAATCTCCTGTAGCCTTGGATGGCACTTTTGTAGTTTCCTTCTCTCCCACTAACTGACGGCTGCTTGAATTCATCATGGTTACAATGCATTCAAACTGTGACAAGTTCAAACAAGTGAAATGCTACAACAATAGAACTCTTTAAAGTACTTCTACCGCATAATATATTTCTTTACACTTTATTTTCTTGATCAGTACGGTCCAAACAGCAGCATGTTTAGCCACTAATTAAAAAAAAGGACTCTTGACATACTGTATCTGTATATCTGCCCATTATTGCTGGATACAAGCTGCTCAACAGTTCATGTTCACTGTTGTCCGATTCTCCTCTTTATCGCGCACCAGACATTTGCCAAAGGAGACAGATCCGGACTGGATTAGTTTACCAGTCCAGCACACGCACTCTGTGTATACAAAGCCAAACTGTTTCACTATGTTCATAGTGCATAATGGGTCCGCAGACTTCAGAGGAAAGGACATCGCCTTGATTTAAGAACATGTCTTTTAAAAATCAAATAATATGCCTTTATGTTAATTTTGCCTTCACACATACGCATGTCACCTAATCACTTTCACTAATAATAGCCTGGCAAAAGCCTCAGTTGTGTTGGTGTTTCTGCACATAATCAGCGTGTGACTATCTGAATTTCAGATGGCAAACTGTGTTAGGGGATGTCTACGGCAACAGTTTTCCATCATTTATTCATCAACTTAGCATGGCGGTTTCTCATGTAATGCCGGCAAGTCTTTTCACACACTTTTTGACAGTATTATGTTCTGCAGATAAGATAAAATACCCCTTTACTGAGCTCTAAAATAGAAGCTCATGTGTCACACGAGCAGGGAAAATTGACATCCAAGTTGAGACCAACAGAACAGAATGACTGTAGATATAATGCAGAAAGGCAGCATAGATCAATGGCATATTAGTGATATAGATGGTGAGTCGCCTAAACTAAATTCAATTCAGAGATTTGAATTTTTATCGCATATCACAAAGATGTGCGATCTTCTTTGGAACGGGTAGAAAATAATAATAATTTTAGAATGAGTTCTCAAGTCTACAGATGGTGACCTTCATGTAGAAAACATGTTAACTTGGTTGCTAATGGGACTAAATGTTTGCACTTTATTAATAAGACTCATATGAACCCTCCTTTTTTAAAGCCATCTTAAAACAGCGCTGCTTTCGTTGTGCACTTTACACTAAGAGAAAGCTTTTTAAAAAAAGGAGATACTACAACATTTCTGCAGTACCGTTTCCATCTAAGATAACCACTAGATTTACATTGAATTACTGCAGAGAGAGCAGGATTTGTTTCACATCTTCATAGTAAAACCATTCAGTGACGCAGTTTTTCTTGTGTGAAAGGATTAACATTAATTTCTAATTGTTTAATTTCTATTCATATATCTTCAGGTAAAATGACAAGAGCTATATTCTTTTATTGCTCCTTAAGGCCGCACGTGTGTGTGGGTGGTGTGTGCAGAAGAACTGACACTGAAGGGTAAAGCAAATGAATAAGAAAGACAGGAATTATTGCTGCACAAAACACTGCCACATGGTCAGTGACCCTACTAGTTTGAACCGTCAATGTGGGAAGATAGACAGCGCTGATATATATATATATATATATCTATATCAGTATCCTTTTTAAATGGTTGGGTCTCTATAACAAGGGTCAGTATGAAGGTGAGTTTAATCACTGAAAATGCAAATAATAGCTAATACGGTTAAGTCGATCAGTTACTTAATTTATTTTTCTGCCATTAGTAAAAGTTATACAAATGACATGTTTTAATGGAATTTATTTAAATAATAATACCTATTATAGAGATATATATTATATCATAGATATAAAATAAAAAAGTGGTTTCTACAATGTGAGAATAGAATTTCCAATGTATAAAACTGGACACGTCCCATAATATATTCTCCAACATTATATTTTTTTTATTCTTTTTCTTAAATGAACAACTACACTGACTTTGAAAATGGCAGCTAAAGCCACAATTCACCCACTTGAGAGTTGATAATGCATCATGAAGTGCAATACTAGTGTACTTCACTCAGTGTTACTTGATGCTAAAAGCAAGCCGTAATGGGTTTGAGTTAAACAGTTTTCCACACACAACTCTCCCTCCCTGAATGACAAAAAAATCCCAACCGGAAACAGAATTACTCAAATGCAGATTCACGGACCGTCTCCCTCAACACATACACACATTCCTACTCCTCTGTTTGCAAAATAACAGTGCCACCCCAGTTCTGCCTAGTGAGGAC
This sequence comes from Microctenopoma stevenorrisi, assembly GCA_032270685.1. Taxonomy (NCBI): domain Eukaryota; kingdom Metazoa; phylum Chordata; class Actinopteri; order Anabantiformes; family Anabantidae; genus Microctenopoma; species Microctenopoma stevenorrisi. The sequence continues at coordinate 18,253,452 of JAUMTR010000001.1, forward strand.
CGAAAAGGCAGCACGCAAGCTTCCATCAAAAGCACTGCTGACAAATCAGTGAATTTCACAGCCGAGGGAATTTACATGTTGAAAGGCCATAATTTAACTGCCGTTTCTTGGAAATGTCGCTGAACTTGATCTCGAGGTTTCCTCCTTTCTTTCTGTGCTCTTGGTGTGCAATCATTAACCCACCAACAGAACCTGAATAAATTACCATCCGCCAACACTCCTTTTGGAGCTCCTCCATTGAATGCAGAGACTAGAAGAACCAGCCAGAGACAGTTAATCTTGGAAATGAGACATCTAAAGTAGTCAAGTTCCCCTGGGGAATCTAGTTCAACTTAATCATTCCAAAAAATGGTGTTGCATATAGTTGTGGCGGCTCAGCGTTCGTCTCTTCAGCGTTGTGTTCGTTTTTTTGTTACTCACACAGATGATAACCTGCCAGGCGAACATCTCTTACAGCCGGCATGATCTCCATAAATTAGATTTAGAATGGACTAAAACGGCCAAGCTTCTCTGCTTCCATGACTTCCCATTGGACATTCACACCCTGATTCTGGGTTACCATCCCCACAGGCAGGAGGTAGATACAGCGCAGGGATAGGAAGGAAAAGCGAGGCTGCGGGGCAAGTGCGATAGCGAGGCTACGCAAGAAACTATACAAATCACCTCCTTTTTTTAAACTGTAGGTGGCTCTGAACAATATCGTTGAGGACAGCTGCTGCCTGCTGACCAGATGGATTTGAGTTCATGCACTCATCCCGGATACAGCAAGCTATACAGACGACCACCATGAAAGGACCAAAGACTCTGGTAAGATGAAGGGAGAGGGGCTGGGCTAGTGGGTAAACAACAGCTGGTGTGCCAACACTAACCCTGTAGATAGTTACTGTTTAAAGGATCTGGATTATGGGCCCGTGACATGCAGGCCCATGCTACCATGTCCTCAGGAGCGTACTGTGGTCATGGTTACTGCCGTGTACATTCCCCTGGATGCTAATGCTAACTCGGCACTGGGTCATCTACAAAACACCATTAGCATTAATGGTGCATGTATGCTGAGGGGGTTCACATTATAGTGACTCAAAAGCAGTTCTTCCTAAATGTGCACTGGACTACTCTACTTTCAAACACGCCTTCAAACAAAACCACTACTGTACCTGGGCCAGTTCAGATGCAGTAATAGTTTAAATTCTTAATTCATGACTGTACCGCCAACCAACACAACAACAAAAGGTGATCACTAACTACAGGAAAAAAAAAAAAAGACATCCAGTCCTTCTATATTGGAGGCTAATGTGTGGGCACAGCCCCAGACGTCTGGCTCCTGAATGTGCACATAAAGGAGGATGGGACCTGGAGGGTGCATGCCACGTGCTAGTAAAGAAGTCACAGCAGAGAAGTTATTTCCTCAGGATTTGCCTGTGAAGATTGACATTCATCCAAATGAAGTTGTCAGAAGGTTTAGTCATGGCAACTGGACTTCTTGTCCTCCAACCTGGAGGATACATTTGTGAGCACTCACCAACTTACCTCAGATTGAAAAAGATCTCTGGATGCAGAACGAAACGTCTCTATCAAAAGAAAGAAGTCCAGCTTCCTGAGGATTCTTAGAACGGACTTCATCACTACTTCCCAGAAGATCACTGGGTGTCTTCTTCTGCCTTCTTGGACATGGGAGCTTTCACTAACTTTAAAGACCCACAACATACTTGAGATCCTTCCCATCCTGAACAGTTTTTTTTGACATTGAATGTTTCAGGTCAATTAAAGCAAGAACAAAATGACACAAACACAAGCCATAAATGTGATTAAAGAAGTGTAATGTGCAATTATTACCAGCAGATGTGACAGCGCTGCAACATGCTTCTCTCATGTGAATTCTTGTAACTGACTGTAGTTGGTGTCGGCACTGGGAAAATTGCAGTTTAAATTTCAATTTTTAGGCGATGACAACAAAGATATTCTATTCTACTCTGTTCTATTCTATTCTAAGAACTGACTTCTGAAAACTTTCTCAGGAGAATCTCACATTAAAAGCTGAGTGCAAGGCAGTATATAAACTGCAAATTTGGGTCAGCGTTCTCTGTGCTGTCAATTAAGAGTCATATAAACGGAGAGCATTTTCCCCAAACTCATGCATTCTGTCAGGTTATAGGTGCTCCTTGCTTTTAATTGCTTCAAAGTTGCCAGGCAACAGGCTAAAGAGGCTATGCCTGGGTGAGTAATCATTGATGAACTTCCTTTTGGGAGTGACAGTGAGTTGAAAGCAGACTTTCCTGTTTCTCATTTAATGGCTATGCATACATACATGTATAAAGTATGAGGAATGTTTCATGTTGTGTGACGGTCAGGGCGTCAGAACATAACCCTAGTCGCAGACCAGACCGAACGCTGCTTTACACCGCAACAGTAAAACCACCAGGTGGTGTTAATGTTGTGGCTGATTGGTGAACATGACCTTACATTGTAATTATGTTCTCCATCTGCCTGCTGCATTGTTCTCAGTTACCACTCATTATCACGAGTGCAGTCACCATGCCACATCCAACTTTTCTCATCATTCTTCTCCCTTAGAACAGACTCTACAGTCTCTGGGTTTTCTGACCTCTTCTCCTCATGTAATACTCTAACCCACCCTTCGATCTTGTCTCGTTCTTAGCTTTTCTCTCACGCACTCATCCTCTAAATCAGACTTTTATCCCCATCTCATTTTCCTCACCGTACTTTAGAGTCTCCAGTTTTACTTTGCTTATCGGTCTTTTCCCTCCACTGTTCTTTCCTGCCCTTCACCTTCCTTGACCTTTGACTGCTCTCTGTTCCTTCCATCTTTCAGCCACCTTTCCTTGCACTTTATCGCTCTACTCTCCCCTCTACCTGGCTGTTCTTGATCCTTTTCCTCCATCATGTTTTTATTTTATCAAAGTATTCCTCTTTTAGACTGCCTTCCTTCAGTCTTTTGCTTTGCCCCCATTGTTTATTTCGCCCTTCCTTGCTTCGTCCTCACTTCTGTATTTCAGGCTCACTGTTTGTTCTCAGTTCTCTCTGAAACAGTAGCGGAGGCTGTCCGAGGCTCTTAACAACCACAGCAGAGGGCTGCATTAATATTGCATGCCACTGTCTTATCGACCACAGCAATGCCAGGAATACAGAGCCAGCTACAAGACAAGTTAGCGGCTAGAGTGGCTGCATGTACACACAGAGGCTAGAAGATACATAGAGACACACACATACCTATGGTAACAGCTACAAAGCCAAACCTGTGGCTTGGGTGGCACCAACTCAGTTGTGTGGTACAGAGCCGTCTTCAAACCGGCATCGTACTCTAAATCCAGAAAGAACCATGGGCTCAGAGCATGATTGCACTCTCAATTAATGCCTGTATGATCTACTTTGATGAAGCGAGTAATGACATGCGCTCTGTGTGTGTGTGTATTGGTCTTTTATAGCTGTGGACAAATTTGACTTCGTATGATCGCTGTGAGGACATTTTGGCTGGTCCTTAAAACTCCAGAGAATTGTTGGAGAATGGGGATTTGGGTTAGGTGTTCAGTTAAGATGGTTAAGGTTAACGTAGGGGGCTGGAGAATGCATGATATAAATGAGTGGCCTCACAAGTACAAAAAAAATGTGCGTGCATGTGCAGCGCCTCATCGGGGGGTAGTGAACCAGTTTAAGCTAAACTGGGAGAGACATATGTGACTCTGCATAGAATGTCTTTTAAAAGGCATCCTTTTTTTAATCTTTGGCCTCGTTCATAAGCAATGGAATCTGCCTGCAGAGCGACTGAAGACGTTTTTGATTATTTCACCACGCCGTCATCTCCGATAGGCCTAAAGATTACACCAGCACCTCTCTAGTTGCTCTATTTATACAAGGACGATAACATTTGGAAAGTTTCAGGGGTTTGAATATTAGGTTAGACATGCAGACATTAAAGCCTTTCTCACAGTTTCATTCATGTCCGTCCAGAAACATGAAAAACACACAGGCCAAAAGACACAGGCCGGAGTTGATTGACACATAGGAAGATGAAAGAACCGCAGTGTCTGGAAAAAAAACAGACAGCTCGTTACCGTGTGTGTCTGTGGATGCTTGTTCTAAACACAAATACAGATGAAAGGTGGTTAAGCTGTGAGTCCATGTTACTGTAGGCTGCACACCCAGGAATGTACAAATACAAATGCATGATGAGAGACTTTCCACCAATCCTTTAACCTGCAACACTCACACAGACACACTTTAAATATTTATGAAATACCATTTCTCTAGCAGTTACAATCTACCTACTAAAAATCACACATGCATCTCTCTACCTTCCATTTATGCATAATTTAAACGACAGTTTCATGTGTTGTAAAATGGTATGTTTGCTCACAACAAAGCTGGAGTTTTTAGCCCGGCTCATGCATAAAAAACAACCTAATCTGTTGCAGCCATTACAGAGAGGGGGAACAATTACAGTGACCAATAGCTCATTAAATGTATATATTAGCATGTGAGGTTTATTTTAAGACTCACGTAACCCGAGTAGAAGAAACAGTATGTTGTCCTGGGATCCTAATCAACACGGTCATCTTTCAGAAATATATACTTACCACTGTTTTACCACCTGCATTCTCACGAGTGCCCCTAAGTTTATGAGCAATACTTATGATTATGATACATTTCAAACGTATGACTCTTCTGCTCTCAGATCTGACCCTGGTTGATCACTTGGGGGTTAAAGTGACAGAAAGCCAGTCCTTGTGAAAGCTTTGCAGCGTGTGCTGGGGTAGTGCCATGCATTCTGCCACCTTGTGGTTGCCTTCCGTGTTACATTTCAGTATAATCCACAGTGGATTACTACTGGCTAATGCTCCTGCGATTAGAAAGGATTTCCTCTCTGGGATTTTAATGACAATCTCAGCAGTGTTTGTAGTGTTGACTGCCCACTGGTGTCTGTCAAACCTGATGCCGCGTGCATGTCAGCCTGTGTGGGTGCTTTTCTCTTGCTGTGTGTGCATCCATTTTATCTGTTCTTTATGTGTTGCACTATTGTGGTTTTTATGTTACTTATTAATACGTTTATTCATTTATGAACAATTCTTAAAGGCAAGCAATTCAGACTGTCCCACTTTAGCTTTTCTATCGAACCTAATTGTTACAGAAGGCTTTCAAGAATCCCACCGACTTCAATAACCGATAATCATGTCGTAACATAGCAATCAGGCTGAAGTGGTTGCAGAAAGTAATCAGGCCCTCTTACTGTTTGCATGTTTGCAGTTTTACAACCCAATTTAACAAACTTAGGACACTTAGATTATTTGGCAACAGGTCAGTAGCATGAGCATCTCAGAAGAAGTTTACCAGTGTGTGAAAACCTGCAACAAATTTAGCAATATGTGCCTCAGTGCAAAACTGCCAAGACTTCGACTCCACAGCCTCATTATCTAAAGTAAATAATATCATCAAAATATTCACAAGGCTGAAAGGCAACACTGAATACATGTGATCTTCAGGCCCTCAGACAGCACTGCATTATAGAAGGAGCCGTTTCTGTGATGGCCATCAATAAATGGGAATTTTATTTTAGGATTCTGTTTGGAAACCACGGGCGTTGCGTCATCCAGACGAAAGAGGAGAGGAACCTTCCAGCTTATGATCAGCTCTCCGTTCAAAGGGCTGCAGCTCTGACGGTCTGAGGGTGTATTAGAGCCTATGAAATGGGCAAATCTGGAAAGACCGTCAATGCTGGTAGATATAGCCAGGTTTTAGAGCAGCTCATATTCCCATCTAGACAACATCAGTTTCAGGGAGGGCCATTCATATTTAATAAAACAGCAAAGAAGACCCGGGACTGTTAAGCAGGTAGAATCCTAAAGGGTCCCGTCCCAACTTGTTTAATGTTAATGCTTTTGAAATCCTTATTTTTTCTTAAAATGTACATTTTTTTGGTTTAAAGATTTGACATGTTTGTTTTTTGAAGTTTGTTTACTTCTGTCAACTTCTTTGGAATTTTTATTCCCAACTTGAAATAGACAAAGATAAAGCTAAATTGTCTTTCAAATGTTTTCCGTCTATTCTTATTTTCAATCAGCTTTTTATCCACTACCTCTAATCAACTTTTTAAAAACACATCACAGCAGCTGTTGGGTTGTCAGTTTTAATATCTCATTAGAACTCACTCACTCACTAAATCACTAAAGAAACACAAACATGACCCGATACTGGGCCTTCACTTCCACTTTCTGCTTGTTGTGGGAGTGGCTTATCTTCGGTAATGGAAATTAATGCTCAGATGGACATAGGTCAGCTGACCAACTCGGCAGTTGCAGATAATGCAACTTCTTTGAACCGTTTTGAAAAAAGCCTTTTGATGCATTTGTCTGAATCTAACCCCAGATTTCACCGTGATGCTTTTGCGAGTGGGACATTTAAACACTTTGAAGCAGTATCAGGCCATGAAGAGCACAGGGAAACAACTTACATATGTATTCTTTGCAGCAGTGAAAGAATATGATCTCGATCAGGGGTAATCAAGTGTGATTTAAGGAGGTTAGAAAAACTTTCCTCATTTTCTGGTGCACGACATCGTCATGTTTAAATAGCATTGTTATGTAGTTATACATTAATATTAAACTATAAATATGAATTGAAGTAACTTGTTATTAAGCTATAATTCAATGCTGTTTCAACAATATCAACTCTGGACTCTTGAGGGTACGTACAATAACAAATAATTCAATTCAACTTTATTTATATAGCGCCAATTTCACAACATAAGTTGTCTCAAGGCAATAATCACGCTGTCAGAGAGTTACTCATTTACACCTCAGAATATGATTCTTTTACATGTCTTGATGCAGCTGATCTAACATCTGTGGTTAATGCCTCACTCTTTATATATTGGCTGTTAATGCAGATACAGGGATTTCTATTATTTTATTTTCCTTCAAACATTGTTTGACTCCTTTTTTTGTGGGGAGAACTCCTAGTTGGTCAGTAAAAGAATGCGTTAAAGGCCTTTGTTGTCTGATGGTATCTGCCCTACAGTAGATGATTCTACAGCGTTTATGCGTTGCATGGTCCATTAGATGGACTGGCCACAGCAGACCAGAGCGGAAAAGAGAGAGGAAATGTTGAAACCATCTCCTCCCTTGTAAAATCAATCCAATCCAAACGGAATAAAACACCCAAAAAAGACAAACAGTTTGACGACAGGATGTAAAATTGGAGTTCTGTTCAAATTACTGCATGAAACACGTGTGATGGTTTTTATTTTGTACGCAGGCACCATTGTGCTATTCTAGTCGCTGCTTCAGAAAAACCCTGGCTGCCTCCAAATCACCTTTTCTTCTTCTCTGTTTGAGTGAGGGTTGTGCCTTTGTTTCCTGTGGCTGTAGTTTTTCTGTGGCAAAGTCAAACTCGCACGCTGTTCTGCCCTAGACACTTTCTCTGTGTGTCACTGTGCAGAAACAAGCCGGAAGACCACAACTTTGACTGCGTTTGTGCGTGTGCGCGTGTAATTTTTATGTGTTCTGTGCGCTTGCATGGCTTTGTGGTGGTAGTGGGGTTACGAGCGGGTATGCATACTTATGAATACGTGTGCGTGTGTATGCGTGTGCGTGCCAGACTGGCCGCAGGTTCCTGAACCATCATGCTTTATGAGGTATGGCAAGGTGAGAGCAAAACATCTGCTAGCCTAAAGAAAAGCCCTGGTCTGGGAGTCCTATTGGGTTAGGGCAATGAGCACACAACATGTGAGCTTGTACGCACACGTGCACAGACACACGCACACAGAATTGCTATCAGAAAAACATGCTGGACTAGAATCACACGGTCAGAAGCTTTTGAATACGTTAGCCTTGATCTTGGATCTCCAACTAGGCTAGAACGCATATACACACACATGTACTGTATATAAATATCTGACACATTTATATTCACATGCCCGTGTACTCATACATAAATCTGCAGTAAAAACAAATTCTCTTTCATTCAGACACCCTTCCTCAGGTGCTATTTTCTCTGACCCCTCCCACTTGGTTAGCTGTTGTTCTCTCTTATACCGGTATCTCCCTCATGTCAAGGGCTTTAGAACAATCCCCTAGTACCTGCCATCGTGCTTCCCTCCCTCCTTCATCCCTCCGCTCCTCTCCCCCTGCCGCTCCTCCTGTCTTCTCAGAAAACCCCGGAGAGGAGAACTGCCATGTAAGGTCTAGTGGAGAGAGGATAGACACAGAGAGCATTCAGACCGCCTCTGACATTGGAATCACTGAACCTGCCCACATCTATTCTCTCCAACCTTGTCTGTCAGACTCCCAGTCTGTGTGTTATATGTGGCGCGAGTGTGTGAGTAGAGCTGCCCTGTCTTTCTTTAACCCCTTTTGTATGCAGGCAAAGTTTGTCTGACAAAGTAACTTTTCTGTTTCTGAGAAGCTGTGGTGGAAGATCTGTGCTTTTTCTCTGGTCATTTTTGGTTGTAGAGTAAATCTACTCAACCGGGTTGGCGGGTGTCTGCTTCATGTGACATCAGTGAAATACACACTGGAACTCTGGGAACATCTGGAATATCTTGCTCCAATTCAGAGTCTGAGTCTAGTTTCCCTTTAATAATATGAAATATAAAAACTAAATGACACCGACATTCCTAATGACTGATATGAAGCGGTCGATTTTCTACAGCAGTGTAGTAGTAGTAGGATGTTGTCATTGTGCCAAAAAGCAGTTCCCCTCTTTAACATGCCTTGTCAAGTACCCCTGAAGAGGTTTGGCTAAATTACAGTCATCGGCTGAATACCGCTTGATATTTTCCATTTTAACTGCAGCGAGTACAATTCCTTTCTGTCTTCCACTTGGCCTGCCTCCCCGTCAACATCATTTGTCTGCACTATTTAGCCTGTAATTGTAAAACACTTCAGTCTGAAAGGGTACAAACAAACTAAAATAATGCCTTTATTTCTGACTTTAAATAAATAAAGAGATAAAAATCCGGTTCGTACACACAGGAGTGACATTTTAAATCACATGAGGCCTTAAATTAACCCTGTGTGTTTAATCAATGCGTGACTATAGGGAATATAAAGGAAGTCAGTTATTAACTGGTTGTATTATTACTACCAAGATGCCCTTAAATAATAATTCAGGTTTTATTACAACTGTTATTTTGTTTCTTTAGTTATAATAATGATCGTCTCTCTAAATTAATTTCTGAAATGTAGAAACATCGCTGCAACAAAGTCAGATGCAATAACAGTCACATGCAACCAGCCACGGGTTTAAAAATGTATTAGCCCAACCACCTTTTTTACAGATAAAACAAAAAGTCAGCAGCTGTCATACACATCACTGAAAAGGAAATCTATATGTGTACACTCTTACTGGGCTGCATCAAGTTAAATAAGTAAATGTTGATGCAAAAATAGGAATTTCTTTATGAAGCCAAGAGTTTTTGTTTTTGAAGCTTTACTACAATTAGCACTGAATAAAACACACAGTTTTAAAACTTTGCTATTTAAAGACAAAACAGGCCTAAAATAAAAAAGTGAAATATTTAATAGATTTTGCTGTTGATGGAAATGAACATGACTAAATCCTTCTGAAAGCACAGAACTACTGCAGGAACCGGTTAACGTGTCCATTAGTGACAACGGAAATCACCTAACATTTGTCATTTTAGCCAGTAAACCCCTTGGTAACGCTGGCTAAAAACAAGACGCTACTAGCAGAGTTTTCTGTCCATTCACTGCTCGCATGTCAACATTATTTTTCACACTCAAACTCTAATTTTTACTCTTCTATACAGATAAATGCTGCACCAATGAGCCTAACTGTGAAGGAGAACAGTGACCCCACATCCAAGCAATTTGCTCCTCTCAGACTCTTTTTACGTTATTTCATTTTTACCTTTTCAACACCATGGGTGATTTCCTTGCCTGACAAATCTCAGCTAGGTAATTGAGTGAGGTCTAATTGGTTCATTGTGTGGGACAATTTACCAAGGTGCTGAACAGTTATTGATATTTTGAATAACCCTGACATAGACCGATTATAAATATGATTATGACAGTAGTCCTCCCCCCTCCCCTTTCCCTAAGGGAGAGTTGTTGGACAGTTTGATGGCCAGTCTCTCAAAATGGTACTCGTGATATGTGAGGTCGGAGCCGCTAGTCTGTAGTCATTTAGGACACTAGGATGTGGCTTCTTATTCACAGGGCTCAGGCAGGCCTATTTCCACCCAAGAGGAGTTCTCCAGAACATGTTCAACCTGAACCTGATTCAGGACAGAACACCACATAGCTAGGGCGAAGACGCTTTCAGCTTTCAGCGTCCTCATCCATCAGCTGATCCAGAGAGTAAACAAAGCTGGCTCCATTGTGATGCAGTTTTAGAAAAAGACATCACATAGTTAGAGACTGCGAAACAGCCTGCTGGTCTCATCCTGATCCAGCATCGCTCTCTTCTGACTTTAAAACAGGACTTTTCTAATGATTTGCCTTTATGTGTAAAAGTAGAGAAAAACAGGAATAGCAGATTTGGATGCGGCACACCTGGATTCTGATTCCTCCGATTGATTATCACTCACCCGTCTGGTCGTTTTTTCTTTTTTTAGCTGTAAAAAGGCCAGAAAATGTGAAAAAGGTTAAATTGATCTTTGGAAATTATTAAAAGAATGGATTCTTAATCAGAGAATTGACTTTTTAAGGGAAAGAGTTGTTGGCTAGATGTTAAGCTCAGGTATAATTATTATATTTATGAAATAAGCTACTTTGTCCTCAGGCTTTATGAATAAGACAATTTAATGTTGTGTAGCTTATGTGATATAAGTGGAGCATCACTAAAACTCATTACTTTAAATTAAGTAAGTAGTAGAGTGATATGTAATATATTCCGTTTAACAAGTAGCTACCCCAGATGTTGGTGAAAAGAAAACATTGGATCACATTTACAGCCAGCGTCATCACATATAGCACAATTCTCTGTAGTTAATCAGACCAAATGAGACAATGATTAGGCGTAAGGATGTTATGATGGGAGATTTCATTATTTTCTGACATGATGTAGTCCAAACCATTAAGTGATTAACTGTGAAAATAAGAATCACAATCACACATTATGTAAATAATTGTTGAAGCCTCAATCATGTTTCTGTATAATTATGGTGCGTGTTATGACTAAAAAAAACATATATGATTAGGTGACACATAGTCACCCAAACATCAATTACTTGCACACATGGAAACAGAGCCACCGTTATATTATTCAAGACCCCACTGTTTCAATGCATTACTGATGTAAAATAAATAAAAAGAAATGTATCTGCACAATCCAAAAGGAAGAAGAAGCCCCCCTGCGTGGTGGTGCTGGTGGTGGTGGGGGGGTTCATCAGTATTGCAATTGTGATATGAACACATAGTTCACTTCATATTATAGAATAATTTTCCAATGTACTTCGGTAATGAAGGTTCTATAATTACCTTAAATCACAAAGATGAATGTTACTACATCATCAGGTTATGTGCTCTGTGTCAGTGGAGTTTTGTGGAATTTGTATATTGTGACAGTGAGATCAGTGTCACCATATTATGTTAACAGTAAATAGCATTTTAAAATCTTAGTGTTTACACAGATCTCATTCGTGATTATTAGAACAGTTAAAAAGATACCTGCCTTGAAAGAAGAATGTTCTGCTGTTAATGAGCCCAACGTCCTGAGACCTGCATTATTACTCTGCAGAGCACAGGTTACTCTGCCCTGCTTCGCTGCTGTGTTTTTATTTTGCTGTAAAGTTTGGTTTTCGAGGCGTTTTCATTCTTAATGATACAGAATGTGATAAATACATTATGATTTCCACGTCTGTCCACAACAAAGAAGAAAATAAAGTCAGCTCCCCCTGATGTTGCAGTTGCACACTGATCAACAAAGAGAGAATACTGTCATGCGTGTAGCACGTAACAGCGGCTCAGGATGAAAGGAGATATGTGGATGTGCTGCTCTGACTGGACAAGTAGATACACACCATGTGCCCGTGTACATCTGCTGGGTGTGACACACACACATACATAAGTTATCATGTTTTGTTTTTTCCATCGGCTTGTAAGTTATTTTTTAGCTACCAGTTCACTCGACATCAATGCCCACCATGTGCTTACCTGGTGCCACTGTTGCTGTGGTGGTCTGTGCTGTGCTCTGCGGTCAAGCAGGGCGACTGAACCATACATTAGTTTAGCTGTAAAATATGTTAATGAGGAGTCTGAACTGCAAAATGCATGTCAACATATAATATTCTTTTTTTTATACAATTGCCTTTTCAAATTTGATTCCTGAATCAAGTGTCAATATAAAACAATGGACAGAAATTGGATTTCTTTTCTTGGATGAGGATTTCTCTGGACAGCACATTAGACAGCACATGTGCTGCTGGGAGACAGAGCGGGGCTGGAAAAGGGAGGCATGGGTTTTGGGGTGACTTCAAGACAGACAAAGGAAAGTGTGCAAATGAGTGACGGAGAATAAAGGGAAGTGAAGACAAAAGTAAAAAAACAAAACAAAAGCAAACAAACAGATATTGTGAGTAAAAAAAGACAGAGCAGGAGAGGAATGAAATAACAGCTCAAGAGTTTTTAGCCCCGTCACACACACACACACACACACGCTGACTGGCAGGACATCACATTATGGCACCTAGATTATCCAGCAGGCATCTGGTGAGGCAGCTAAAATGCTCTATCAGAGCATGCAGCCTGGGACCATATGTGATTATGTGTGCATGCTACCATGCATGCTCACGTGCATGTCCGTTTGTTTTCAAGCATTTGTGTTTATGCCCGTGTCGGGTGTCTGTGGGGACAGCTGCTCACTAAATAGTATTATTGTGTCTAATTGGGGATTTACCAAGTCAGTGTGTAGCGGTGAAGTGTATTTTGCCTCAGCTGACAACAGGACACACATATGCAGATGTACAAGAGCCAGGAGATAATCAGGGTGCAGGTGTGGAAGCATGGGTGGTAAAACTAAAGTTAATATATCATTTTCAAGTTTAAAAAGTGCAAATCCATTTTTATAATGTATATTTATGCCACAACTTCTCTGGTCTTCAGAGTAAAACGTCTTATTTGAGCCCACCCCATTCTGATTGGCCAGCTTGCGGAATACTTCGGGGGGGGGGACCATGAAAATTTTAGTTAAGTTCTGACTTTATCCTAAGAAAAATGTCAGAACTCAACTAAAATTTTCACAGTGGCCCTAATCCTCTTCCGTAGGAAAATAGACTATGCAGTACCAGAAAAAGTGGTAGGCTACCAGTGCAGGTTGTGAAATCAGTCCCCCGTAAAGTGTTGTGAACAGATTAAAAATCTCGCTTGAAGTCTGTTTCTGGTCTGTGGTGCAAAGAGAGTTCATATTCATGCCAAAAAAAAAAAACACTTTCTGCGGGAAATGTCTGGACACTTAGGACTGACCGCTCCTAATGCTAGTGCCGCTTGCTAAGCACTGCCATGCCAAAGATACAGACTTCTTGCAGAGGTTGGTGCATCTCTGGAGCAGTTTGAGCTTGTGCTGCTGGCTAGTGCTAATCGTTGCCATGGCAGTTATGAGCAGAACATGCCAATTCGGCCGTTTGTGTGAAGGTGTGGTGCATCTCCAAAGCAGCTAGTGTTAGCATTACTGTGGCGACCATGGTTGTTTCTGGTTTGAGTGCTAATGCACTGGTTGATATCTTGGAGAATCACTCTCAGGCTAGCCGTGGCAGTTTATCTAAGGTTGTGGGAGGGTATGCATGTGTAGGAAACCAGTATGGATGGCCAGTCATGGACGTCATGCAGCCTGACCTTTAACGGTCATAGCCTTTTGAGAAAAAAAAAAAAAACTCAACTCAAACTTTACAATTCTATATACTGTTTGTAACATCACAAAATGCATAATGACTCCTTTAGCACTTGTAATAGTGGTTAATGAAAATTAGGATCTGTCTTTTAATTAGTGCTACAAGGATGAACTGGGTGTCACCAAAACTCAGTGTGGATGATTATCATACAGCAAAAGCACCAAATACGTTATTTGCTGTCAAATGTGTTTAGTTATTTAATCATTGAAGTTTAAATACTTTTGAATTTTGAAACCTTGGCTGGACTAAAAGAGGAATTTGAAAGGTTCACCATGGGAGAAAGTGTAATGGGTATTTCAATGTACTTACTGTATAGGGATAAAGCAAGCTTGTAATAAATGTACTGAGATGGGCCTTTATGCAAATATGCAGAAAATAAGTGCATATAAGAGAGCAAGATAGACTTCTCTTTAAACATCCTTCAGCTTGGGTTTATTTCAATTTGAGTTTAAAATTATGACATTAATGGGCACTTTAAGCTGTGAGCATAATGCATTGATCTTTGAAATACACCACAAGTTTGTCAGGGACCTTAAGAAAAAAAAAAGACTAGGTAGCCGAGCACCTCAAAATATTTGTAATTTGTTTGCTGTACAATGAGGACATTTCTATTTGTATAATATAAAAGTATGAGTTCCGCTACATTTGTATTTATTAGTAAAGATTATTTGTAAAGTTATAAGATATATGTATATTTTGTGATTTTACCTGTTCACTTTCTTCGGCTTGATTAGAAAACTTTATTTATTATTTTTATATATTAACAAAGACCAGGTTGTAGCAGAGCAGGGACAGATGCCAGGTGTTGAATCTCATGGCATGTCTATCCAAGTTATGATTGTTGTTCTCTCGTCTCCCCTTTACTGAGGGAGGCGGGGATGAATTGTAGAGCTTGATGGCCACAGGAAGAATTGAGTTCATGTGGCCAGGGATTTAATTTTTAGGAGACCTGGTTCGACATACATTAGCCATTGTTTGAGTTGTCATGGTTGCTTCTAGAACAGGCCGTCTAATCTTTACAAACCTCATGATGTTTTTGTCTGCTAAATTACATTAAAAGGCAGTAGGCTGCTTTACCAAGCAGTAAAAGAATGATCAAACAAAAGCACACTACCAACTAAATCATGTGAGGGAAAATGCCTGACCAAGCAGGTCAACAAACAACTGAACATGCATATCACCTACAGAAGAAAAGACTGATGGTACAACTGAAGGAGGCTGCTGTAAAAGCTTGAAAAAGCATATTTAAAAAAAAAAAAGAAACAGACGTGATGATATCAAAGCATGGCAGGCTTCATGCAGGTATGTGAAACGAGTAATAAAATCTTAAAGGTGGTATATTCTTTGTTGTTAAAGAAGAAAAACTATAAAACGCACTGCTGTCTGTGTATAACCAACACAATTGGCCATATTGTTCTAGTACTTTTGGAGGGGACTATAATTTGGGTGAGTTTAATAATAGTAAATATAATTAAAATCACCAAAACATCTAATTTACATACACTGCCGTCCATACAGTTTGGAACGAGAACCCATCATTAGTCCATTCCCCTCTGCGCACTCTGCACCCTGCATCTAATGATGGCTATACAATGCAAACTTTTCTTGCTTGCACTGAAAGACATGCATGCAAAGGAAAAGCAAACAAAGATTTGGAAGATGTCAAAGTTGACAATGCCAGTAATGTTAGGCAATTTTAACAGCCCACCTTCAGTATTATGTCACATAACCTAAATCCCCTACTCTAATGATGCAATAACGTCTAACAATCTCCATGACAACTGAACAAACTCCATTTGTAGATAAAAGCCAATCTGTGACTGAAAGGAAAAGAAAAAGGACCTTGGGAATTTTATGACTAACATTACAAAACTAATATGTGATGTTTATACTTAAAGTTCACACCATCACGCATGTGTGTGCGTGTGTTTTATGTTTTTTAATCATCCTTGCCGTCTGTTTTATTACCAGCCTTTTTGTGCATTCCTACAAATATACTATTCGGCATATGCTACTTCTTTAGCAAATATAGTTTAGCATCTCTGGAGATATGCACTGATTAGTTCACTGCAAAACTCACCATATGTTACGGCAGTATTCCAGTTTCTTTGATTCAAACATATTTTCAACAGCTAATTCTATGCCCTCTGCACCTTGATCCACATTTATTCACCGAGGATTTGGCATTGCTCTACGACTGCCTAGTCTCCAATGCATTTCATTTCACAGGCTAACCTTTCCTGAAGAAAATGCCCATGCTCAGATACACAGAAGGACCTGCTCATGTAGTGGCACATGTAAAAAGCTTCAGCATGAACACATAAAAAACAAACAAGCATGAAACATAGAAATGCACACACGTCCCACAGACACTTTGATCTTCACACGCACTTCTCCAACAGTCGCCGAGACAAATCGCTATGGGACCTGCTTCTATGTCTCCAAACAGTCATACAGGACCTATCCGTCTTGACACACGGCAATGTAAAAATAACACGGCAGCACTTAAAGACACCAGGGGAAAGGAGACAAGGCAGCCAAAAGCACTTCTGTTTATTTCTAATGGGACACCCACATAAGCCGGTGAGGGGGTATTTGTCGCAAATCCACAGGGAGAAAACATTTCAGTTGACTGCCATGATTGACTCATTGGCTGCCAAGAACAACAAAAAAATATATTGCTGAAGCTAAATTACTCTCTAAATAAAAGACCAAAGCCTGGCAACATTACAAACAATGCAAATAAATGGATGGAGAAAGATTTTAAAGGGACAGTTTGGCAATTTGTAAAAGAATTTAATAAAAATAATTTAAAAATTGTTTTCCTGATTTGCTTTCAAAGCTATTCTCATATTTACATTTTTAAATTAGGAATTCTGCAACCAGTAGCTTAGCATAAAGGCAATCAAGAGGATACAGGTAGCATTGTTCTCTTTCTCAGACAACCTGCACATCTGAAAGGCCCTTTACATGTAATCTGGATATGCTCGCTGGAGAATGGCAATCCATGGGATTTTGAAGTTATCCTTAGTTTCAATAATATGCAATTAGCAAATGGCAGTGTACAAAACGTTCTATACCATTTGTGCTCAATATAATGACAAATGTCACAAGCTCATGTGACATGACAGAAGGACTCGTATCATAGCTATAACAGTTTGAGAAAAGAGGCTTCACTCTAAAATTCTAATGTTTAGTCTAACGCAAGGTTTCACAAATGGGGGTACACGTATCTCCATGGGTACATAGGGACACTCCAGGGGGTACGTGTGAAAATATAATTACAAGCATCATGCAGTGTTTGGTTAGCAATGCTAGGGGAGTGTGAAGCACTTATGAAACACAGTTTTTGTGCTATTCAGGTGTTTGAGGCGACATATTGTGCCACGCACTCACTAGCTGGTGTGTGGCATCGGGTGCCGAACTCTATGCGAGATACAGAGAGCAGAGGAGACTTGGAAATGCGACTTTGTGAAGCAGGATATGGGCAGTTAGATTTTATCCAGCCCACAGCTTTGGTTACGAGATGTATTATTTATGGTCAGGGACGAACTGGAACAAAAAAAATTGGCTGAGGTATTTGGACCAGACCAGCACACCACATACAATTGTACACAAACATCTGAAATCCTGCCATTTCACCAGCTGTGAACTGTCCCCTATCCCCATTAGTTCAGCTGGTATGGCGATGCGCACCGACTCCAGGGTTTCTGGTTCGTATCCTATCCGTGACACACAAATACATGCAATCACTAACTAACAACTGCACAAGACAACAACACAGACATAAAGACGGATTAATAGTTTTTCTATTTTGAATACAAATACCATTTATAATACACTGCATACTTATGTAACTGCTACTGTACAAAATACCTGAATAAACCATTGGGTCCTCTTAACATTATCAAATCTGGACATTTCTAAAGAAAATTGGTCAGAGACAAAAATGACAATAACAGAGGCCGTTCTTTGTTTATTAGGACAGATTACACCTATTCTATAGCAAAGTGACCTTTAAATGACTTTTGCTGTGGCACAATAAACACATTTAAATTAAATAATTCTAATGGATGAAAAGAAACACTGCATTCAGTGGAGTTAAGGTTCACTCTAGATGACACTTGGGCGCCAAATGTACATGCATGTAATTCAATTCTATTGTATGAAAAAAGGTATTGGATCATACTTGGTTTTGGTAGATACCAAATATTGAGGGGTTCAAGAAACAGAGGCCCAAGAAAACATGGGTCAGATATAACCATGACATTAAATACATAGTGGAAGACTTGTGCTTGCATGGAATTAAAAAGTCAAAGGTACAAATACCGCAGCAGTATTCGGAAAAATATACCCTCTTACCAGTTTTGATGTCTTTGAAGGGAGCCAAGCAAACTGCTGTTCTTGATGCTAAGCTAAACTGACATGATGTTGGCTCAAGTTTTAGTCTGGGGGGATATAGCAATGCTATTAATCCCACCTTTAGAAAGAAAGAAATGTCAAATTATTCAAAAGTCACTTCATTGCACATCTTTTCTATACGAGAACACAAAGGTTTGTAGAGGTGCTGCTCTCTGGGAAAGGTTTTGCTTTGGCTCGACTTGGAATCCAGTTCGTGTGCATGTTTACCTGGATGACTGTTTCCAGCATGTGTTAGAGTGTGAGCAGAGCTCAGCGGAAGCAAGGCCATATGGAAACATGGTAGAAGCTTTTTGCACCTCTTCGCACCTTCTGCTTTCCACTGCTTATATTGCCGTAGGGAGGAAGGAGAAAGGGAAGAGGGTGGTGGGGGGGTACACAGAACAAGTAAAGAACTCTAAATGCTTTTCTGAGGCATGCTGTGTATAAGGACGTGGCAAGGATGTGGAAGGGAGAGAGGGGGAATTCCAGCACACAGAGGGAAATAAACATTGATATAGAGAAATGACTAAATCATAAATATATGTTTATATCATTCCAGTATGAGGCAGCTCAAATACCATCTTAGCCTCTGAATGTTTCCAGACACCTCACCAACAGCCAGCTATATGGGGTGTGTTGGGTAAACAGCTTTGGTTTCACACAGTGGATCCAGCATGCTAAACAGGCCCGTGCTAGTGTCTGACAACTTTCTAAATGAAGCTCATTATGTCCTCATTGATTTTTCATATTCCTTCTCACCGGTAAATACCCCCAAGGTGCTCTTCTTACACTCTGCCCTCCCACCCTGCTTTCTACTCCACCCCATCTCTCTCTCTCTCTCTCTGTCCATGGTGCTCATGCTATCTATCCATCTATCTATTGTTCAGGCTGGTTTTTATCAGCCTCTCCCTGAGCAGCGGCAAACAGCCGAACACTTAAGTGAGCTGAACGGTTTCCAATTAGCAAAACAAATACCTCCGCTCACTCTCACCCTGTCACATAGTGCCTCAGAGAGCCTGGGCGACCATTACAGACAATTAGAATTTAATAAGCCCAATATGCTCACTGTACTAATGGAGAGGGAGGAAGGCGGGAGAGCGAGGGATGTGCCCTCATCAGGCCTCTCTCTTTTCTTCCCTGGGTTGCTATATATTTTTTATTGCCTTAAAGCCATGTAGCTGTCCCAGCAGCTTGTTCTTATTTGAATAGTGTCAGGGCTTTCTGGGGTAATTTCAGTCAGCGTACACCCTTCAGTCTTTCTCCTACCATCTATCGCTTTCCCACCCATATCGTGTTCTCACCCTCTTTTCACCTCTTGTCCTTCCCTCCTATTCACACTTATTTCTTTCTGTTCCACCCCTCTTACTGTTCCTATTCATTCGTTTATCCCCTTCTCTCATTCTCTGCCGGTTCTTTCCTCCCCCACCCTCCATTTTTTACCTTAATTTCTCACTTGTCTTGCCTCCTCAGTCCTGCTCGATCACTCTTGCAATTGTATTTATTCATTTTTCCCCCCACATCTTAGCTCTGACTTTACATTCCATCTCCTTTTTAAATTCATCTTATTATTCAACTTTTCCTACTGCTCTCTGCTGAAGTATCACGCCTTTTTCATTCTCTCCTTCATCCTCTCTCCATGCTCAACCTACTATATCTCTGCTCAGTCAGTATCTCTTCTCAGTCTCCTTTCTCTGTTTCGTCTGTGTAGTAAGACCCTATGAAATGAGGTGATACAAATGGCATTTTATGGGCCTGTGCAGCACAACCAGGTCGAACACGGCAGGCAATCATAAAAGCCATTGTCTGCTGCGCGTGCCACTTTTAATGTGTTCCATTTGATTTAATGCAAGCGATAGGTGAGGCAGGAGCAGAGGTGAGGCTGCTGGGGTGAGGATGAGAGGGATGGGTGAGGTAAGAAATGGAGATTAGAGGGATAAAGAGAGGGAAACGAGGGAATAGGAGAAAGAGGAGGGTGGTAAGTGGAGTCCTCACTTCTGGGTTGAAATAATAAGGGACAGCCGGGGCGATATATAATTTCTGGGGAAGAAATGCCATTTAGAATGAGAATGAAAATGGAATGCATGCAGGGGAGCAAGCTATGGTAGAAAGAGAGATGAACAGACGGGGGAGAGTGAAATATTAAAAAATAAATGCAATATCCAATGCACAAAGTGATTACATTGCCAGAGGGTAGCAGAGGTGCGAGGACTCTGATGGCTTTTTTGTGCTTGTTAAGTCGTTCGTTTAAAAGAAAGGTGTATTTTCATCCAGATGGGGACCTTGTAGGTATTACCTACACGTACCACATGCCCCCATCCCAGCTGAGAAGAGATATGTGACGAGGGTAATTGCATAAAACCATCGTTAGTGTACAAGATTGGATGTATGATTCAGATTTCTGAGTCCATCTCTGTTGAGGAGGGAGAGGCTGAAGATGTGCTGCTGTTGCCCGTTAGACAGCCGTACCTCAGCAGCTCAATTACACTCACTGGGATGAATAGTCCGGGACTGATGAGTTTGACGAAACATGCTGTGCATAGCTCTTACACAAAGATAAAAATGAGCCTTACGAACCTCTGCACTCGATACAGAATTGTGAACAATGCATCAGACTCATGACTAGCCTGAATAAATAGGTTTGTAAGGCAGACACGCACAATGCACAAGTACACACACAGGCCATCCATTCTAACCTTTTTTCTTGTTTAACCTTTTTTTCTTGTTTCTTGATTGCTCTTGTTCTTTTACATTTTCTACCAATTCATTGTTTTCACCTCTATTCTGTTCCCATTGTTGCCATCAGAGTGATCGCCATTGTGATAAGAGTTGGCACTCCTGATGTTTTCCAGCTCTGAACTATTGTAATTGGGTGTTAAAACACATTATTCTCATCTGACATTTCAGACACTATATTGAGACTACATTCAGGTGTGATTCATCCACAGTATAGCTCTATGTGTTATTAAAATGTATATTTAATGCTTTTCTTTACAATATGAGAAATGGCTAAGACAGAGCTGCTCTTAAAAAAGTAAGGAAGGATACATAAAGGTGGACTGATTGAGAGATATCAAAGGAAATTACAGTGTTGCAGTAATAATTACATGCAAACAATACAGTAGGAAAAAAAATGACGATGACACTGGTACAAACAAACGTGACAAATAAAAATACTGTACACAGTGTGTATCTTTAAGATCTTACTGCAGACTCTACAGAGATGCAAATGCATTTGCTTCTAAAAACTTCCCAACCAGGGAATTCTTAATTTGGAATTCTGCTTCATTTGTAACTTCTGTCACTTGCCATTTACTGTGATTTGATAATGAGAATATATCTAAACTGCTGTAAGAAACATCTTAAGAGTGTAGCAGATGGTACAAAAGCACAGCAGACGAGGTAGAGAGGGGACTGGGTGGTGCAGGGATGATTGTAATTTTATTAAAATTACTCCTGTTAACGGAGAAGGTGAAGGAGCTACTTTAAACAATACACTATATTAGTCCTAAAGTGCTAAAAGCATTTCAAGATAAATCTGGGAGGTCAGGGACTGGTGCCTAATGGGTTAAGCGTCAGACTGAGATGCAGAAGGTAGCAGTTTCGAAACCCCGTCTCACCTCCAGTCCATCCCCTATCAGGTGTGTTATTGAGACAGACACCCAGCGCTAGCTCCCTGTAAGTCGTTTTGAAAAAAAGTGTCTGCTTAGCAAAGTTAATACTTTGATAAATTATCTGACAGCACATCATAGATGTTTTGAAAAAAGCTTTTGCTATTTGTTACATTTTGTAAACTTACATACCATCATAGATTTTGGTCCAATACACGACTTTCATAAAGCAAGGTGAGGTACTTAAATACTTCACTATATATGTTGCAATAGTTGGGTTTAATAGTCCCATACCAACACGAGTTGTCCTTTCCATCAAGTGTTTTAATCTCCACACCACTGCTGAAAAAAGTTAATCTTTTCTGTTTCTTTCTTAGGGAAAATACATTTGGGGTGGATAACATTTATATGCTTTGGATTATGTCATATTTTTTTTATTTAACGCCTCATGAAAATGTTTAAACTACTATATTGTGATATATGTTCCTAGTGCATCTTAGTTTAATTTACACGTGCATTTTTGTGAAGATAAGTGCTAGAAGCCTAAAAATTGCATTACAGCCCAGTGTTAGACAACTACACCCAATGTTTTTATGTGTATATATCAGCTGATATAGTGCAGTGGCCTTTACTCAACATAAAACTAAAGCTTAATAGCAGTTATAGTAAACCATATCCAGTTTCCCACTTTTCAGTAACATACACATTTGTCACGGTTGTCCTCGATTTGTATATTTGGTAAATTCCCCCTTTATTGTCTAATCTAGTTCATATATACACAGACATAGTTAAGACGTACTTCATCAGTACTTAAAGAGTCACATAATTTATGGAAAGAGTTGTCCTGTAATGCTGCTTGTCAAACAGCTGTAGGCTACTGGCTAATCACAGTCACCACAGTGATCAGTGCTTTTGGCCAACCCTCGTCTCTCAGTATAACAGCTATGTACACCCTGAGAGCAGTCCTGTGATTGTCAATAAGCACTTTAGCTTCCAAGCGCCATGGGCTAATTAGCTTGCATTCCCTGCCTGTTGGACTTGGCAAGACCTCCCTCATTTGTTTCTCTCAATTTTAGTATTTTTCTTTTAGCGAGTGTGCAGAGAAAAGAAGCATTTTGTGAAGACTCTCTAAACTCTGTCTGAACCTTTGATGGTCAGCATAATTGATTACGGTTGAAAATCAGCATTCTCGCAAGTCCTTTTATGACTTGTGTACTGTAGCATGTGTACTTCGGGAAACCCAATCTAGCATCCCACGGGATCATGTCCATATTGGGAATTTCAGCAACAATGCAAGAAACATAGACACATTGGTAATATGGATAGAGGTTCTGCAGAGAACTCAAGGCTTTGTAGAATTACCCCATAACATTTTTAGGATGGGGTTTGAAAAACCATGTGCGATCTTTGCAGTGCATTATTATTTTAAGAGGATTATTAAGTTACAACACATCTCCTTTAAAAGTAATTTTACAACAATATTGCAGTTCTACAGTAAGTAAGTAAAGTAAGTATGTTAAATTAAGCACACAGCAAGTTACAACAAGGTTGATACCAACATATCAGAAGAGTTCCTGGTCTACTTCATACCTGAAGAACCGGCATAAATAAAACAATATTTATTATTATTGCTAGAAAGACGACTTCAACACATACTATCCAAGCTATTCAGTTGGTGCCAAAAATAGCAACAGCAAAGTTCAAAACCAACACTGGATAAACTTTTAGCTTAATCGGCATTCTATTTGTAACATTAAGGTGATTTATTATAAAAGCAAACGGGTAAAGTAACCAACTAGAGACGACATAGCAGATGAACAGGAAGCACAAAATGGTGGGAATGGTGTATAAACAAAATGGCCTAGAGTATCCTAGATAAGGTCACCAAGATAGAGGCTGCAGAAACGTAAGCACAAAAACAGACTCACAGAATCGATAGGACTTTCCAAGAACAAGCCACGGTCAGAGTCGAGAGCAGGGATGGACGCTGTAGCCAGAACTGGAGCTCTGGAGAAACCAGAAGCGAAAGGGGACAAGCAGCTGAGGGAAACCAGAGACGGGCAGAGATCCAAAAACCAGGTGAGCCGAGTATTCGTTCTGGGTTAGGACCTTCGGGGCAGAAGTGAGGTTCCAATAATCCATAAGAGGCAGTCCATAAACAGGGTAATGCTGGAGCGTTGCAATAGGTGAGTAATGCACACAATCTGGCAACTGGTAAGTGTGTGGTGGGCTGCTTATACCGTGCGTGAGGAGCACAGGTGTAGGCAATCAGGGCTAATTAGGGTGAAGCAGGGAAAAACAAGGGACTCAACAGACAGGAAGAGACCGGGGATTACAAAATAAAACAGGAAGTGTATGTAGGATTTACATGTTAATTCAGGTGATAAGTGCTGACCACTACCAAACTGTGCCGCCATGCTGCCTATTCGAGTCATGAATAGGTTATCAATGAACATGCTGAGCGACTATCCTAATATTCAACATTTAGACAATGTTCATGCACTTGTACTTTCATTGCCTAAATACAGTTAGTTAAATATTACTTCTCATACTTATTATTATTATCGTAACAAAAAAGTAATACAGTTACAGAACCTACAAAAACAGTTTAAAGTTGCAGTTTAGTTATATAGAAAATATTTTAAGAGACAGGATTGAGATGTCGAATCTTATTGTGGAAAGGGATTTTTTTGGGGTTGATTTTTCGGACGGAGTAAATGTTAAGACTATTGTTCTGCTGCATCTGTTTCTTTGTTTAAAACGTGTCCTTTGTGAGTCAGATGACTTTATGGTGCTATGTGCTATGCTAAACATTATAAGAGGTCCCTCTAATACAAAGTAAGATGGTTGTTAGGGAAACCAACCTTTGAATATCTCACTTCTAGATACCATACGTCAAACGTCACTAACAAAATGACTAATAAGCTTTAAGTTTATCTCATGTTTCAGGATGAGAAACCCAATTGTTAATTGTTAATTTGAAGATGTAGCAATAGCCCGATGGAGAACTATCCGAATTATTGAGTCTTTGGTACAATAAGTTCTGCATTCTCAGAGATCTTCTCAGCTGCTGATGTAAGCTAACCCCCTCCCTTTCACTCCTCCCATTTAATCACTGCATGTAAATCAAACAGAGAAAGAAAGCACTAATTTGAACCTGCTTGAATAGTTTGAGTCCCTATGGGGACTTAATAAGGTGGAGTATCTTGCTGTGATGAGAGTGTAAAAGCAGATTAATCCCTTTTTTAAAAGATGGTGACATAAAAACCTAAACTTGCAGGCTGATGATTAATAGAGTGGGTACTAGGGGAGTGCTGTTTATTAGCAATGGGTGTGCTCTGCAGGATGGAGAAAACCAGCAACATAGGCCAACACACACATACTGTGTACGTACACACACACACTGCAGTACTTAACTTGCCTGAGGTATGACCTCACCTAGGTATGTGTCAACAAGCTGTATATCTCTGTCACTATGATTATCATTTCTGGACACCGAACTGGATTGATTCATAGAGATGGTGTTTGCTAATTACACCCAAGGCCATATTGTTCTCCGCACTTCTGATTGAATTAAACTTGTTTGACAACTCTCACGTGCTTGTGAGCCAGACAGATAATGCATTTGTAATTACACTGTTTTCCAGGAGACATAATTTTCTGAACTATTTACAGAATAATCTATTCTAGAAGGAAAACTAATCAAAATGAAATCTTATTGTCTGGATCTCTGATCTGGTGATGACACTGGATAAAATTAAGAGACTGTTACTGATAACTGTTAGATGTTCAAATTCATTCAATGTTCTGTACAGCATGATCACATTAGAGGTCATTTCAGGTTCCCTTTCCTATCCTGTAAACAAACTAGTCTCATGTTATTTACCGTATTTACATGACGGCGTCATTTCTATTTCCGCATGGTAACGTTTACTATTCACCCCCAACGATGTGAATCCTGGGGAAACACTGAAACATCTATACCACATCTCATGATCATCTGTCCAGTGGTTGTTGAGATATGTTATTCCAGACAGTCTCCTAAACTGCATCCACAGATTGTTTTCAACCAAAATATCCAACCTACAACGTCTAGAAATATCCAACCTGGCAATACAATAAAGTACTTTTGTTACCAAACCCAACCTCACACAGGACTCACTTTTTCAGTCCAAGCCATTATACATTATACAATATAGCATTTTATTTATTGAAACAGTATGTGGGGGTAGTGATAGAAGACTGAGGTTGGTTTGTTAGCTTGGACCAAATTGGTGGGGAAAAAAGCATAGTGTCTGTGTGTGGTAACAATGCAATCTCTCAAACTTTACTACTTGATCAATGCAGTATGGGTGAAAAGAGCAATGGTCTGTTGGTGTTGTTCAATTCCCACTACGGCCCTAGTACATACTAGTATCTACATACTTACATAGTTTCTAGAAGCGTATGTACAACTATCACTTGTGTGGTCTGTCTTGCAGCTCTGTCACTGTGTATCTGAGGTTAAACCTGCACCTGCGGGCCCTTCACAGAGAAAATACACACTGTGAGCATCTACTCGCCTGTGAGGGTAAAATAAAAATGCTGCTACCTGAGCCGAGAGTCATAGTTTGGAGAGAAGTGAAGGAAAAATGGCTTTACTTTCAATGGACCGGCTCAAAAATCTGCTTTTAGAAGTACTACAGATGAAATATTTGCTCATTCCTGCAGTTTTGAAAAGGCAGGTATTTGCTTTGAAATACTGCATTTACACATCTTATCACTTCTGAATAGATACGTGAGTCACTGCAGCACCTGATAAATTAAATTATACATCTTCCTTCATTCGAATGATTAATTTATGTGCAAGTTGGAACAATGTGTCAAGTGAATTAGCCTCCATGTCTGTGATGGGCAACAGTTAATAAAAAAAACTGAAGTACTACTTCAAACATTGATCTTATATGTATGAATTTACCAGTTCCTGTCTTCAAAGCAAGAATATCAACGTTATTGAACTATTCGCTATGATTACTGTTTACAAAGCACCAGAAGATAAAAGTGAGACGTGGAGGAGGAAAAATGCAGACATACAATGAGGTAAGAAAAATGGAAGGGGATAAACAAGCTGTAGATTGAGAGAAGAGAAGTAAACACAGAAAAGAAACTCAGTAGAGACCAGGAGATACTTTGACTCGCTGCCGAAATGCTCCGGCAGCAGGACCATCACCGCCCCGCCGCCTTTACACCATCCCCGTAATCATTTTCAACATATTAAATTTGGATTAACAACAAAAGCTGAATTACAATACAAGCTGGCAAGGAAATTATTTTCAACTCACTAATGAATTTCATTAAATAATGCCCCGATTCCCAGCCTCAAGGTGGATTCTCTCTCTTCCACTCGCACACAAATACATGCATGTATATATGAACCCAAAGGGGATGATTAGGAAGTAATAATAGAGCGGCTGTCATGTCATTCTACACTATTACTGTTCTAGCTATTTCTGTATGAAGGGTGATTACATATGAAAATGCAGTGGTAGCTTACACTAGTATAAAGGTTAGGTGTACCCTGACTGTCAACACTACATGAAGTCAGTAACTACAGCAACAGGAGCCTGAGTGTGTGTGTGTGTGTGTGTAGGTGTGCGTGGGCTTTAGGGTGTGTGCCACATACACATTCAAAGAACGCATCAAAAATTCAAATCCTTTCAACACCAGGCACTCGGGCATAATCCACATTAAATCACATATATTCATACAATATAATAAAATGTAATTGAATGAGCCCCCCCACCCCCACCGCCGTTTCTGAGATGAGCCCTTGCTCGGCTACCTCATACTGGGATTTGCTAAATTATTTCATGAATCGGTGGCTTCTCCACAGATCACAGCATTTGTTGTAATGTTGTGGTATGTTAGGGCGCGTCTGTGTGCGCGCTCTTCCTCTTCGGGTTCGCACTGAGGCCCCCGTAGGCGAATGAGATGATCAAATGCGACAGTGTTGTCGACACACGTGTGCGCGGAGGCAGGTGCATGTGTGTGTGTGGACACACTTCATGGAATATGCACGTATGCATGCAGTATTCATTAGATTATGTTTGTATTTCTCATGCCCAGAATCAACATGTAGATTCACGTTCACGTCCACTATGTTTGATCCTATGTGTACATGTGACTGGGTATCTGTGTGGATGTCCAATTGCGGCGCTATCCCTGTGCATTCGCCAGCTTCAGTCACGGTCAATTGAGGAGGACTCTCCCTGATGGCGGTACCCCAACAGAGGAAACCTAAATCATGCTGACACGCTCCTGGCACACCCTGCACTGGCGCCAAATTGTTCCTGACAGAATCAAATGCATCCCATTGGGTGTTCAACAGCAGGCCAGCTCCCCTGACCTCTTCTTCTACTGCAAAGTCTAGGGCACAGAGACAGATTATATTGGTGAGAGAAGGATTATTCTTAAAATGAGGTTGGTGCAAAGTGTGATTATTGAAAAAGTCAGATAATAGTAATTGGAGTTTGACTGGGAATAGTTTAAAAGACACAAGGGCATGGAAGCGGAAGGCCAACGCAGCTGCAGAGAAACACCGTTTTAATAAAAAAGTAAAAAGGTTTGGATCTAAATAAAGGAACACTACCTGTCTCTTTTTTTCCTACACACTCAAGGAAATGGTGGCAGGGCGAGTTCTTTTGTTGTATCAGAACACTTTAGTAAGGACATCTAAGTGAATCTAATTCTAAAGCTTTTTAGATGTATTTCTGCTGATGGGGGCTCCTCAGGCCTTCTGACTCATGCAGTCTGCACTGGTCCAAGAGGAACTTGACCTACTCTCTCTCTAATCTCCTGAAAGGTTATTCTGTGATACTTTTATGCAATGCTGTTTAAAAAAAGAGGAAAAGACGAAAACATATATTGAATAATAATGCTTTTTTTGTAACATATAAGAAGCATTTTTTATGTCTGTGCATTTAATATGTGCTTACTTAGTCCAGTAAAGAAGGTTGCAGTGTCTGCCAACGAGTGATCAGCACCATGGTGAACAAGGAACAAACCAACGGGTCAGTTTATTATGGATTCAAAACGCTTTATTAATCCCAGAGGGAAATTCTTTAGTGCAGTATTACTTGTGACTCAATATACAAAACAAAACGTAGTTATAACTCATAGTCATAAGTCAGGCGCTATTACTTTCTTGTGTATCTGATCATTGATCTAATATGTGGTACTTTCACATGTGACTTTCATGTGTCCCACCCCCTAGGTCACTGTTGCAAGCCATTTCAGCCACCGTGCCTAATTAAGTGCCCGTTTATAAAATACAAGTCAAAGCGCTGAAGTGAAAAATGGCATGTGAGCTGACATATGACACATGGTTCACCGTTAGCCTACAGTCCCACACGAGCCCCCTGACCCTCACTTAATACGTACATTACGTGTGGATAATCAGGTAAATGTCATCACACCAATCGGAATGTCAGAGATTCACTTTCAAATGCAGATACGGTGAAGTCAAATACGTTATAGACAGGTCTTTCACAATCAGACTACAACACTACACACATTAATATGACGTAATGTCATTTCTTTATGCTTACTGACCGGAAAATTGCTGTAGAAAAAAACATTTTATTAAACAATGGGGGGTCTGTGGACCCCTTGCACGCTGTCTAACTGGCTTTGCCTAACAGTTAATTTGATTATTCATAATACTGCTCTGCTTTCATACTGGTGGTTCTTATTTGTGGTATATGTTATGACATTGGCGCATGACATTAAAAGTACAGCTGTTTACCACCGTTGCCAGGAGACAAGGGTAGCGTCCAGGCTAAATTGTAATCTATTATATTGTTTGTTCCTAAGTGTGACTTAAACTTGAGAGCGCCACCATCTGCATAAGGTATTACAGGAGTCTCCCTAGCGTTTTAATGTGTCATTTTGTATGTCTGCATAGTTGTATGTGTATTTTGCAATCAGTACTCTCATTGATTCTAATGATGTTCTTTTACTACTGAAAAGTACTGCATCATTTCTCATTACAACGCAATTGGTAATCCAATATTAAGCTTATAAGCTTTGGCAGAATGTGACTGCAACTTAAGCAGTTTGGGGATGTCAAAACATGTTAGAGGTTCGTAAAGAAAGGAATACACTTTGATGGCTCGGTCAGTTCACATTAAGCTTATACTGCGTACCATTTTTTAGGCTCCGCATTAGTTTTGTTGTTTCCAGCTTTTTCGGATAAGAAGCACACACGCTTTCATAAACAAGCGAATATTCAATTACTGCCACCTACCAAATAAGTAATAATCAGATTGCGAGCTAAGCCGTAAACCCACCTGCTACACGGTTTCTCTTTTATGTGAAGATTAGTCAGTGCATCTTCCATCCTAAGGGCAAACTCTTCGTCTTGTTCATGATGTAGCAGCCTATAAAAATGCACTTGGGGTTTAAGTGGCCAGATAATGCTGGAAACCAAAGGCATGGTTTAGGGCAGTGCTTTTGCTGTTTTGCTGTCACCATGCAAGAGTGCCAGAGTGGATTTCTATCATGACTCTCAAATAGTCTATTGCCCCATTTCCATTCATGCCGGTTGTGCCAGTTTCTAATGGCATATTTGGCACTCAGCTTTTGTCCCGTCATTGTTTAGCCTTTTGAAACCTGGAATTTCAACAGAATTCCTTGAATTATTTTGTGGTTTTAGCCGTAAAAGTGTCATAAAACCTGCTGTAAGTAAGCTTGTGTCGCCTTTTCAGAAGTACTACTTCTTTCAACATGCGATAGATGCTCTGGTGACTGTATGCTTTAAGTGTCCTGACAGACTGTAATAACAGACGGCAACAAAAAACGGAATTGAAATTGTACACATTACTGAACAAGTCATGGAAAAAGTACAAGGCTACAGCATATTAAAGGTTCAATATGAAGTTTAAACAACACACGCAACAGCAACCTACTTTCATTTTCATATCGCTGCTGTGAACACATGCTTTATGTTAATAAACTACACAGTTCCATTGCTCCTTTAAAAGGAATAAAAGTTATTAACTGTGAGATTGTGACAGCAGTATTCTGCACATCTAAATGCAGCACAAGCAAACGTTATAGTACCTTTGAAGAAAAGGGGTTAAGCTGAGCATCACCTATAGATATTATAGTGTAACATATGCAATGCTGTGGCAGCAATACACTACTTATACGCAAGGTTCTTCCAGTGCTAAAGGCTACAGCTGGCTAGTTAGCGTGGTTAGCCAAGAGCAAAATGTCATTGTTTGTGTTACATTTGTAATTGGTGTTAATCAAACAGTCTTATAATACAGTACATTACTTGATAGTGTATATATTGATTTGTTCTACAGAGTTGGTTGTTGTGATGCTGTTTTCTGTGTAGCACTGTCCGACTTTGTGAAGTGTGGAGTTGGTCTAATGATGCAATGCAATGACATTTTCAGTCTTGTCATAATGTTTTCAGTGTGGAGAGTGAGGGATCAACTTGACTAGCTAGTGACAAATTTGTATCTCATTGCTGATAATTGGCAACAGAAGCCTTGGTATCTCTGTCTATGTCATAGGCTAAAAAGAAGATACTGATATTTCATATTTTCACAACCTTCAAAATGATAGACGGTCCCTTGAAACAGCATCAATTTCAAATGTAAAGTCATACATCAGCTTTCATCAATCTTAAACTACTAAATTCAGCACACAAACAAAGACAGATTCTCTCTTTTTGTCCCATATACAGTAAACTAAACCCATGGACCTTTACCTTTGGGTATTTTGGTCTGAAATCTATTCCCCTTAGACAAGAAAATCAAACTTAATTCTCCTTTTCCCACAAAAAACAACCCTGAGATGATTATCTAAAGGTCACCCTTCCCTCTTCTCATTCCTCCCTCCTAGATCATCCCAACTTTTCCACCAGTTAGTACAACAGCATAAAAAGCATGAGCCCGTCTGAACACTGACTGAGTGCCTATCATTGCTGCCAACGTCAGCCTTCGGCCTCGCAGAAACAAGGGTTCTTGCCCAAGAAATGAAGTATGGATTTCTAATTTAGGGGGATGGTTTGGAGATGTGGGTCAAAGTTGCATTTATTTCGAAGGCGCCTCAGCCCCATCACGTCTTCGATCACCTTTTAGCTGAGAAATACATATTGGGCTTATAATGGATGAGGGAGGCGATTGGCGGTCAGGGTAGATGAGGGGTTTGCATTATGTATTAGCTTTATCCCGTGAATGAGTGGCTGTGAAGATAATCACTATCTGATGATCGTCATTTCTTTTGTTCCCAATGTGCCCTCTTGAAATGGTTATTACATAAACTGTACATTCTGTCTTTTGTGTGACACAAAATGAGAGAGAGCGAGAGAGAGAGACAGGGAAACATCCAAACAAAGAGAGTGACTGAAATAGACAGGGTGGAGAACACCAAAACAATGCAAACTTTAAAAAATAAAGACTATACATACTGTGTTCACATTTTTACTCCTCCCTTGCACATAGCAGCTGCATTCGACTGTCAGCCATTTTCTTACCATGCCTCAGTGCAGGCAGACATGTGTGATTTGCCTGAGAGGTGTTCTCACACCTGCCTGGTTCTGGAGCAGAGGTCAACCCCAAAGACCTTTTCTTTTCCTAGTACTAAATTTAGTTCGTTGGCATATGTGAAAGTTTCTATCACCCTCTTAGTCATGGCGGAGTGTGATTCCGACCCCTCCACCAACAGCGAAGGACATCGCTTTTAGCTTGTTGAAGATGCCGAGCATCATGGTATCTTAAATAAGCAATTTATCAGGTGTCGCAGGAGCTACGCCCTGTTACACCTCGCTGTAAAAACCAATGGGTCAGAGATAAATTGTGCATGAAATAAAGAGTGCAGTAATAACAAATAGAAAAATCCTGCTGCATTTGGAGCCTGTCTATTGCCTTGTTTATAATACTTGCAGCTTTTAAGACTCACTATAGTTGACTAATAACAAATAAAGGTTTGCTGGATGCAAAGAATACAATTTTCGCGAAAGCGTTTAGAAAGTGGCAAAATCGGAAATGGGTTATCACGATGCCAAATATGTTGTTTGTTTAGCAGTTTCTAGCATAGGCCCTGATGTGATCCTTTCAGTAATGTACATTTTCTAATAGATTTTTTTAACCATCCGTAGAAAAGACAAGAGTATTTTCCTTTGGAAGGCACACACACACACACACACACACACACACACACACACACACACCTCCAAACCTACAAAGGGAGACATTATCTTGAGGCGATGGATCATGTAAATGGCATTTTGTCTACATTATGAGAATGTGGAAGATGTTTTTCTGCATGACTGAGGCGCTTATCAAGTGGGACTGTCTGTACCACCAACTCAATATATTTCATCTTCAGAGATGAGAGTGGGAGGCGTGGAGAGAGTGAATATTTCTGTATGTTTGTATGTTTGTGTACCAGCTGTGGGGTATGTGTGCGGTGTGGGAAATAAAACAACTTTTCTCAACCTTATTTCTTATCTGAACTTGAAGGACAGTACGGACGCCAGCAAATATAGTGAATTGCAAGGAAGTGAAAAAAACTCGAACGAAAAGCATTTATTAATTTCCTCAATCACGGAGATTCAAGATTTTCTCAGTTTAAGTGACTTACATCAGCAGCTTATCTAATCCAGTTGGGAACAGACCTAACCATGTCTCACCTCACATTGATGTTAGAAGCCTTTAATAGACTTCTAGTATTTTTACTGCAGTTACTGCACTGTTTGCAATTTTCCACTTTCCTGCCACCAGTGCTCAAGACATGTGATCTGATGTTCCCCAAAGTCACACATAGCTCATGTTAGCAAACCCGAAGTCCAATCAATACAACAAGAATGTTGCGCGTCAGTGTGCGGTACCATATTGTGTTTAACATATCGTCTAATAAAAGGACACATTTCTCTACAGTAGTACAAATCTGAAACTAATAAACCCTTTGATCTGGTCTATTGAGTTTTACTTTTCAGTTTCTGAAAGTAACTTGACTTATAAATAACTAAAACTCAACTGAAATCAGTTGTTATAATAAGATAATGAAAATGAGGCGGAGGAAATTTAATTCTGAAATTAATATTACTATTAAAATGTCACACTGAAATAACATTCCTGACATAGCTCATGCTATTTATAAAACTACGTGTTTCAAATCATGGAGTTGTTGATTAAAATGCATGAAATTACTGAAGTTTAATTAATAGGATGTTACAAATGACAATGTAAATTGTAGCTAATGAATACTAGAAGTGGCATAATATAATTTGAGAGAACAATATCACACTGGTCGTTTTAAACTACAAAAACATGCTGTCTATTCATATCCACAGAGTATATTCTTAACTTAGTGTATAATACTGTCCTTTACTCAGCGTTCTTTGGTTGGGTGCAGACATGGGCTTTAAGAGAGAGGTCTCATTTTGGTCCGAGGTCAAATGTCTCATGAAAGCTGTAAATGTCGAGAACTATTATTAAAAAGTCTGTGAATGAGATGTTTGTCCATTGTTCTTTCAATCCATTGCTGGATTATCAGGCAGGTATCTTTTGCAGGCCCTGACAGTGGTCACAATATCTAGTATGTTGTTTCAGACGTGTGGAAAATCTAAGTAAAGGTTCAACCTTTAAATATAGACTATTTTGGTCAATGTCAAATGATGGACAAATTACATCTGTCTATGATGGGTTAAGTCAACATTCACAAACTGAATCCCCCCCTAAAAAAACGCTACATACTTTCTGATTACTTTCAATTACTTGAAAAAAGATGACGGCTTATGGAAAGGGTTGGGTTAGGCAAATGAATTATTTTATTTTTACGCTTGCAGCTCGAGACACCTTGCACACAGGGTGCAACCTGCTGGGAGGGCTCCACCTTGGCATTCAATAGAACAATCTACATGTTAATTACAGTGTGTATCCACCAAACCCAGAGAGAGGGAGAAATCCCACCCAATTATTTTGCACCTCTAGGATGTGTTGAGGAAAAATCACAAATATTATAAACATTGATCTGGTTTTAATTGAGACGGCAAGTATTCGCTGAAGCTAAAGTTATGGAGAGATTGAATGTCCTTCAATTGGAAGAAGCGAATTGTGAAAGGTATTCTTAATTGGGAGACTTACAAAGCAGAGGTAGAACACAATTGTTAGGGGAGCTAGCACAACAATATGACCTTGACAAATCTCACTATTGGAGAAGCTTTTAAATGTCGTGCAATAAAGAGAACTCCTGAAGATATTGAGTGAAAGTCAGGGAGCTTTCTCTATTACAGAATGCTGATGAGTGGCAATAAAGATCCAATACCGACTTTGTGAACTGCACATGAAAGTGGAATACAGGATATACCGTAGCATACAAGACCGATCAAACATATACACTGCCAAAGAAATCACAGGAACAGTT
Organism: Microctenopoma stevenorrisi; assembly: GCA_032270685.1. Lineage (NCBI taxonomy): Eukaryota > Metazoa > Chordata > Actinopteri > Anabantiformes > Anabantidae > Microctenopoma > Microctenopoma stevenorrisi. Next base: position 18,288,741 of record JAUMTR010000001.1, read on the forward strand.
TATAATCAGAGTATAGTTTTAAGTCTGTGATACTTCTTTCATATTGATCTGGTCAGTTAAGTAACCGAGGGGAGTTGTCAATCAGGGTCAGCTGTGTGTCAACAGCTGCACTAAAGGGGCAACAGTGAGACTGACTGCTTTTCAGTAGTTTGACTAGGGTCAGGGTCACTACTGGTGGCATGAGGTGAAACCTGGACCCTACAGAGGAGGCACAGACAGTCCACTAGATTGGTAGCTCAATACCTTTCACTGCCAGAAGGTTTTGCTGTGTCTCCTGTCACGTGCAGTTACTCTAGAAGAGCTGTAGACGGGCTGGTGAAGGTTCTTAACCCTTTGTAAACCGATCCTGTCATCACCAACAGGTCTCTTCAGCGTTAAGAAATCACTCAAATAAAAATGTACTTTACTTTACTTGGCAGACGCTTTTATCCAAAGTGACTTACAAGGAGCTAGCGCTGGGTGTCTGGCTCAGGGACACACTTGGTAGGGGACGGACTAGGAGTCAGATGGAGATTCGAACCTGCGACCTTCTACACTCCAGTCTGACGCTTAACCCGATCATAACACAAAGTATGTATTCACAGCAACGCTATAAAAACTGAAGTAAGTGGCCCACGTTAACACACCTATTGCGATCGCGTGTGTTATAGTTCAGACTTAATATTGAACCTTTACAATTCCATCAGCAGGACCGGCATCTGGAGGAACAGGATGAGTACTGACAGAGCCCTACACAGTGACCTCCATGTATGTCTCTGACCGAAGCATTACAAACAGACATCATGAGAGTGGCCCGAGGAGCTGAAATTCTCTGATAGGCCCTGTACTCACTTGCTTGAAAGCATTAAGCTCGACAGGCCTTTGCCAGAGGACACTGGAATAGAAATCCAAGGATGCACAGATCTGTACAGGAAAGGCAATGGCACCCCCGCTGCCATTAGGTATCATGATGAAATCCTTAAACCCATTTTAGAGCCTTTGCTGGTGCAGTGGATCCTGGGTTCCCCCTGGTGCACGATAATGTCTGGCCTGATGTGGCAAGATTATACAGGCAGTAACTGGAGGATGAAGGAATTGATACCATTGCTGCCAGGTTGCACCTCAGGCTGACCAGGAGCTCAGTAATGCCCTGACTGCATCAAATTTCCCACAATTATCATCTCATAACAACATTGTCAGGCACGCATACAACCACACGAACTACTGAGGACCATTTTAAGTTGCTGCTATGACATGCCAAATAGAGTAGTCTTCATTTTCATCCAGTAATGTGGCATCATCACATTACCCATTCAATATCAGTATGGCTCTTCAGCATGATTTATTTTCCAAGAGTTCCAAAATTATTTTCCAATTGAGATCTGATGTGTCTTCAAAATGTTTTTGGGTTATTTTGTCTAGTTTCTCTAGGATAACATATAGAAATTTATGTTGGCTACCTTTAAATGGGTTAATTTTATGTTGCCTCATACAGTATACAACACAACTGAGCACACGCCTGGTCAATATCACTAAAAGTGTAGGAATCCTGCTTATTTTAATACAATTTCATTTGTTTTTTGCCAGAAATTACACGGACAGGACATGTTTAATTTATTAAACTATAGCTAAGTATCCTAATTTAGAAACAAACGGTTCAAACTTTCGCTACTAATATTTCATCCTGTTTTATTTTACATGGATCCTACACAAGGAGTGTACATTTGTGTTGTAAGGTTTGGCTAATGTTTCTGTTCTGTTCTTTGCTTAAGAGATTCTCTTTCTGTACTCTTCTGCTTTCAAATAGTGTAAAGGTGTTTATCGTAGGCAAGTCAAAGCACATAGTAGTCAAGGTCTTCTTTAAAAGCTTTTTTTGTGTCATCAGCAGTGGATGTAAAGAAAATAACAAAGGGGGGACATGTTATTACCTTATTATTATTATCTCATTGTTGGTGTTATTATATATATATATTGTACAAAAATGTACTCTAAGTATAGGATTTTTTACTTACATAGTTTGTTGCTGTATATCATGGGAACTTGAGTACATGTTTCAGTTATAAATAGATGTTTATTTATCCCGTTACTACATTTTGTTATACAGAAAAGGCAGAAGAGAAGGTGGGAAATAACTCTCACATGCGGATGACTCTGCACCAAATGGTTGCAGCGAGATCTATGTCTGATGACAGTTGTCTAATTTACAGAGAGAAAAAATTCTGTGAAGTCCAAAGCAATTGATAGAGTGCTGTAGATTATGATTTATCTGCATGCTGTTGGCGCAGGGGAGGAGCTGTCATCATTGAGATGCAGGACAAGAATCAGCCTTGTTACAAAAATTGGCGCGCATAAGAAAGTGAGAAAAAGAGATGAGCGTATGCAGCTGTTGGGGTTGGGAGAGAGTGGTTAAGGCGATGACATGGAGTGTACACCATGGGAGGTGAAAAGAGGCTGACAGAAGGTGAGAAGTCGAAAATAGGTATCGTATCTCAAATGTAACGACAGAAATAAAATAATAATCTCACAGTGAAACACTATACTGTTTACAACTGCAAATATGTGAGCTCTCTTGTCATATAGCTAGTTATGGTAGTATAAACACACTAATGGTACGATACTGCTCAAGTGGGATTGTTGGGTTTTTCGACATACTGTAGTTCTGTATATATACACTTATATTTTCAAGGTCCTAAACCTTGCTATTCAAAGTGCCTTGAGATGACCTTTGATATGATTTGGCGCTATACAAATAAAGATGAATAGAATTGAAATTGAATATGACTTAGCCTCAAGATTGACACCACTAATACAAAACTAAGACCTTCAGCTGACCTTCTCGGATATTCTCACTAAATACCAGCCTGCTATAATAGAGGAACTGCCAATCCCTGCTCACTTTCAAAAATAAATATCAAATCACTGTCCCGTGAACCAAGGAAGTGTCGGTCAGTCAGAGTCAGTGAATACCACTGTTAGAAGTGACAGGAGACCATCATATGTCCAATAAATAAAATAAATATAGCTGTATGTATTACAATGCTCTATTGCCGATGGTAGAAATATCACAATATCACAAGACTGTAGATGTGCAGACACAAAGAGAGAAAACTGTGATTGGAAACAAAGCAAAAAGATCTAACTCTAACTGTAATTCTAATTTAAATGTTCATCTTAGCCTGAAAATGTAAGGTTCACTACGGTCTTTGTTGTTGTTGAACATTGTCTTGATGTATCATTGTTTTATATTCAGTGTCTCACTTACGACCACACATTTCTACTACAAAGCCCGTTTTGCAAGTAGAAATTTGGTAGATGTCTTCTGGTTAGGTTTTCCTTTTCCTCTTAAAGGAAAAAGCAGTTGTGCTTTGAGGCATATTTGTATTTACTGTGTTCTCACCAGCTAGAAACACCTAACCAGAAGCTGACTGGGTCTGCATGTGCTGTGTCCTTTCATAATTTCAAAGCCAGCTTCTTCTTCCCCTTAGTTTCATTATGTTCCACATATTGATAGCAAATCAAAAACATGTAATATGCTATAAATGAGCGATGCTTAGCAACACAACAGGAGGAGGGTAATGCAAACTGATGTGCATTTCAAAACTAAAAATCCACTCTGTTTACGGCAATTCAAATATGCACCTGTTGCCATATTTTCATGAGAAAACCTAGCTTCTAAAAAAAACTTACACTGTACAGGAAGACAAGAAAACCAACTAGTAAACGAAGAAAGGCTGCAGCAAAGGCATTGTGGAAATTATAGTGTATAGTGGCAGGATCTGGACAGGTACGTTTGAAAGTAGTCTCATTCCCCCAAAGAGACAAAGGGTGCAGAATTAAACAACGCTTGAATAACTAAACCTTGTTGTTTTGTGGACCCAGTAAGATATGGGCTAACTAATCAAACTCTGACACAGTTGGCTCAATTAGTTGTGTTGACTGACGGATGCATGCTGCTCAGTGCAAGTGTAACATGTGATCAAAACTCTTTCTATTGTTTAGAATTGCTTTTTATATGCAGTTATGTGAGTGTTTTGTACATGTGGGACAAATCATTCTGCAAGCTACAAAGTTATGTAGTGGTCCCCCAATTAACGAGGGACCACTGTATATCTTCATTGCGGTTCTTAATTTTCTTTAGATTGTGATATCATGTGTTGATTTTTTAGAACTTTTAAGACACAGACACACACACATCAAACAATTTGCACACGTTCTTTTCAATGACAGAACACACACTTGACATGCTTCAGCTTTCTGTGATTTGAACGTTTTGTATTCACCCGGCGTTGACGGCATTTGCTTTCTGAACTGAAACGCTGCTGCCACCGTATTAACTATTATTATTAATAAAATATGTTTATGTACTTTTGCCGTAATACCACAACAGGTGTCAAAACACACAGCTTGTTGTCACTAACACATGATTTCTGTTATTTCAAAAGACGACGTTTTACCTGTAGAGTAGATGCGTGAGTGAAAGGATAAGTCCTTTAGGGACTAGGCTAAGGAATAGGTCAACTATTTTATCCTAACACAGACATGCTGAGGATACCTTGGTTAATACCCCAAGGAAACGTTCAATTTCCAGCATACATCACAGAACACGAAAACGTTTTAACCTTTAACAACCAGTACCCTCCTAAAAGTACAGAAACCAGGGACTGTTACAACTTGGAAAATGAGTAATTATGGGTAATAAAATTATGTCATTATGCCATGCACACTGGATATTTATGGTGGGTTGACAGTTTGGGCAGTGTACAGTGCATTGCTTGAACAAGTCATTACTCTAATAGTGCTGACATTAATGTGTACATACTGGAGTAGAACATGAGTTGTTCCTGCACAGGTCTCATTGTCTTTGAAAACAGCTTAGTGTGTCATTACTCATAAAACATGGCGACAGGCCTTACATTGTCCTCAACAGTGAATTTACCATTTGTGGGACATGGCAATTTGCATGTTGGCGGATGAATACAATATATCAATCATGATCCAAACCTCCTGTGCCAGCACTGGTCATTTCCTGGTCACTAAAATAAAAAAGAATTAGTTTGTCCCCACCTATGTGTACCTGTGTCCAGAAACTGCAGCATTTATTCATGCACCAATACACACAAAACGCTGGATTTCTTTGTGGTAACAGAAACAATGATTGAAAAATCAATTGAGGTTGTCCATCATTTTGTGAGGTTAGAAGACTGTTGGGGATCAACCATAACTTTATGGAATTAACACCACATTTCTTTGATCTCCCATAAATCCCCTTTTTGCCTTGCTGGCTTTAGCTAGGAGTCAAGTTTTGTGGCATCATGTTCACATGAGGAGATTGCAAAAACAGAGCAAATTGTTGTGGCTCTAAATCAGAATTCTGGTACTAAAAGTATTTCTCTTTGTTCAGTATAAAGTTGTTTTATTGTATGTTTTGTTTTTACTGTTGTTTCTTCCTACTTTGTTGGGCAGTTTCCTACAAAGCAGTCTGCATCAAAGACTTGTGGCTTTGTTTTAGATTAAAATTCTATAATTCATCCTCTATCTAGCTAGTTCACATACGGTACATGTTAGCATGTACCGTATTTCTAAACTTAAAAGGCTTGATCGGTGGTTTATGTAAACAATATTTTAGTGGATATAACGTAACTTCAGCCATGACTTCATTATTTGTAAGTTAATAAGGACGTGTTGCATGTAAGGAAATAATATGGTCAGACTTATGTCAGTAGTTGTATTTTGTAAGGCTATATCTTTGACCATAGACCATAACAGTTCTTCAAGTCCTGGAGAGCATCCAAGGGGTGCTGATAGACTGAAAATGTACAAAATTTCTCTATGTATAAATGCAAATTAGCAGCTTAGTTTGCACAGCCCCACTTAGCCTACTTACCCTGAAAAAATCCAATTAGGACTTAATATGGACAAAATATAAACATTAGGGTAAAATATGCACAATATGGCATAAGCACCAGAAAAGCTGTTGGCTAATAGCAAACTTAACTCAGTGCCCTAACAACTGACTATAAAGACTTCAAAGTTAGACTCAAATCTAGAAGTTCTTTGCTCTAAAAAAATTGGTGCAGTTATAAATTAATAGAAGTGGATCAATATTATGAAGGTGGAAAAGGTAATCTGTCGGTGTAATCGATGCAAACATGGCTCAGTAGTTAGCTACTCACATCAGGGTTGGTGGTTCGACTCCTGGTTCCCCTGATTTATAGCTACATGTGGAAGTGTCCCTGGACAAAACACAAAACCATTAACATTAATACACTGACTAGCATTTCCTCTCCTCGCTCATTTCCATCATATTTCATCCCAGTCCCTCTTGTTTTTTCTCCCTCTCCTTACTTTGTCTTAGTTTCTTTTTTTGCCTCAATCTTCAACTGATTCTTCAACCACGGATTATGTATTTTCAAAAATAGATGTCAGCAAGAGCGTGTCTGGATTTAATGCAGATTTAATATTTTTATTGATGCTGCAAGATTCTGCCACTCACCGGCATCATAAGAGGATTCGGCTACATGCCTTATGGTTTATAAAAACCTCAAAGGAAACTTTAAGTCTCTTTATGGATCTCCCTGGTGCTTTCTCTTGTCTTTCAACTTGATCCTGACAAATGAATCAGAACAGTTTTCCTTGCAAATAAAGCTAAATGGAAAGCTTTCTGGAATACCTTCTCCCTTATTTATTGGCTGTTGTAGTTAAGGCATGATCGATAAGATCAATATTGGAATGGGGATATACCAGGATCTCTAATCTTGGTGGGGTAGCGTGAGTGGAATATGAGATGTACAAGTGCAGGAAAAGTTAAGTATCATTAGGAGATTCAGAGAATGATTGGTGTATAGGTAACGTTTTTGCTCTATGTGGGAATTTAAGCTATTTTTAAGAGACACAAGGAAATGGAAGTACCGTCTTGCGGCTGTATGCCTCAGCTAACCAGTTAACTAGCAGTTTAAAAGCATGTCCATCAATTATTCTAATCAGTTCATCCTTGTGGACATTTTTCCACATTCGAATAAACTCCTCAAGGCGGTCCTGTCATATTGCATTCCCAAGGGACAGATTTGAGGTCAAAGTTGCCTTGACCTTCGACCTTGATCTAATCTTTTCACTTCGGTTTCTCCTTAGGTGTAGCTGGAAGGATGTGGCTTTCATATGTAAGGAGGCATTAAAAACAATCAAAATTAGAATACATTTCCCCAGCTTTTTTTTTCTTTTTCACATGCAGCAGTTACTTTCATAAATCTTAACAGTTTTACCTGTGGTAATGCTTTATATGCAGAGAATGTAATAACACCTTACCCTGTTTGCTTTGGTAAGGCTCCATTCTAGCTAATACCATTCTATCCCAAAAACAATTCAAAATTAATGAAATGGCTTACTGTGGGTATTATGCATATTGTTCAGGGGCAGAATAACATAGTGAGAGCAGTTATTCACATGGGAGCCATAATAGCATAACCCTTAGGGCTGACAGTGACTCATAACACTTCCTGAATTACATATCATTGTCAGGATATTTCGGACACCTGAAAAAGAAAAGGATCTCAGTAAGAGCCCCCTACACAAATCATTTCTTGTCTAAAATATTTTTTTACTCCATCCGCTCATTTTGCTGGTACAAATGCACAGGAGAAAAATGCATGGGAGCTCAGAAGAGGCAAAGATGATCATTTATAGTTACTCTGGAAACATTACTATCCTTACTGGGGAAAAATGGACTTACCCATTCAATTACTAAAATCACTTGAGAAGAAAGGTGAGATGCAGGAAGTTCCTTCAACGATATATTCTGCTGCTGTTGGAGTTAAAATATGACCCATTAACTCAAATCAAGAGATAATTTAGCAAAATGTAATTAATCTTCATGGGTCAGTATCAAATCCTACATAATCATGTTTGCTACTTTCCCCTGTGAAATCTTAAAGCTGCAGTGTGTGTAATGTGAATGCGGTCGCTCTTAGTGATGAACCTACAAAAAATTAGCTGTGTTGTTTCTTTTAGCTAGATTTATTTATTTATTTTCAGCTGACATGGTATAGTCCAGAGCCAATAAATCTGTGAAAATCTAATATCATCTGATATTAGTTGGGCCATTTTATTGGTCGAGTCTAGTTTTGATTCACTGCTCTCATTGATCCTGTTTTGAGCCACAAAAGCTGCTGTAGTCAGCTAAATAAGCAATGGTAAACCAACTCTACATGTGCAGAGCATTTAGTAGCCTAACGCCCACATGTACAGAATAAACCGAGATAAAACATAAAAAATGGCAATCATCCTAAAATAAACTATAATTATTATTATTTTTTAGTGCTGTCAGAATTAGCGCGTTAACTTTAATTAATTAATGTAAAACCTTTATTGCGTTAAATTTTTTTACGTAATTAATGCAGTTATTCATTTTCTGTAATCTAAGACCTTAGCTCTGAAGGGGTGTCAGCGTTGCGGTATGCTGGTGATTGGTCTGCTGGAAATGATTAGCCGAACAAGAAGAAGCGGCCTGGTAGCTTAATGGGTTAAGCGCCAGACTCTGCAAAAGGTCGCAGTTTCGATATCCCATCTGACTTCTAGTCCATATCCTACCAGGTGTGTCCTTGAGCCAACCTGTGAGTGAAAAGGTAACTGTTTCCTTGGTTGTTTGGATAGCTAAAAACTGCAGACGAATTAGCATACTAGAGGATGACGGGTTGCATCAATCTACAATCTACAGTAGAAAGGAACCATTGTGTCAAGACTGCACACTTTGTATGAGTCCAGCAAGTAAGGAATGTCGCTCTCACAGGTGACCACTGGACTTTGGTGAACAACAATAACTACTAATGTTTCACAGAGCATTTTATGGTTAACGACTGGACTCTTCAATCGTTTGCACTAACAGTGAGTAAAACTAAAGAGTGTTGCAAACATATGGAAAATCAAGGACAAGTTTACCACGCTTGGCACAGACAGTGCTGGTAACATGACTGCAGCCACCAGACTACTACCATATGAACACCAGCCCTGGGGTACAGGGCAGGTGTTCGAATGCATTTTTCCAATCACATTAAAAAACAAACACTTAGGTTGAAAAAATAATTTCTACCCTTCGGTTAAAAAATGTGGAAAATGTAATAACTGCTTTTGTTGCTTCCACTTCACCATTACTCTCTACATTTGCGGTTCCCAAAGAAAGAAACGTTGTCAACTGAGGATTGTAACATACGTGTAAATACAGAGTTATAATAGTATTTTTCTCTTTGGTCAAGGACAGCTTTGCTATTGTGTAGCCTTCACTACGGTAGCCGGAGGTTGGCTAGTTATACATCAGTCTATCGTTTGATGAAGTGTGCAGTAATTAACATTACTGTTAATAAGTCCACAGCATTTTCCATAACTGACCATACTAATGCTGCTATATTACCATAATTATCACACACAGGGCATCTTAATAATTTAGCTCTAGCAAAGCACATTAATTAGCTTTACAGTCTAATATGCGGCTACTTCAAAACTCTTCTGTAACACTCACCTTTGTATGTGATTCGACAGCTCAGACTGTGAAAAGCTTCAAACCCTTTCTGCAGACATTGAAGTTTGTGGATTTGGTTTTGGCTTTATTTGATTTCTCAGTCTAATCAGCAAACTATTCATTCAAATAGCTCTTTGTTAAGAAACAGATATTTTAGAAATTATAAGCAGTTACAACCTCTATATCTAAAATCTAAGCACTTTTCCAACCTTGAGACCACAATAATAAAAATGGAGCATTTTCAAGCATTTCAAGCACCCATACGAACCATGAACAGCACAACTGGTTAAAATAGTCAGCAGCTCCTACTTTGCATGAGACATAAATATATCATTGTGTTTTGACCTGTGATTAAATAGAACAAGAACAACAAAACATTACAACTTTCTCTGCCTTAATATTTTTGCTGCAGTGAGCTCAGATAAATGATTCATTAAAATTTCATTCGTTCTCTGTTGTATCTAGCTTAGACACAGAAACTAGCACCCTTTTTGTATTTGCAGAGTGGGTTCATAATTGGTCACTGTATACAGCACACACTGTAATTATGCTGTTCTTATTAGAGGCACATACAGTTTTAAGGCCAGAGTTTGGCATTATTGAGGATTTAACTTTTTGGTTTTCTTTCTGGATGAAGGAAAAATAAAAGGACACTGTACTGGTTCAATTTTAAAGTCACAGAATCGACCCCATTTTAATTCATGACTTCACGTATGGAGAAATGCCTACCTAACAACAATTGTGATGTGATTTTTTATAGATATTTGTGTTCTTTGTGGATGAGTCTAATTGACGTTAACTCCCGACTTTTCTCTACTACCATCGTGTGGTTAACCACGTGGCCCACTAGGGGTCATGTGGTAGAAAGATATTTACGCAAAAACTAAAGAAAAAGTTTACATTGGCAGCTACAACTGTTCAGAATGTTGCACATAATAGTGTAATAAACTGTAAGAAATTGTGTATCCATGACATATTCCAGTAGTTTTATAACGCCCTTTTTTGTCCATACAACAAAAACTGATCAAATGTTACTGAAGTATAAACTTGGGGAAAAGAGAGCATGACGTTACATTTATTACAGGTGGGATGCAAAAAAAGTCACAACAGATTTATGTTCACAAGCTAAATACATTATTACACTCAGTAATAATCCCTAATAAACGTCGTTTTCCTGGGAGGAATCTACATATTGTGTGACATCTTGGCAACACACAACTTAATTCCCAATCGCTTTAAGCAAAGCTGCAGGTGACTGTCTTCTGTTGAATCATATGACAAACTCTGCTCACGTGGCCTAAAACACAACGATACACATGCATATAGATGCACGCATGCACGCACGGACCCCCGCCACACACACACACGCGCACACACACACGCACCTCCAATGTCAAAAGTGCATAGCAGGGTGCTCCAGGCACTGAAAGGGGGAGCTTAGGGCCCTCGATGAGCAACAGAGCACAACGGACAGACAAAGAGACAGAGTGAGGGAGAAGCAGATAAAGGGAGGCGAGAACAAGAGAGAAAGAGACAGAAAAATAGTATGGAGGGTCACAAGCAACGAGTGATGAGAGGACATGGTTACAGATGATAGACAACAGAGACAGAGGCAGTCATGTATGGCCTGGCAACACACCTCCTTAGTCCAAGTCCCCCAGCACTTCACAGAAAGTAGAACACGTAACATGACCCCCTGTGACACACATGAGTGCACATCCCTGAAGCCCTATATGTAGAAAATGTGTAAGCTCACACTCAGATGACACAATCAACCCACACACAATTAAACAGTTAGATTCATTTCACCGCTTCTGCTCACGGCACGAAAACCTTTGTTCATATATGTGTAAATATTTGTGCATGTAAATATTCAAAGCTATCACAGCTTTTGTCAGCCTATCGCGTTGTGTACTGTTTTTTATTTATTTTGTAACAGATGACCAATTGCCCTAAAAATGCTGATTTGAAATCTGTTTTACTTAACCTCGCCCATGCCCCTGACAGTCAATAGTCTGCACAGGAACTGACCTGAGAACAGCACTCGGAGGCGGTTTTGTTAAGCTTGCTCCCTGGTGTCTGCTTTGCAGACGGGTGTTGCCCAGAGTCAAAGTCTATTAGTTCGAGTTTATTTACAGCCAAATGCCCAGAGACCCGCCTCTGTAATGTTGTTTGGGGGGAAAATAAGAGCTGAAACTGAATGAAAAGTATCACGCTACATGCATAATTCATATATATTATTATCAAGCGCACGCAGACGTACAGATGACTGCTCACATAAAAAGCACGGCGTGAACACATATTTGCAAATACAAACAGGCAAAAAACATTCACACACACAGGTTATTATGAGGCCTTCTCGGACGTTCGTTCTCGTGCTGAACGTCCTGGTTAGGCGTAACAACACACCGACAACGTCACAGCAAGAGTGGAGGACTACTTTGACCGTGCAAGTGAAGCTGAAAGAACAATACAAGTGTGCCCCCGCGCCCCCCCAGAGGGGATCTTGATGCATTTAGACGAGAGATCGTTTGAGCCAAACAATGACGAACGAAATGTGCGTGCGGACGTATTTTTGTACAAAAAGAAAAAGGCAAATGAGGTTCCGAGAATCGTGAATAAGGGTAACGAGAAAAGAAAGACGAAGGCAGAAAATTAGAGTGTGAAAGATGCAGCGGGAGGCCTGAAGGAAAAGTGAAGAGAGCAAGAGGTGAAATTAGTGTATTTTCTCTCCATACTCTAGAGCGCTGCCCATCTCATCTCTCTCTCTCAGGCCCTTCTAACCTTAAACTCTCTTTGATGTACTTTTACAGACCCAAATGACTCATGAAGTCCTAGCATGAACACACACACACACACACACACACAGAACACATCGTAATACAACCTTGTGGTTTTAGAACAAATTTACTTTAATACTCTGATATATGTGTTTCACACATGCCACACACACACATTTCTGGGTTACCATTAAGAGTGCTTACTGAAGCAGTACCCCAGCAGAGAGAGAATTCAACAGGATTCTCCAGTGAATAGTGAGAGATTCTGGTCTCATTCAACAAACAAATGAAGCGTGAGCAGTCTGAAGGGCACACATCCACACGTTTACGCACACATTCATTCAAACTGCAAACAGACAAACCAAAACGGGATGCACACACACAGGCTCACAGGCAGGGCGGCGCTCAGCTCGCTGTGACACCTAGAAGAAGAATAGAGCTGCAGAGCAATTCTTAATGGATTTGAGGCAGCCAGGGCAAGAGAGGAAAGAAGACATAGAAAGAGCAAGGGCCCTGCGTGATCAACACACACACACACACGGTGAACAGCAGTTATCAGCTCTTTCAAACTTTACCACAAACCATTCACTGATTGATTGGGAATTAACTTCACACACTTGGAGCTCGTGGAATAGCAGCCGAGGGAGCGAGAGCGGAAAAAGAGAAAACTCCAGAAAGGAGGAGGTATTAAAAAGAGATGAGAGATGAAAGTGAATGGAGATGGCTCTCTAATGCTTCCCCTGCTTGCCTATCGAGATCTGTGAGTGCGCACGCGCGTCCTCCGCGAGTATCGAAAGATGAAGAGCATTGTTCGAGACGCGCTCTTGTTATGCTGCGCGCCACACTCGTAGACGCGTTGCTCTCGCCGCAACTCCCACTGCTCTTTCAACTTAATTGAAGTGTGCGCGTCGGAGAAGCCGCGGCGTGTGTGTGTGATGCGATCAAAGATAAACGCGGGGTGGAAGAATGATATGTAAAGTTTAGGGATCGATTCAATATTGTGCGATCTTCCATTACTTCGTCACTGTCGGAGAACGGAAGAATATATGAAGCTATCCTGAAGCTCCAGGCAATAAATAAGACGTCTAATGTTGCTGGCACGGATGTTGTTTTTGAGGTTTCATTTCTTATACCTTGCTTTGCAATCGATTAATTAATCCGCAGAGTATATTCTAGTGTTATATCTTTCAGAGTTCTCTCCCGAGGCCATTAGTCAAAAATCCGGAGGATAGTTAAATCTGATGGAAGATGCTCAGTGAAACAAGGCGTTTTTACTTGAACAGATGATTCACACAGCTGCCATTATTTAAGCGCCTACATTTCTATTCCACATAGCCTTGGTGGACACTTCCAAGATCAATCTGCAGACCGATAATAAAGCTGTCTCATCCTGCCTTGAACTCTTTGTGCATGTGTGTGTGTGTGTGCCACAGCAACTCCAGGTAAAAGCTCCGTCTGTCTGTCTGAGTAAGAGAAAACGACAGAGAGGGAACGTGAGAAAGATAGAAACGGAGCGAGATAGAGAGAGGAGGATCCCTCTTGGCTCCAACAAACCTTTTCCTTCATACTTTATCCTCAAATGCTGCCTTTCTCAAAGTTCAAACACCTGGCAGTGATTCTAACATTCTGATTTATTCTTGTCATATTTTTCCCCTTGGTCTCATCCTCCCCTTTCCTCCACCGTGTAGTCCTTCCCAGCCACCTTTTCCTCACACGCCTGAATTGTCTTTACGCTTTAGCTTCTCTTTTTTCCCACCTTCACAATAAGTAGATTTTTGTCTACCTTCTCATTTTCTTCTCTTTCCGTTTCCCTTTCAGGCCTTTCTTCTTTTTAGGAATCTCAATGTTGTTACATCAACTTCTGAATTCTGCCAAAATCCCAGCAGCTTTGCATTTTCTTCTACTGATTCACCCCCCCCTCTAAAGTTAGCAGCTGCTAATCAAGTTGAAGCTGTTGTATGTGGACGCACACATATGAACGTACGCGCACACACACAAACAAACAAACCCAAGTTAAAAGGAACAAGAGGCAGAGCCTTGGGGTTGCCTGGAGCTGTTTCCCAATCATCGCCACTGGGGAGAACAAGAGAGACCTTCAGTGTCGTCAGTGAATGTCTCTGAGTGGGCTTCAGATGAACACACACACACACACACACACACACACACACACACACACACACAGATGTGTCCTTCAAACTCTACAAATAGACTCTTCTTGTGTAGAATACATTTTTCACCATATGACATCTGAAGGCATCTCTGATCAAGCAGGCAACAGTCAACACATGGAACTGATTTGTTTTCTTACACAGTGCAATGAAGTTTTGTACAGAAACAAAGGACTGAGGGTGCTTTCAAACAATATACATATTCATGTGTGTAGATTGTTTATTACTATACAACAATTCCAAGATGTTAAAACACAGAAACACAGTCTTGACATCAGTAATGAAGACAAATAGTCCAAAGTATTGACGGGCAAGTGGAGCTGCTGTAGTGAGGACAGCCTGATGGGCAATTCAATAAATGTGTGTGATCTGCATTTGGGTTAACCCACAATCACCCTGTTATACTGCAGCTGCTGTGAAGCCTAACAGGGTGAGGGGCCATGTATTGGTAAAACAAGCGAAGATGAAAATATGGAGAAAAAAAAAAAGACCTGTAACTAAATTGTTGAGCAGAATAAAGCCCCACCTGGTGATACGATAAAAAACATACGTCCATTTTTTAAATCAATTAAATCATCATTAGCCAGCTACAAACTGATAACAGAGAAATCAATAGAGCTTCTAATTCATATGCAGCTCAACACCATAAATCACTCTGTTATATAACAGTGAAGGAATCGGGGCCCAGTGCTACATGGTACAGAATATTTAGCATTACTTACTGCAGGCACCGAAGCAGTATGTAATGCAGTATTGTTGCAGCTGCACAGGCAGATGGTGAGTGTGTAGGAGTTCACTAGAACATTGCACCACAAGGTAGTTATACTGAGAAGAATAAGATGGAAAAATAAATCATGAGCATTAAAGAGCATGGACCAAATCCCCAAGGTGAAAGCGGTGTAGTATTCAAACACTCGTTTTGCAGAGTGTGCGAACAATGCCACTTCATAATGAATGAGGGGGATAAACTGTGCGCGTAGTGGCGCAGTACGAGAGTTTATTCAGCTGGGAGGAAGTGTGGCAGGCGGTGATGAGGGCATGTGTGGAATTCTCTTTAAAGGAAAGATGCAGCGATTACAGAAGACAAAAGGTCACACACTGTCCGGTGCTTCGTCTGCTGCTCCTTGTTGTTGTGATCTGTGTTACCTGCTGTTCTTTTCTCTCTCCTCTGTCCACTAACCCCAACCGGTCGAGGCAGATGGCCGCCCACCCTGAGCCTGGTTCTGCTGGAGGTTTCCTCCTCTCAAAGGGAGTTTTTCCTCTCCACTGTCGCCTCAGCGCTTGCTCAAGTGGGACTGTTGGGTTTTCTGTATATATTTATATAATCTGTAACGTCTTAAACCTCACACTGTAAAGAGTAATATAAATAAAGTTGAATTGAATTTATTTGAGTTGGATCAGGACTTTTCTGCATTATGCTTGGGAGGTGTAAGAGGTTATTAGGAGTTGGGGGACAGAGGTTGTCAATTATGTCACCTGTCAAAGTAGCCTTGAGTAATAGCACTGAAACAGCTTCTTTTCAAACTGACAACTAGATCCCTGGAACATAAATGCTGTGTGAGAGTACAACACGGATTGAAACCCAACTCAAACTGCTGTGACATTAAGAGCACACCGAGTGAGGTGTGTAATCTTTATTAACAGTTGTCGGTGTTCATTCAAACATAAATTGCTGGTTTCAGAGTTGAGCAGTCAAGCAGTCTGTATGGGAAATGAATGGGAAACTAAATGACCCAAATGGCTTGTGCGTGTGAAAAAAAATCCCTAAAAATATGACAATCTTGAGTGTAAAGTGGCAGGAGTCCCGATTACTGGAGCAGCCACAGTAGAACATTTGTCCATTCATCTTCATCTTCATCTTCACATGACCTCATAACTATTTGTTCATCACCAGATGTACTGCCCATTATCCTTATAGGACAATCATGCATGACTGTGTGCAATTAGCTAATAGATGTTTTGTGCAGGCAACAGAATATGACAATATGATTTTAGAAAAAGTGCACATGGTATGATGAAGATTATGTTCAGCCTGGTTAGATTCACTGCAAATACAGAATTTGATTGATGACTCAGCAAGGCCTTTTGAGCTTGTTCATGCATTGCATGTATATTTCATGATGCAGTAGTTCCACTCATGAAATGTTGGTAAAGTTGCGGAGCGACCACAAGAGCAGCTCTGCCTGGCAGAAAAATCGGTTTGATTTCCATGTAAGAGTGTTTTCAGTCTTTTCTAATGAGCAGGCTACGACAGTCATTGACAACACTTATAATATTTTCACTGTATTTCTCATCACTTTGACATCAGAAAATAAGCTTTTCGAAGTGACCCCTAACAAAGTAAAACTTTAACGTCAGCGTGCTAATGTTAAGCTTTTTGTTTACTCGTCTTAGTTTAGCACATCTAAATTCAAAGTGTGGCTAACGCTGATGGATGTTTCATTATTTTTATCTATAAACTAAGAAATTGGATAAATAGAGATGGGTCTTTATCACCGTTCTACAAGATAAATCAGCTCAACTCCTTTTACAGGCGTAAATACATGTTTTGTACCAACTTTCATGGCAATCCAGCAAACATTTATCACTCAACAACAAACATTAACCTCATGGCCTGCACAATATCATCTGTTCAATGAATGTTATGTCTGTATTTACTGCACTGTGTTTTAATCCACCCTTTTAAGCATTTCAATGTGAATCAAACTGACTAACACGAATTTCTCAAGTCAGAGCACATCAAGTTCCTGATGTACTACTATACTATAGTTCACGGTTTTAAATATGCAAGGTACCACGAGAAGATTTTCCAGACCTTGTAAGACACCTCCTCACCCATAAACACACACACACACACACATTTGCCACAGTGTTTAATCAAATTGTCTCTTTCAGTACATTATCTTGTCTTTTACTTCACTTTACTTTGCTTTGCTTGGCAGACGCTTTTATCCAAAGCGACTTACAGGGAGCTAGCGCTGGGTGTTTAGCTCAAGGACACACCTTGCAGGGGATGGACTAGGAATCAGACGTGGTTTTGAACCTGCAACCTTCTGCATCGCAGTCTGACGCCTAAACCATTAAGCTACCAGCTGACATTCAAAGCTGTTCTACAAAAAAATAAAGAAGAAGAAGAATCCATTTTATTGTAATTGATACATTTTTCACATGTTACAACATAATTTGTTCTCTGCATTTGACCCATCCCCCCTTGGGGGGAGCAGTGAGCAGCCACAGGAGGCGCTCGGGGAGCTAGCGCTGGGAATCGAACCCGGGGCTCCTGCTTCCCAGCCCTCTGCCTTAACCACTCTGCTACCAAGCAGTTATATAAATTTTAACACACCTGTATCAATGAAGACAGCATCTTCTATAGCAGGGGTCATCGAATGCAGACCCCGGATCCAGACCCAGAGCCAAGCCCGACATGTCATTAAGTTCGAGTCCATTTTTGCATAGATTATATTTTGACTTTTTTGTACACCGCTACTCGGCTAAAAGATCATCTTCCCTGTCTCTGATTGAACAGTACTTGTTGCCTTTGTGGTTTCAGACAGGTTGGGTTAAAGCATGAGGACAGAGATTGGTGCAGGTTAGGGCAAGAATCCACCACTTACAGAGTAGGACGGGCCTTCACTTATCAGAAACACGGAAAGTAAACAGCAGCAGCAACAGAGAAACATACAAAAGGAGAGCGAAGACAGGAGAGAGGAAAGCAAAGAGATTGTGGGTCAGTGTGACACGATGTGTGCTAAACAGTGGAAGAAAGATATCTAGGCTTTTTATCGCAAATGGACTGAGGTGTTTATCTTCATCCTTCATCTCGTCTCCTCTGGTCTGAGATGCTGTCCATTGTTAAAAGTAGGAATGTGAAACACCAAAATGTGACTAAGCACAGAACGACATCTGACAAATGTTACTTAATAAAGTAGGTTACAGTTAAAGTCAACTGAGTTTAGTCATCAAGGATTTTAACACATTCTTTCACTGGCCAACAACAATCTAACAAGTGCTCCTCCAAAGAAAAACATCCAGTGATGAAGTCAGAAGAGATTAAATGCAGGAGCTCATAAACTTTATGAGGGAAAACAAACAAACAAAAAAAAAAAATCACACAAAAACCAGTGTCTGAATTAACAGCCAATAAATAAAGAGTGAGAAATTAACCACAGATATTGGATCAGCTGCATGAAATCTCTGTTCTTATTGATTTATGATTGTATGTAGCCCTGCAGAGTTGGAATACTGTTAACGTGGCACTGAATTACACATAACGAATATTAATGTATAACTAATAATAATGAAAATTATCATGAAAACATCATGTTGTGGAGCCCGACAGGAGAAATCCTTCTCTATCCGGACCTCCTTCAAAAATAATTTAACTCTGTTAAAACCCCTGTTCTGTAGTGATTCTACAGCTGAATAAACAACACAACAAGAATATAGAAATCAATCAGCACCACTCATTGATCCTCTGTCGTCCTGCAGTGGTTAAACTGCTGAGCAGCTACTCCTGGGAGAGTCAGAGGGCTGCAGCTTGGCACCAGCCCCAGATTAAGTACAGACTACACATTCCACCAGTGACTAGGACTTTTGAATTTTGGTTTAAATAAAACACTTTCACACAGCCCCCAAATGCCTCCCTCAGCCATCTTCCAGATGGAAAGTGCTGTGCCACCTACTGAAATAGAGCTTGAAAATGTGACCTTTAAATACCCATTAGGCCAATCGATATAATTTTTCAAACGTCAGATCAGAGCACGAAGATGCATCACTTCTCTAAGTTTCATCAAAATTAGACCGAAGTGAGATATCGCCCGAGATGTCACATGCCAGACGAGCATTCAGCGTGATCCATTGCACCCTCCCAAAGTGAGAACGCAGAGAGGAAGCTATTTTGACCTTTATTGTCTACAGTATAAAATAAGAAATCACAACAAAGTTGAGCTATTCTGATGTAAAAACATCAGGATGCCCGTGACTGAATACTAAAAAACAGAAATGCATGACTGGAGTGAGGTGACCTTAAAAGACACCTGTTAACACCAAAGTGCTCTGTCAGCACAGAGAGTTTCTGGACAAAATATTTAATTCATGTGTTGGCTTAGGCATTGCACTTCCTTGTACTCCTTGCTACTTTACCTCCTACCTGGGATGTGGGTTTTCAGTACACCTTGTTCTTGCTGATGCCTGGTTGACTGCATTTCTCTGAGATACGAGGCTCGTGGGACCGTGTGTCATCAGCATAGTGGAAACTAGCTTCATCTTTGCATTTTGCAGGAAATGTCTGCTACTCTAACGTGCAGAGTAAAAAAAAAAGAAACAACCATATCCTAATCAATCCGTCTCTGTCATCTAATACATCCTCGTGAATGATTCTTTTGTCTGCTGATCTTATAATCTCACTAAAATCATTTATTACATTTCTGAAAGAAGAAAAAAACACACAAGCAGATAAGAAAGTGAAAAGCTCCACTTCAAGTGGGATTTTACAATTGATCAGAAGCCTTAGCCAGTGAAAATCCTGCTGTAAAATTATGCTAATCTCTCTCTGAGAACAGAGGAAGGCTTGATCCACAAAATGCATTTCCTTTTCTTAAAGGAGAGGAGAAGGGCTGAAATATGAGAAAGATTCAAATGAGGAAGTTTTGGCTGAAATTGGAATAATAGCATCTCAAAGGGCCAATACGCACAAAAGGCCGAACTTTGAGTTGGAAACAGTAGCAGCTCCAGATTATGGATTTTGGAGATAGGATGGTCTTCTCTAAAGTCAAAAAGTTTTGTTAGTGAAGCTTTGAAGCCGTTTTCTGTCAATGCAGAAATATTCACAGTAGCAGTCCTCTCAAAGCTTCAATTGATTTGGGCTGCTCGGAGAGATTTCAGACAGATCTGTAACGTGCGGAGGCGTTCGTGTCACAATATAGACTGAAGCCACGTTGGAAGACTTGTACTTTGTGCTACAACTGCTCTTCCCTCATGCTGAGACACTGAAGAGAAGCCGCATACAGCTGTCAGGAGAGTAACATGGATTTCCCCAATGACAACAGGTGTTTTAAACACCACTTCGTGTGTCTTCCTCCCCCCCACAGTTGTTCTGCCACTTGTCATGACTATGCTGCTTACGTATCATTTTGTCTTCACACTTTAATTAGATCCACTCATGAGTGGCTGTTATTCCTAATATTACCAACACAAAGGCATACAATGCCTGCTTGCCTCTTACGATAAAGACGATCATTGTTATTGCACCCACTTGCAACCTCAATTAAATTTAGAGACCATTTTGTCCTGGCTTTAAAGAGCCTCTGACTTCCTCCACTGGCTTAATCCTATAAACCACTATGACCCACTGACATCATAACTTTAAGCCGCCAGGCAATGTGATGTCAAACTATTCTCCAGGGGAAGCAAAGTGGATACAGGTCTTTTTGAATTTGTGCGTGCATTTGTGTTAAAGCTGTCGTCCCTTGACACAGAGGAGTTACACAGATTTATTAAGATAGTTGTTTTACTTTATTTTCCCAGACAGCGACTGCGATGAGACTTAGATTTAGTGTTTTCTCCCATTTGGGGTTTATTAGTGGATAAAAGCTGGAGATTTTCACCATTACCATGATATGAGGACCAAGAGCACAATTGTGCTGCAGCTCGTTTTTCCAGACAAACACGTCTCTTAGCAAATCTGACCGAGCAACTGTCAGCATCAAATATGATGCAAAAGGAAAGTTGTAATAAGGAAGGGTCGTTGTTAACCACAGCACAGGTCCTACAAAAGAAAATCTGCATGGTCTACCATGCAATAAAATAAGCTACCATATTGGAATCTCTGATGGCAAAACAAAGCGGTAAACTTAAAGCTGGATACATATCAGAACAATGTTTGAGGTTTATTCGTCACATACACAGTGGTACCAGTACAAACGGAGTCTCTCTGGCCTGGACGTTGGGCAACGGAACTATCAGCTTGAGTTCAGCTGCCAGAACAGACAAGTTATGTTACAAATAACATGAGGATGTTTAGTTAGTTTAATATAAGAGCCACGTACAGACCCGTTCTATAGAAAAAACTGTACAGAAAATGGAATTATTACACAGATGCAGTGCCCCACTTGTGTGTCAGTGGGAGAAACACTGGTCTACATACCTCTGTGAGTCTGTCAAAGTTTAGAACAAGATTGACATATGAACACTTAAATGACTCCATAAGAGTCAAACTAAGCCGCTCCACACACTCCATACAGCTGTTTGATTGTCAGTCGTCTCGCGAACTGAGAAACACCGAATACACATCGCATGTGCAAATGAAACAGCAGGTGAAACAGTGACATGTAACAACATAATAATGGAATAAGTAATCTCTGGGTATTTATAATGTACTCGCAGGTTAACTACATATTTTAATGCATATTGTGAGTTGTGGACGCCAATGTTTTGTAAATGTCCAGGCAAAACAAGCTTACTCGGGTTGTTTGGGTTAAAATAAGCTTTGAGAATAAACATTAGAAAGCTCTCGACCATTTTTATTTTCTAAAAGTAGCTCTCAGGGAAATAAAAGGTTGGAGACCCCTGACCTAAACTCACACACATCTCCTTTGTAATGTTACTTCTGATCTCAGGGTCTGGTATTGGTCTATGTCCTGTGGTTTGTGTAATATATGGGCTAAATAACCATGTCATCAATGTACAGCCCCGGACCTTAGGGGCCTACAAGCCAGGGATAAGCATCAAAAACAAAAGACAAAAACCCAATGTGCCTCTGTCAGGTTCACAACAAGGGATTAAAGGGTTCCCACTGACAGGATTAAAACAATCCTTACTGTTTTCCTCTGTCCTTCCACACCAACCCGCTTGATCCTGACCTCACTTGTTATATTAAAAGATAATGTTTGTCTTTGCTTTCCCTCTGTTTGGAGCTTTACTCTGCTCTCCTTATCCCACTCGTACATTTTAATGGTCTGCCCGTGTTTTGGCCTTTCCCCTTCCTTTGGTAGGATTACATCAATCCTACCTAATCCTGAAAGTCCACCTTAATGTCTCAGAGTGGTGCTGTCATGTATGAAGAAATGCGTTTAGGTTCGATGATGGTTGAATTGTTTTCAGGTTTTATTTTAACTGTTAATGGAAGTTAAACAATTACACAAACCAAAGTAGACCAGTGGGACCTCCTGTGATGAAATTAGAAAGCGCAGTTGTCAGCCTAAAAATATTTATTCTTTTCATTTCCTCTCTGGAGGACAAGAAAGAATGTGTTATAGGTTTCACCTGACAGAGGAAATATAATCAACTGAATTCACCAGGCACACTGGAACTAATTGAGTCCATAAAAAACGATTACCTATTAAACTGGAACTCTCCCCCCCCCCCCCCCCAAAAAAAAAAAAGAGGTCAGGGAAATTGGGTCATTAGTGTTTGGGGAGAACTCATACTAAAGTAATATATAAAAATGATTTGGCATGAAAAGCCTGCTTGAAATTTGTCACGATTTAGCTCAAAGGAAATACATGAATTATGAAGTTCCCCTTCAATCTATGACTCAGATTATAGGATTTAAACAATGCGCTTTGAGGATACTTGAATGGAAAGTGTGGACAAAAGTCGGACTTAGTATTATTTTTCTCACAGTGGGCTCTAAATGTAATTAACGACTGGAAGATTGAGTGATAGAGCTACAATCAGTGTGACAGCCAGAGATGATAGCGGATGTTGACACAGCTGTTATGTGGAGATGAGACGACTGGGCTGTGACCACACTGATTGGTCTGATGTAATTGGAATGTTGACAAAAATAAACAGCGATTCTGGGCACAAATTATTCTAAATGCTGGCCTGCCAGGCAAAAGCAATCACACCCGGACAAGCCTCCAAGCTATCAATAATCACACTCCCTGCCATAAACCTCCAAACGGAGATGTTTATACATAGATAAAGCTCCGTGACGAGCCCCTGCCAAAAAACAAAAACTGCATATATGCGTGACTGTGATTACAGAAAAAAACAAACAGCGAGAGTAATCAGACTAAGTTCAACCTCCAAGGCAGGAGTAATCAAATCCAGAATGCCTGCGAGGCACCAGCAGTACTAATCAAACACATACTGCTATCCGAGCTTGTTCGCTGAAGGGCTGGAGGGGTAATTATGTGACGAAGGCGAGAGAGATTCCTCCACTCAGCAGCTGTTGCAGAGCAGAGCGGACATGAGTTCACCATGCCTTGAGGGTTGCTCCTGGTAACCTTCTCATCGCAGAATGGGAGAAAGCTCCAGTCAGATATCTCTTTCTGTATTTAAAGAAGAAATAAAATATAACAGCTGAATAATGAGAAATTTGCCAATTACATAAAAAAATGTCTCTCTCAATAATCCTGTTACCTATTCCATCTGTTCACCGTTCGTTTGCCTATTTTTTGACCTTCAAATCTATCATTTCCTCTGACAGACAGACTCACCAGATTGACACTTGTGGTGAGCCATGGGGGGCGTCCGCTGCTGTCAGACAGACTCTTTCTGACAACTCACCACTTGTGGGTATGTCCAATCTCTAAGACCCATTGGAAGGACAATGCCAGCGCATGAGAGAAGGTGTTGAAATGCTCATTCTCTGTATTGTTTGGTTTTGTTGTGACTCACTTTGTTCTTTGTATAATACTGATTTTTCTCGCTTACAACCATCTGGCTCTGTCGGAGTCTCCATTTCTGCGTGTGTTTCGCCAACTACGCCGTCACTCTCCAGTCATTCCCATAAGCTACCCGCGTCTTATTCTTCTCTCAAATCTTCCTGACCTTCCTCAAATAAACCTATCAGCTGTAATCAAGAGCCATCTCATCCTTCCTCCTACATTCACTTTGACATATACACGCAGACTCGCAGACACACAAACAAACACACACACACACACACATACCAGTGTCAACTTTTCATGCAGGTCTTTTTCTCTCCCTTGTGGATTTTTAAGGCGGAGGCGGTCTGTGCCACAGTGCACACAGTGGCATCTGTAGCCATCCAGGCCCTTGTCACATATTAAGCCACCCACAAACATCCACATAAAATCACTTCTATAAGAGAAAAAGCGAATTCTGTCACCTATCGTCCATAAGAGAACCGAACACTGCAGGTATATACTGAACTAATACAATTACAATATGAGCTGTTAATTATTCTCTCCTGTGTCTCATGCAAAGGCACGTGTGCGCACACACACACACACACACACTCTGTATCTCCCAAGAGCACTCTGCTCTCTGCTCCCCCTCAGTCCCAAGGCTAAATTATCATAGACAAAAAGAGAGAGGGAGTGAGCAAGAGACGGCAGCAGAGCAAGAGAGCAGAAGGATCTCAGTGGGTCACATGGTGGTGGCATGGTTAACTAGCTAATATGATTAAATTTAGCAGAGGCACAAGTCACATTGTCAGCCCACATCAAAGTCTAAGCGCTACTGCGAGAGCAAAACGGGCCCTCTGCGAAAACTGAGAGAGAGGAGAATGAGTGGAGCAGGCGAGGAAAGGAGAGATGTTTTAAACATAAAACACAAGCTGAAAGGTAAGGAAGCATGAGGCAATAATGAAGCAAGAGACGGGGAAGTGTTTGCTTAACCTGTCAAGTGAACTGCATGACCCGAAAAAGCAACAGTTGCCAGCGAAGCTCCGCGTTTTCAGCTGTGAACAAATGAAGGGCCATTGACAAATACTTATGGTGTCAAGTATGAAACCAGCTCGCTGACCTTGCGCTTTGATTATCTGCCTTGAGAATGAGAGTTTGTGAGCTCACTACTCAGATGGTTTATTGTGTGGCATGAAAAATCTAAATTGCTTTTAGAGTAGAGCGCTCCAGTTGACCTGTGGTCTGCGTCAGAAGCCCACGCGATAAAATTAATGGATGAATAGCACCAAGACATAAAAACTAGATATTAGATAAATAGAAATGTGAAGGATCATGGCGAGATTTTCTACTTTTAGGCTCCTGAACTGTTCTTTCCAGTTCACCTTTCTGCAAAATGACTTATTTCCCGTCATTTGATTCACTGCTTTGTAGATTCAAAATCGCTGTGTCATGTATTTGCCCTAATCACCCATAATTGCTTTTATATTATTATTCTTAAATCTGTCAATATAAGATTTATTCCTGTAATGATTAAAGAAATTTGTAGCAGATTAAAAGCTTGTTAATCTATCCAGGGAAACTCTGCACCTGCTGTGCAGAAGCCTCGTTGGATATGCTAGCAACATGGCTCTAGTGATGCTAATGACTTGACTTTTCATTTAGCTCTGACAAGTTCAGAATTTCCATGTGTCTAATGATTTATTAGAAGAAAAAAGTATGAGGAGAAAAAGGCAAGCATGTTAGTTCCACGGCATGTTTTCACCCAGTTATGGTTTTTGATCTATAATGGCGGTAAACTCAGTGACATAGTATTAACTTGGAAAATGATTGTCATCGTTGACTAAAAGTAATAAAATAAACCAACATAAAATTCATTCACTGCAACTGCTTAATTATTTTTGGTTTTAAATAAACTGCAATGAACAATTAAAAACATTTAAAAAACATAAATAAACAGCACCTCATTCTCCAAAATAATACAAATATTAGGGCAGGGCCTGTTCACGCATTATTATTGTGTTAACCTACGTTACTTAATTAATTAACGCCATAATAGTCACGCGTTACCTACTTATTATTATCATGATTATGAAAATCTGTTGCACACTGGGTCTGAATACACATACAGACAAAACATTGGTTCGCAGGAGGGGCAGGAAAATGATGATACTGCGTTTGGGGGTGGGTCTAATAATGCTGCAGCTTCCTGCAACAGAACCGTTGCAGCGAATTTCCCAAACCACGGACACCGAAACAAACACTTAAAGGAATCATGACGTTCATGTGTTTCTTTTAATGACAAGCAGTGAAATTGTGTAAAGTAAATACCGCTGTATTTATTTAAAGTGCAAACCAAATGTTATTGCTCTTCTGTTCATAGAGTGGTACTTTTGCTCATAACAGTGCTATCATTGATATAGTTTACTATACAGTGAACTGTATAGTTTCACCGCAAAGTATTTAAATATTAAAATTAAACTGTGGACATTTTCCTGCTCCATGAATAACACACAAACCCACTCCCCTGGTGATGGTAAACCATGGCATCTTTGAATCCCTCTATAATAAACTGGGTTTAAGTCAATACAAAGCACAATTCTATTAGTTATTGGTACATTGTATTTCAGCTGGAGATGTGAAAGGATTTTAACACAGTCCTTACAGTGTAGGAAGGAGAGAATTAACAGAAAACCGAGACAAAGAAAAAGAACTGGATTTCTGAAAAAAAAAAAAGACAAATTGAACATCATCTAGGAAGCAACATGTTTGTTTGTTTCTCCCCAATTTAAAATGATACTGTATTTACACTGGGGCCGTGCACTGCCTGCAAGGTTCTCCAACATTACTTCAGTCAGACCAGTTTCTTGTTCATGGCTCATTATCATGCTCCTAGGATTTGCCAGCTATTGACATTAATGATATCTAAAACTGGATGCAAGCTGTTTGGCTGTACATTGTGCATTTCGGGAGAACCGAGTGCCACTGATGTATTCTACCTTCATTAAAATGTTTCGCAGTGACTGCTAGTTCGAAGGCCTGCGCTAGAGATGCATCTTAAAAAGCATTTAATAGTTGTACAGCCTGTTACCAGTGGGTCTCGTTTGTTGATGTTTTGTGTTCTCGCTGATTCTGTTCTTGTGCCAGTTCTGTCTGTAGAGACACAAATACATAGTAAATTGCGTCTTTATATTTAACAAAGTGGTTTATAAGGCAAACTTGTTAACGTTCCTTCCTTGTGTTAATGTTTGCTACTCCAACAAATCTTCCCTTTGAGTATAGGCTTTGGGTGGAAAGAAAGGCTGATCTCTCCGTCACCAAAGAATAAACTAACACAACACTGGTACAGTTCTTGTGTCTTAGTAGTAAATAAGATATGGCCAGAAGTTAATTTGTATATATGTAGCATTAACCCATTAAAACCAATCCTGTCTACCAACGAAAGTAAGTTGGTCGCGTTCACACACTTGCTGTTGCGCGTTAATACTTCAGACCTGAACCTTCAATTTTAGTATTTGTGTACATTTTGTACCTTATTCAGTAATAATGTGTAAAAATTTTTAGTTATTACAGCCTGTCATGACACTTACAGCATACAGTCACCATAGTACTATCAGATGTTCAGTAGTACTCCTGAAAAGGGGACATAACCACATACTCACAGCAGATGTAAACACATTTACAACTAAAACCACAAAATAATTAAAGGAAGTCTGTGGAAATCCAAGGTTTCAAATAGTTAATACATAACATACATGGCCTGTAATAGATTTGCAATGGAGACCAGAATAAAATGTCTACAACCTTGTTCTGTGGTTTTGAAATGTGACTTGAGTAGTTAAGTAGGACTTAACTATTACTTATTTAATCTGTACAAATACTGAAGAATCAAAGTGACCTAGGCTATACAGTTTCCCCTTACAAAGTTTTATGCTAGGCTAATCTGACTTAATTCACTTAACAACCGACGGAGGTCAACTCTCACTTTTCTTGAAGTGAGTCTTGCATCTTTCAGTTGTTTCACGTGTGATCAGATTTCACGCTTTGCCTCTTATTTACACCCTCCATACCTTCAGTAAATGTGTGCATTCATTCCCGACTCTTCTCCCAGTGCAGAGTGAAGGTCACCGATGACTACAAGTCTGGTCCTCATTATAACAATATGTGTGATACCTTTTACAGTTGTCAGAGTGAGGGGGTAAATCTGGCCGCATTGCCCCCTCTGGCAGGAGGCCTGTCACATCAATGACCACTGCTTCTTTCTGATTTGCAGTCGCCCATGGTTACAGACTGATTCTAATCTGTGCCTGAGCGCTATGCACGGTGATAATTAAATACACCACTTTTACAAGTTACAGGACTTTATAAAGTTTTTCTCCATCATGCTGTTTTTTTTTTTACTTTATTCTTTGGTTGACAGGTATCACAGTTTTGACATGTATCCAGCACAGAATGTGACACAATGACGTCTGGGGGAAAGAATTGAGAGAATAGTGACAGTTTATTTGTCAAATCTTTGGATAATTACAGTGTTTACTGGTAAATTGTCAAATGATATACCTGACATTTGAGGGTTTTAGTCAGATGAGGAACTCTTTAACAGTTGGGAAATTGTATTGTTTGTGGTAAGCCTCACTGATTATGAAATCTCACAGGATTATATAAAATTGTTCATTAGAATGTCAGTAAATGTTAATTGCATCCAGTGGGAGGAGTTCTATAGCACGGAGACGAAAAATACTATAAATGCAATCCATATAACAATGACATACAACTCACAAGGCTCATAACCAACAATGCACATCAATTTATTGACCCATCGATAGCCCAGTGCACATGCTGCTTCAACTTACTAGATTGTACATCACACTCATGCGCCACAAAGTGTTACATAGGGGGAAAAGGGGCAGCATCGCACACATGATTTTTATCTCTTTCATGCACATGCAGACACACACAGGTGCATTGACTAGTATATTTCACGAGGAGAGGGGAAAAATGCTCTATAACAGAAATGTCAAGGTGATTTAAGGAAGAAATATGCTTTGGAACACAACAGCAATTGATGAAATGTGACCTTGAGCTGTTCTTTTTCCATTTTTGTTGCATCCAAATAATAAATGGTGCTGGGTCAGGAGGAAAAGCGGAAAGGGGAAAAACCAAATGGAGGAAGCACCAGGAGCCATTTTTATGGTTATTACAATCAGTTGTCAAGAGCAAGAAATAAAAAAAGGCGGTACTATGTGCATGAGTCAATGAATAAGAAGCATGCAACAACTAACACAGATCATTTTCTGTTTATAATAACTCTTACTAATTATTTTCTAGGATCAATAAAACCTGCAAATTGAATGCAACTGTTCTTCTAGCTAAATTTATAGGGAGAGAGCGAGAGAGAGAGAGAGAGAGCGTGAGAGAGAGATACCTTTCGTCCGTGTTCAGAGTTCAACATAGTTAAGGAATTAACTGCTTACTAATTTGGTCAAGGCATATATTCAGCCGGCCTATCATTGGCAGCTTAGGAACATAAACTCAGAAGTGAAGTGAAAAAGTGAAAAGTCTGTGTCTTTTTTCGAATATGTGAGCAGCATATTTGTTCAAATTTCACTAACTCAACTGATCAAACATGTAATAATTACTTCAAGGCTGTGAAAATGTTCCATATTCCATTGTAAAAGACATTGTGATTTGATGCTTATGCAACATCTGGCATCTGGAGCACAGGCAGTAATGCTGTTAGATATACTGTAGTACCATTGTAGGAAACTATCTAACTGCTAAAACATTGACACTTAGCACTAACTTTGCCTTCAGGATGTTGAGCCGTTCACCAACGTAGGCTACGACCAATTTTCTGTCATTTGTACTAGACTGGTTTTGCTCATGGAGCTCTCATTTCTTTTCAGTGTCAGATATGCTGAAACATATTATCTAGAGGGAGCATTTAAATAGTCACTTTTTCATTTAATTTGTACACTATACTCATACACACATTGCATATCATCACAGCATAACACCAAGTCAGTCAAATTATCAATTTGTTCATTTAGAAACCACAAGCATATTGTTAATCTGCAATGGAGAGAGAAAAACAAGACAATGCCCTGTTGAGGCACATTTTAGAATATGTTTACAGGCAAATGCTCTCTCTTTTTCCTTTCTGCCCATTTAGCTTTTATGTTTTGTCCTTGTCACTACTAGCAGCATGAGACCGTACCAAACAGGTTGCACAGGTAGTCTAGTTACTCCTACATGGCACATACATTTCTGCGTCTACAACGAGGTTCTCCCTGTCTCCCAACATAATCTCAGGAGCATGGAGGAGATTCCAGGGGACCAGCCATTACACCAGAAGAGCTGGACAGCGCTGTAGAAGGGCAACAATTTAGCAGCAGAAATCTGCTGGAATCTGCGCCTTTGTGCAACAAAAAACAGAAGCAGCACTGTGAGAGCCTTCCAACATGACCACCAGCATGCTACTGGGTGTGTGTGTTTATTACTGTCACAGTATTATAACTGTCAGAATTGGATTTCATGAGGGTGGTCAACATCCTCCTGTGCTCACAGCCCAGCCCAGTGCAGCTCAATTGGCATTTGCCAAAAAAAAAACTGACATTCCGTTCTCTTCACAAATGACAGCAGGTTCACACTGAGCAAATATGACAGCTGCGAGGGAGACTGAAGATGCCATGGTGAACATTATGGTGCCGGGAACATCATCAAGCATGGCCGGTTTGGTGGTGGGTCAGTGATGGTCTGGGGAGGCGTAGCATTGGGAGGTTGCAAGGTCCTCCATATCATAACCATTAGGACCCAGACTACTGTGAGGTACTGGGACAAAACCCTCACAATGATGCGAGTGGGATCTGAGTTCATCCTGATGCAGGGCATTGCTTGCCTTCATGGTCAGAATGTGTAGGCAATTTCTGGATGACAAAGGCCCTGGTGACACTGATGGCCCTTTTCTTTGTGTGTTTGTTAAATCAAATTATACAATATCAATTAGTAATGTTTTCAGCTCGAATAGTTTGTTCATCAAAATCTGATGTGATAATTATATTGCAAATTCTCTCTTTGATCTTAACCAAAGTATTTACATTAATCACTGAGTGATATTTAAAAAGAATTAAGAACATAAAGCCCGTCAGAACTTATTGAGTTTTAAGATGCTATACGTGAGAAAATCTAAAGTATCTCAAGAAAAGGTTTTTCAGTGGCAACTGGACTTAGGAAAGTCAATTATTTTAGTTCCCTGACTACATTTCACCTCATTCCAGATGGCTTTCAGTCTGACTGCCTGGTAGCAGGTTTATAAACCCTGTGGAATCCTCAAGCTGTTGGCGCTTGGTGGTCACCTGTAGGTTGTCCTTCCCCTTGGCTTTCATGGATGTCACTGTGACCACCTGAGCCAAGGTGTGAACGACCTGCAACCGCCTGCATACAGTTAAAATGCATTAGCCGAAGAAGAATATTGTAAGTGGGTGAGAGATTATGTCTGAGACCGCCTCCTCTTTTTAAGGGTCATTCAGTCCTGCAGGAAACTGCCTCTCTCACACTCGTTTGAACCGGTCAACCTCATGGTTGGCAAGACAGCAAGATTTCATTGTCCTCAAACGAGTGGCCTTTGTCTTTCAGATGTAAGTGAGCTGCTGAGTCCTGTCCTGATGAGGTGGCTCTTCTTCGTTGTGCCATGCATTTGTGGAGCTGCTGTTTGGTTTCTCCTATGTACATTCCTCATCGCATTGGACTGCATATGTTTGAGTCTGGTTGTTTTGTCCTTGGGGTGGGGTGAAACACTGTCTCAGTGTGATGCCATGTTTGAAATGAAGAGGGATGTTGTGTTTGTTGAAAATTCTCCTGAGCTTTTCAGACACCCCTGCAACATAAGAGATGACAACACTTTTATGTTTGCTCTCTTCACTGTCAGTTGTAGCAGTGCTCTTATTCAATCTTCTTCTAGATTTCAAAAAAGCCCAGTTAGGATGGACACATTTTATGAGTGACTCTCTGATATGGCCGTGTTCCCTCTCCTTTCCTTCTGTTACAGTGGTAATATTTTCTGCCTGATGATGTTGGGTTCTGATTACTCCCAGTTTGTGTTCCAGAGGGTGGTAAGAGTCAAGGAGCATATACTAATGTCAATACTGTGTAATAATGTGTTGGTTTCCAGTACACTTACACAATCTTAAGGCCTGTCCTCCTCAGTGTTTGCCAAGGCCAAGCTATTGCCTGTAAGATCTTCTTAAGCCATCAAGCCTGAAGTAGCATTCAGTCAGTTTAGCATGGTCATAGCAAATAATTAGAATCAGAAGCTGTTACACTATGTCATAAAATTCTTATTGCTACATTACTCCCATCACTTCAGTAAGAAAATAAAGAAAATAATAAACAATTACCATTATACAATGAATAAAGAGTCGAGGACTAGATCGGTGTATTATTGTTGAGGAGCCTAATGGCCTTTAAGTAGAAGCTGTTCGACAGCCTGGATGTCCGGGATTTCACACTCCTGTAGCTGCGTCTTTATACTGAGTGATGGGAAGGCTACTCCGGAGATTGACTGTGCAGTTTTTTATCACACAATGGACAGCCCTCCTGTCCTGAGCGGTACAGCTCTCACGCCACACTGTAATGGAGCTGGTGATGACAGACTCCACTATAAACCTGTAAAAGCTGCTGGGGATTTTGGCTGGCATCCCAAATTTCCTCAGCTTCCTCCGGAAGTACAGTCTCTGCTGGGCTTTCTTTCTGAGTTTAAGATGGTTGTGAGAACAAGTGAGGTCCTCGATGATGTAGACTCCAAGGAACTTGGACCCTTTCTTCTTCTGTCTCTCTGATGTGGATTGGAGTGTGCTGGTCCTTCTTCCCCTTCCTGGGATCAATAGAGAGGGAGGAGCTTCTTAGACAGCCTGTGTGAAATGACTGTCTTAAAGGCCAAGCTATAGTCAACAAACAGCATCCTCACATACGTGTCCTTGCTCTCCAGATGTGTGAGAGCAGTGTGGATGGCAGCGTTGGCAGCGTCATCTGTGGAGTGGTTCTGTTGGTGCACATATTGTAGAGGGTATGTGGCGGCAGGAATGGAATCCTTCATGTGGGTTATGACTATCATTTCGAAGCACTTCATAGCAATCGGGTATGAAGTGGGATGAGACGATAGTCATTCAGGCAGGTCCGGTGTTATTCTTTGGGACGGGTACGATGATGAGGGACTTAAAGCAGGCGGGTATAGAGGACACAGAGAGAGACAGGTTGTAAATGTCAGTGTATACATCAGCCAGCTCTGCTGAACAGACCCCGAGTGTACGCCCAGGGATGTTATCTGGGCCGGCTGCCTTTCGTGGGTTTGTTTTCCTTAGGGCACTGTCGAAACGAGCGAAGAACTTGTTCAGCAAAAGTTCTCTTGGTAGATAGAAAGGTCTGCACTTTAACACCAGCAGCTCAACGTTTCCCAAACAGTACTTTTCAACAATTTGCACGTCTCTATACCATCTGTTTACATACACACAGACAACGCCAACCCCTGGTCTTCCCCAAGTCCGATGTACGGTCTCCGCAGTAGATGGTGTAAAGCTTGAGAGTCGAGCCAGGTGTGTTGTTCGAGATCCAGGTCTCCCAGAGAATTGAAGAACATTCCCTTATCTCATGCTGGGTTGTTATACTAATTCACAGTTTGTCCGTTTTTTTTCAAGCGAGCAAATATTTGCAAGCAACAGGCAAGGTACAGGTAGTTGTGTAGCTCTAGCATGTAGCCCACCTACCTATGTTGGCCGCGCTTCTTCCACGTGGTCGGTTCTATTGTTGTCTCCCAGTCAGACTTGGCTCGATTCAGTCGTAGTAGGAAATCAAATTCCAAGACATGATATTTGAGTTCGTGGTAAATTCTGCCAATGTCTAGAAGTTTTTCTCTGCTGTATCTTACTATCCTGAGTATGAGTACAGTAATTAAATGACTAAAGACGCGTTTTTATTCACTCACCTTATATGGACCACTAATTTTTCATCTGTTGTCATGTACATCTACATTGCATAAAAAGCTTCCAAATATCAAGTAATCAAAAAAAATATCGACAGATTAATTGATTAGTAAAATAGTTGTTAGTTGCAGCCCTAACATCATTGTTCTCATTTGTTCATTCATTACCATCTTCCCTTTCTGTTTTACGGTCTGCAGCATTAATGTACCTATCCTGTTTGACCTTCATTTCTCAGTTTCTTCCCATTCCCATCACTTATATTGGATTGTCATATTCTAATCTTTCCCAATAACTCCATTACATTACCTGTCCCACAAGCCTACCTGTTTTCACTTTCTATCCCATCTTCTCTGCATCCAATACCTTCCCTCTCTTCCCTGAAAATCCTTTTCCCTGCGGGCCCAGGGGCCCTACCTCATGAAAGAGTCATCAGCAGTGCATAGTGCTTAATAACAGCTAATCTGTTTAAGCATCCGCTAAAAAGGTCATGGCATTGGCTAGTGAGGGACAGTGGGAGGGGATAGGAATGGTGTGGAATGGTAGATTTATAAGTGAGAATAAACTTCCAGAGGAACGAGCAGGGAAGGGGTTACATGTTGCGTGAATTTTTAGCATATACAGTAAGGCATTTACTAAGAGCATTTACCCATATAAAGTTACAAATATAAAAACTAAGCATTATGACGGTAAAATCTCTGCTTATTGGTGCAAAAGATAACGGAATGTGTCCAGAGTGGTACCAGATCTCAACTGAAGCCTCCTAAATTCGGCTTTGGTTCAATGGGAAAGTGATTTGTGAACACTCACAGCCATCAGATCCTATTATGGCCCCTGCAAATTCTCTCATAATGACTGCAAGGAGACATCCAATGGTAAAATCAATCACAGATCTATGCACTTATTGAGAAGACAGGAAAGTGTGGGGGGAAGAGCAAAATGATAAAGCAATAGTAAAACACACACTGAACAGGAAAATGGCAGAGGGCTGCTGAGTAGGTCAGTCAAAAGGCAAAGGCGGGAGAGGAAAATTAGTCTAGCTACTGATGAGGTGGCAACAGGCTCAGCTGATATGTACAAAAATAAAATGTATAACTGGTGCTTGCCTGTGTATAAAGGTAAATATTAGCAGTGCACTTGGTCACTTAATTGTAAATATAAATGCCAAACTAAAATGTAACTTCCGTATCGCGTAGATATCAGAAGTATATTTCTGTTAAGACTTATTGTGACTGAAACTTGCTAATGACTAGTTTAAGGCAAACATAAAATAGTTTCTGTTAAGTACGTTTAAATTTAAGAACAGGCAACTGGCATTTTTTCCTTTCTTTCCAATTGAAAGCCCTTGAAAATTAGTCAGAAATACTAAAATTTGTCTGGAGTGTACTTCAGACACAATCACACACACAGACTTCCCGTCCACTCATGCTCTTCTTACTCCAAATTCTTCGAAGCAGGTGGACTTCCCACTTCCCAGCACAAAACTACAAGAGAGAGCTCAACGACTTCTAGCCCCCATGTGACTTAGCGGATTAGTTAGGAGTGAGGACGTGAAAAGAGAGACTCAAGAATGAAAGACAAAGAGAGAAGCCAGAGAGAGGGAGAGAGATTGGCTTCCCCTTTATATTGCCATTGTGGGCCATGGGCCGTGCCGTCTGAATGGCTATGCTAATAGGCAGCTGAAAGTATGAAGAGATAACACAAAACCCACTTGACTTCCTGACACCTACTTGAGTGGGGCCACTGCGTTTTTCCATGGCTGGTTGTTATTCATGGGGTCTGAAAGTAGCCTGTCTGCCAGCCTTAGGGAGGACAGTTATTTCGTCTTTGGAGTAAAATATTCGGGCACAGAGCAGGCTCTTTGTTGGTTACCATTACAATTGGAAGCTTAAGTATTAATTATCATTTAAATGCTTGTAGGAATGAACAGGGTTAGAAGGTGGGAGTGCAGAGGTGGAGATTTAGCTTGATATTTGGCCATAGGCTAACAACTGGTGCGATGTGATCATATGCGCCAGCTGCAGGCTCTTAACAAATAGATGAATTTGACATCCTGAGTACATCTATGCCTACACATTATCGTCACATTTGATGTTAGTCAGGGGATAAATCATACAGCTCCCTAAAACCAGAAAAATAAGAAAGTAGAAAAAAGTAAACCTCAACTGAGCTAATAATGCAAATACTCCAACACTACAATGTGAAGGCCAATGGAAAATTAAATTTTTACCCACCCAATTAATGGGAGCCTTCACAAAGATCTTTGTGTACCACCCCCTCCAGACACACAAACATTTGCACACACAGGCAAACACATCCTAATGCACTTTGGGTGTTACCATGGTGAAAAAGATTTTCAATGACATTTTGAAGGGACAAAATGTACTTCAGAGCCTATTCATAGTGAGTAATTTGTCTTTTTTATTCCCCGAAGCTTGTTCTTTCAAATTTGATTAGTTTACAATCAAAGTAGTGAAAAGAAAACTCATCAGTATCACTTGTGCAACTCCATCACAACACTGAGGTCATGTTGTGGTGTTTCTTTCCATTAAAAACCCCACACTGGCATTGTCTGCCTTGTCCATATTTAAACAAACTTATCGCAGTCCAAACTTCCTTTGAACTTGGACTGTTTTTAAAATACCCAACTGTGTTCAAAATCCAGGATGTTACTTTTAATGAGGACTTTCAATACATAGCAGACGATGTAATCCTTATGTGTACATGGTGTATAGACAGTAAAGAGAGTGACATGGCGTGGACAGCTGAGTTGATTAAAGGGGAAGCGACGGTTTGTGATTAAAGGGTAAGTTTTGTCCCATATCTTTTGGGATATGACAGCTTAAGATGGCAGCTCACTGCCATGGAGAGGGAACTCACACCCATCACAGGGAGCAGTAATGAGAAGAGCCCCGTTCTTGGCACCGATTGAGGCTTGCGGAAATATATTTCTTTTCAGTTTCGCAAGTCATACAGTACAGTTGTGTTTGATCAACATTCAAACAGCTTCCTCCTTCGCATATTAGGCTTGAATCGATGATTGGTGTCACACCATTTTTTTTTTATAAACTGCAGAAAGGAGAAAATTCGCAAGTGTTTAAATTCCATGTGGCCAAGTTTTGAGATCTTTGATTTGGCATCTAGTCACTAAAGTGTTATTTCAATTTTGTTTTTCAGTGACAGTATTTCATGGCTTTTGGATGTCTTGTTCCAAAGCCCTTTGCAAATGAAAGAAATTACATCAGCCAAAGCCTGAGATCTCGCCACTAAAGTGGAGTCACTTAAAATGCTATTGCACTTCAAGTCAGATTGTGTTGTCATATTGCCCTCAATCACTGCATTACTTTGATGCTTTTTCAAAAGTCCCTCAAAGACAACAAAAGAATTTCCAAGCTGTGTGTTAAAAGTCTTTCCATATTTCATATGGCGTCTTTCATTTTGGATCTGGCTGAAAATCATTACATTGTTCCATGTTCATGTGTAAATCGAGTTGATAATTACTGGGCTGAAATTTGTGTCTGGGAGCACAAAGCTAGCTCTTGCCATCATTGTATAATGGAGGCAATTTGCATCTGCTTTCACTGAGGCTGCTATGGTGAGCCCCTGGGAATCAAAGCTTGATTAATGCATCCAACCACAATTTATTAGCAACTGTTCAGGTGGCTTTCGATAGTGTGAGCAGTGTATGTAAGAGAGAATAACAGGGACTGAAAGTGTAAAGATCTATTCATGCTTTCCTTTTGCTTACGCCCAATATAAGGTCTCCTTCCTAAAGAAATCATGAGCTGAAGCCCCTGGGCTGCCCTCCACTTGCTTGCAAAAAGACTACAGTTGTACTGCACAGCTAAATAAAATCTGAAACAACATACTAAAACTTGTTCCCCTCCCTGTATACTATTTTTAATTAGAAAAAAAAGAACAGCCAGTAGCACGCCTTGAATTTATTGTTAAAATGGTAAACTCTATTGACAGATTTTGTCAGCTGAGGCTAATTACCCAAAATTCAGGAGAGCTAAAAATTAAGTTTTGGTCTCTATCTGATTTAAGCATTCAAACAGAGCTTGTGGAGGCAACAAGGAACAATCCTGTGTAACAGCACTATATGGCCACAGCAGAGTGTCTTCTCTAGAGATGATGTAACATCTCATGTCAAATCACTTTCAGGAGACTTTTATGCAAATCACATGAATATTTTAACCTCTTCAACTTTTGTATAAAATGCAGTGCATCAGGATCCTACTTAAGCAAGTATCCCATGAAAAAAGGTTGTCCCGTGTTGGAGACACGTAGAGGTATAATTCTACTGGCGAGACACTGGAATGGGTTCTGATGCGTCCTAAATTGACTATTTTTATAATCAGAAATGGAAAGTAACCGAGAGAAGTATTATTATCTTCTTGTATTATTATAATCTAATCATGAATGCGTTTGGAGTAGCCACAGGCTGCAAGTAGACAAGGTTGCTAGTGCCGCTGAGCAACTTTCATGGGACTTAATGGGCAGCATGATTTCATGTGGTGCGCAGTTGGTACAGTCAAGAAATTAATATCATACTATAGCAAAATATACAGATGTAAGAAATGTGTTAACTGTCATCTCTTTAATAAGGATCAAATGTTCTCGTGATCCTTTTGATGTTGCACAGTAGACAACTTGAAAGCATACAGGGCATTTTGAGTAGTACGGGTTGTTTGTAGTGCATTTCACTTGGGATTTCCAAGCAAAAGGAAAATTAGAGGAATCAAAAAGCTAAACTAAAAGAATACTTATCTTAACCATTGCAAATTAAGCTTTAATGAAGTATATTCCTTTTAATATAACTGATTCGAGTGGCTCTAGCGTTTAGAAACAGGTTTGCACTCAGGCTGTATTGCAGAATGAGAATATTCTCCACTTAACATTAATTCCTTTCATCTAATTTTCATTCTTCATTGTCTGCATAACAATTTTTTCTAAAAAAAGAACAATAAGAAAAGCACAATAACCAATTTTGTATTAAATCTCTTTATTGATTTTCACTTTAAAAAATCTTAATTAGAACTAAAATCTTGCTCACACACAGCCTATTGGCAAATTAGATTTTTTTTAAGCCAAACCTGACAAATTAAATTATTCTTTATGCTGTTATAGTGACAGCCTGAGATGCTGAGAGTGTTCCGCTTCACTATCTATCATAATCTCTGATACACGGTGTAAATCAATCCAAAAGAAATCCAGGAAAGAACAAGAAAGATCATAGTGCGGCCTTACGTTCCTGCCAAATGCTTTTATCAACCAGTTGAGATTTCAGAATATCACTGCATCTTATAGAGAAAGTGCATATATTCACATGATGACCCATTGTAAAAGTCTGATGCATGGTGATAGAGAGAGCACAGGAGGAGGTGAGATAGGAGGAGGGGTGGAATGGAAACGTCGCAGAGGCACAGCGGAACTATATAAATCTTAGCAAGTGCATTTGTTCATGAGCTTTTGACAGAAACCGGGATGGAAGAATGTGGTCAAGGGAGGGGATGTGGAGGTGAGGAAGTGCAATACCACGAAGTGACTAGCTACAGACGTTTTGTGATTTTGCCCACGTCCAGAATGCTGGCTCTTTGTCATGCCAAAGTACAGCCGTAGCAAGAGTATAGCACTGCAATATCTCCAGCTGCAGTGACACATGTAGTGGCTGCAGGCCACGCACGTTTAGTTAGAGTCTGACTCATGGTCATGATGTAGTGTCATATACAGTGATAGCTTTGAGACATATGAGCTGGTATTTCGAGTGCCAGACATGGGCCACCATTTCCCGCTGCTGGATTAAAAACCATTCCCAAAGGAGAACAATGGATTGATTGGGTTCTTTGGTTTAAGAACAGGTCTAAACCAATGCTGTCACACACATTCCTAACATGGTCTGTGACAAAGAAATCCAATGACCACAACATAAAAAAGAAAATTGCTCACATTTGATTTATTGACAGTTCTCCAGAGTTTGAACATAATTACAAATACATTTTTTAAATAAACAAAGGAAGGAAGCATGGTTGGGTTCGTTGTCAATTAGTATAACATTACTGTAGCTGTAGCTGTTAAGGGAATGTCTGCTGCTTTGCTCTGCTGGAGACTTTGAATTTTTAAACAGAAAGCCAGTGTTACAACCTTAAAAAGTTGAGGAAGGAAAGGATCTAATGATGGCTGGATGAACTGCATTATGGGAAATTAATCTTTTAAACCTCAGATTTTAGAGCAAGTCTGTCAATCGCACCAATGCTAAAAGAGTTTGCAATGTTTACAATTGCTGAGGAGACAGGATCTCATGCTCCTATTCATTTGTAAATAGATGGCCCAACTAAGATTCCAACTATGAGACGGCAAAAGATGACACATTGTGGGTTGAAGAAGAAGTGGGGAGGCCGCTCCCTCATGTCCAGCTAGAAACATATACATGCGATGGAGAGCCAACAGAAGAAGTCAGAAATCGCTTGCAGAGCTTCTTGTTTGAGTTGGGACATCCTTCACACTACAGCTACTTTTACAGTTGAGCATGGTCGCAGGATGGAAGCAGATTGGGACATGTTTTTCTCTGAACTGATGGCGTTCATCTCCATCCTTCTTGGAGATTGTCGGCAACACTGGGAATCTCGCAGGTCAAGACCCTAAAGGCCCAAAACCGCTTCCAGGACATCATGAGACACCTACGCTTTGATGACAAGCACACATGCACTCAACGGGTAGCAACTGACAAGTTTGCAGCAGTCTCAAACGATTGGTAGATGTTTGTTACTAACTGCATCAAGTCATCACATCGACACACTGTCGACAGGCAACTTTGTCCAACCAATCTCGCTGTCCTTTCTAGCAATACAATGCCTCAAAACCCGACAAGTTTGGAATCAAATTCTGGGCTGCATGTGACTCTAAGTCTAAATACATGTGCATTGCTATCCCCTATCTGGGCCAGGATCTCAGTCGTCCCACTGGGTAGAGACTGTCCGAGAATGTAGTCATGAAGCTGATGAAGCCTTTCATGAACAAGGGAAGAACTGTTATCACAGACGATTACTTCATTTCATTGTCAGTTGCTGGACGACGGGTTAGCTGGAAAACAAGATTCATTGCAAGCTTCCACAATCAGCCAAAAAAATCTTTGGACCGCAAAGAATTCACCAGATAAGTATGTTGTCGTTATTTGATGTATATGAATATATATATATATATATTGTATAAAGTGCTGTGTTATTTTTTCTTATCCCTAATATTGCCTGAAGAGCTAGACTGGGTATTGGATAGTTGTGTCGTTTCACTGGGCCAACTTCACTTCAATGTTTGCAATGTATGCTGCATTATGCGATAGCAGCATGTGTAGTGTATGAAATGACTCACAACAATAACATGAAAACACATAAAAGATATCTTAACTATATGGAGATACTTCATGCTATGCCAACAAGTGACTACTTGTGGTTTCTGCAAATGAAAACTCAATCAAGGCTTGTCGTAGCTCTGGAAAATAGAACACAGCAACCTTAACACTATTGGTGATAACACAACAATATTAACACTACCTGGTGGTTTTAATGTTGGGATGGACTGGAGCTGGTTTCGACACCAAATCTACAGTAACACAGCCTTATATGCAGCAAGCTGTGATGCATGTTTTAGGCATTCTTTACAATGCCACAGGCAAACAGGCAGAGTGATTACTCCCTGCTGACGGGTAGACTGCAGAACATTTACCTAACTACATAATCATAAACAGAACAGATACACTGACAGACAGTTAAAATGTTTGATGTCACAATGCCATTGTTAGCACCTTGCAAGTCAGAAACTTGACCTGAATCCAACTGAACATGTATTTATATTTCAGAGAGCACACGCTGCAGAAAAGGCCTGGCAGAGCACCTCCAGGGAACAGCTCAGTGGGTAGAGCAGTCGTCTTCAAACCCAAGGTGAGCAAGTTCGATTCCCAGTCCCACCAAGTTACATGTCAGGGTGGACAAGACACCGATAACTCGCAGACACATGTCGGGGTGGCCAGGTAGCTCAATAGGTTAAGCGTCAGACTGGGATGCAGAAGGTTGCAGGTGCAAAACCCTATTTATCTTTTTGTATCCATGTCACCATGGGTCCCTAAGCTAGACACCCAGCACTAGCCCCGTGTAAGTCGCTTTCCAAACAACAAATTCCCCAAGGGATCAATAAAGAATCTATTATCATTATTGTTATCTGGTGATGTCTGCGAGTTTCAGACTTCAGGTTTTTAATGACAGCAAAATCGTTATGCCCAAGTATTAACACAGACAATTCATTGTAGGATTGTGTTAATTTGTAGAATACTTTTAATGCACCACCCCAGTACTCGAAAGTAAAGTGTAAAAGGGGCTGATGACTGTAATTCATATAGTATTTTTAACCAAATCCTTAAATTTAAATTGACAGTCTACACATCTTATATATTTCACTTCAAATCAACTGATGGCCAAAAAAATGAGAACTGTGTTGCTGTCCAAATAGGTATCACCTGACATGCTACTGATGAAGAAATCTTTTAATTTTACTGTGTAAAAAAAAGCTGAGAAAGACGAAGGTTCGGAAATAAAAGAGAAAAAGAGCAAAGTGAAGTGTGACACCAGTTCTTGGGGCAGCACGGGTGGTGAGAATGAGGTGGGTTCTTGGCATCACTGAAATTACATTGTCGTAGCGGAACAGACACAGACACAGACACACACACACACACACACACACACACACACACACACCTTTGTGCATGCCAATTCAGATATAATGCACGGATGTCCTCTATGTTTCATCATCAAAGCCCTATCAGGCTGCGCAGGGTCTGAAGGGGAGAATATGAACCGGATAAAACAAATCGTTTGATGTGTGAAAGACAGACACTCGAGCTCCAAAGTACTTAAGCTTCTCCTCCCAATGGACTGACAAGGGAGGAGGGTAGCGGGGAGAAATGAGTGCTCTTCTCTTTTATTCCCCTCCCTTCTTCCATTCATCGCAAGGGGTTTCCAGAGGGTTGCGTCATTGTTTATGCAAGGTCCCAGTGTCAGCATGAGCCATGTCAATTAAATAAATAGAGTCAATATTGACAGACGTTTCAAAGGCGTGGTGGAGCGCTGCGAGAGACGGAGAGCAACCAAGAGATGGAGGGCGTAAATGAGGAATCAACTGAACATGAAATCTGATGAGCGAGTAAGTTTACATTTTCATCTTCGGGAGCAAAGTGTGTGATGTTTCACGCCTGATTCTGGTTTGATATCAGCCTGATCACAAAAAGAGTCTCCTTGCTGTATTTTCCATCTTTTTCAAATGTGCTTTTGTAAATTTGTTGACACGCTGTTATCCGCTATGAGAGTCACCCTGCTGAAACCAAAAATTGTCCTCTTGTTGAAATAGGAATTTTCACGGCCATTATTCACTATCTTGTTAAGTAAAACAGATGGCTGATCCAGTTTCTATGTAGATATTAAAATATTCACCAAGCTGCCATTAATTCATTGATTGTCTGGCTTGACAAAGGCTTTTTAACTCTGGTTAATTTCCCTTCAAAGG
Organism: Microctenopoma stevenorrisi; assembly: GCA_032270685.1. Lineage (NCBI taxonomy): Eukaryota > Metazoa > Chordata > Actinopteri > Anabantiformes > Anabantidae > Microctenopoma > Microctenopoma stevenorrisi. Next base: position 18,332,295 of record JAUMTR010000001.1, read on the forward strand.
AGAGTGAGAGTCTCAATGAGTTATGACCATGAATATGGCTCTTTTCCTAAGTCTTTTAAGATGAAAGGCACCCTCTGCTCCCATGTCAAAAACTCAGCACACCTGACCCTTTTAAAGTGCATAAAAGCTTTTTAATATTAAACTGAATTGTTCTCATAGATGATGGGTTTTGAAGATATTCAGATGTAATAAAAGCCGTATACATATTCTTCTGATGATCGCAGGACCGCCTAAAACAACAGACGATATCAATTTGCAGCTAAAATAATTTAGCACACGCTTATCTCTCGTGCATAAATTACTGCTTTTATCCAGAGCGCCTGTTTTTCGCCCGTCTTCGGACGTCACAAAGAAATTTTCATTATGTGCCATCAATGACATTCACAAGCAGAATTACCATATTTGCAAACACTTGCTAATGACAACTGGAGGACCGGCAAGATGAAGAGATGAGATGAGTTTTGGTGGGGGTTATGAGCATGTTGACCAGATGCCAAGCCACCTGCTTCTAGGCTCGAGCAAAAAAAAAAAAACAGACAGCAAGCGCAATAAAACGTCAGCAAACAGAAAAAAAGATTCCTCAGTATCTTGTTAACGGCCCACAACAGATCAGACAAAAAAATCAAACATTTTAGACAGTTTTCCATTTTCCACCCACATGCATTTCATGTCAAAAGTTGCAGCGCTGCACCTGGTAATTAAACCTATGCCCTTCGGTGCTAGTTAGTGGGGAGTCTTCATCAAGCGGGATTAGTAAATGACTCATATGTCAGTGACATGAAAGGGTTTCCCCACCTGTTTGTGACACTGAGCCCATTCCCATCTGGTTTGCACGTGAAGTCTAGATAATGGCACCTGATAAAACTTTTACATGTGCACGTTATTTATCATTTCATTTTTTGCATTTTGCCAGTATCGGACTTGTGAAGGAACAGTGAAGGTGCTTGCACAGCATGTTACAATGGAATTTGTGAGGGTCACATGACAGACAGACCTACACATGCAGCACTGAGACACGTGTCGGGCGTTTTAATTTAAAGAAACGGGTCATCGTGATGCTTGTTCTCTGGTTCTCATCTGTACAATGTTAGCAGCTGGAGACCCACGCGGAGCACACGCATTCAGTTACAGCAACATTTTATTTTCTATTCAGCTCTTTCATGAGGAAATCAAAGTGAGCACAACAGGTTGTTGTTCCCACACATTAGCAGGCATCTATATAAAGCGGATATTTCTCAGCTTCCACATTCTTTATCCTGAGTGCTTTAAGTAGTAGTAGTGGTTTCAAGATTTAATTCATAAGAAATGGCATTCTTCTCAGTTTTTCTTGATTAGAGAGATCATGCTCAGAGAGATCATGCTCCTGAAGAACATTGCTAGGGATAATACATCTTTAGATTTAAGCTTGTGCATACTGACACACCTGTGTTCATTTTGTCAGCTTTTTCCAAACATGTCTCCTGCAGATTACAGTTCACCAGGATGTTGTACTGACACTTGTTCTATTAGTAAAGTAGCTTCTGCTTAACTTTCATTGAGTCGAGTCAATCCAGCTCAATGACAAAAATGCCAGTTAGGACATTTCTTCCAAGTGATTTCTTTAAGTTTATACTTTGTAATTGTGCACAGCAAAGGTCTTCAGTCTTTCTTCACATTTGATTCTTTCATGTCTCCCAATCTGCATCAGAGTATGCGCAGAGTGAAGTTATCTCCCATATGCTGATGACCTAGGTCGGCTCATTTATCCTATTCAGGAAGCAAGAGATTGATTGTGCCTGTGCCATTGGTGTAATTATACTGTCATCACTTAATCAACCTTATTGGATTCCTCAAGCGGTCACAGTCCCTGAGGCTGGAGCTGGGAGAAAGATTGACTTTTTTTTAGACAGAAAGGGAATGAGAGGAAGAATAAAAAAAGAGGACAACGACAGAGAGTAAGAGAAAAGGAGAGAGCAAATTAAGCATGGAGTCATTTGAGAGGCAAAGCAATGAGGTAATAATGACAGAGATGCATCAAGGAAGCGGACAACGGAGGTAAAGGAGTGCTACCGTTTCAAGAGGATGTCAGAGATGACTTTATAGGAACAGGAAAGTGGACCAGAGAGGGCCGTGCGGGGATGATAGGGGATCAGGTGGGAGTGTACAGCCGAAGACGCTGAGTGATTGTTTCCTCAAGTCTGTGTCTGCCCCAGCAGAGAGGAAGTAACAAATGGCTGGGGTGTCACCTGGAAAAGCAGTTTAATAATTCATTTGTCTATGGGGCTGGGCAGAAAGGGCTGCTTTGAAGAGCGGACCACAGATGGCCAGAGTGAAAGAGGCACACACATACACACCCAAGCACCCACACTTATGCACACAAAAAAAGGGCCCGTACTGAAGACTGCCTCGTCACCTGGGTGCACACCATATGCTATGGCGGCTGACAACCTGCTCTCCAGGCTCATGCTGAGAAATGCACACAAACACATGCTTGTGCACGCTCGCAAATCTTTCCTATTTTATAACTGTTCCACCTTCCCAGCACAAAGATCCTTTCTTGCATACTGATGTGCAATTGTGTTTATGTGGGCTGCGGAGATAAGAATTTACCAGCTGATAGAAATGCCCGGCGGAGTGTCTTCACCTACAAACTGAGCCACATCAGTGCACACATGTCCATAGTCAAATACAGGAAATCACAAACAGCCAGGCATTCACACACGCTCGGGAGGATGTGGCGAGGAACGTAAACTGTGCTTCCTGTCAGTCCTTCATTATGTAGAAGCATCCTCCGTAACGGCAGCGTTTCGTCTTTTGCCATTTCACATCTGACTAAGCCCAATCCAAACACTGAATAAGCTCTTAAAATCTAATGATGCAAAACCTACTGTAACAACGTCAAAAGCCCTGCATCTTGTTAGGACACATACCTAAGCCACAGCCACTAAAACAGCAGCCCACCTTTCATTCAATTACTACACTGACTTTAATGGTTATGGAGTTCTCATTTTGTGTCTTGCATGCTTTATTCCGCTCCCTGTGTGGCTTGCATGCGATTACTTCAAGGCAGTAAAGGTCTCATTGTGGCTACAGCGGTTTGCAGACATACTGAGTGATTTTTTTTGTTTGATGTGATATCTCAGCGGATTTTTGATATTTCCATTCCAAAGAAAGGGGCACGAGGAACATATTCACCAAAGGTTTCCGTTTTTTTGCTACACTTTCTACCAAATCGTCCTGCAGTGCACGGAATTTGTTTGTGTACTCTAAACAGTATTAAGGCACCAAAAGGCTTAAAGAAACAAGTAATAGTGATGATTAAATCTGACTAAACGGGGGCACAGATGACATAAGCATTTGCTGCAGGAGGAATCATGAGGTAGCAGAGATGGAGGAGGGACTTTTGATGAGGGGGCGAGGCTGAGTGGATGGGTGAGTAGCAGTTGGGAGCCTAAACCCGGGATGACCCAACCAGTCCAGACAGAGCAGCCACATATTGATGGAACAGACTCCAGACGACAAGCACCATTACCCTGTGAATCGCAGCAGCTAAAGAGAGGGCATGGAGCAGCAGAGAGGGGTAAAGGGTTTTGAGGAGAAAAGCCAGGGGAGCGGAGGGTGAAGGAAAAGAAAAATGTGGGGAGATTTAACCTAATGGAGTGATGGATGCTCAACACATCCATGAAGTTTGTTATTTGTGATACAGTTAGTCAATAGAGCGAAACCTTTAAATGTGATAATTGAGGTAATAATTTAAGTCATTTAAGAAGGTGGCTGGTGGTTTAACATCTCAAATATTTGGATTTACTGCTTTGTTTGGGTTTACATTACTGTAAAGTGAAGTACTTAGGGATTTGTGCTGCAGACAAAATAAATCAACTTGAAGACACCACAAAAACCTCGGAGACACTATTTGCAGAGCAGCTTTTGAGCAGTCCATAACTAACTGCAAAATAAATCCATACACAATTTCCCCCCAACAAGATGCTGAACCTACACTTGCTGTCACACTTCTACACATTTTAGCAACAGCATTACACTCCCTGTCTTTCGGTTTCGTATCAGAATACTCTTTTTCTTTGTTTGGATCTCTGAACTCTGTGGCTCTATACTATACTATACTATACTATACTGTACTAGTACTCTGCTGCAAGGATCATCCTGTAGAGGAGGTTTCGCCAAAAACTCTGTGACATGTATTCTTGGTATAGTAAGATGTCCCACTGTTTCTAGAATAAGATGTCTGTTTAAAAAAATAAGTACAACTACTGGTCCCAAATCCAGCTCTTAAGCTATCGGGGGAGCTATCACTGTTCTTCACCTTCAAACAGCTAAACATAGAACAACTTATTCCCCCAAATCAGTCCTGTGGTGGAACTTGTAGCTGTATTCCTCAACTGCATTTCATGAATCTATAAAAAAGGACTCTCTCCACTGTCTTCCAGGTTGTTTTTGATTGAAAGCATATTTTCTTTCTCTTACAGTCCTGTGTGAAAATGCATCCTGTTTTATACGTATTTCATCTGCACGGAAACTGTGACATGACTTGCACGATCAGACCACATTTCCATGGTGACAAAGTGAAATTATAGGTACACCGAAGGTGAGAGGAGAGCAGGAGGTGGAAAAGGTGTCGCAAGTCATACAATCAGCAGTGACAAGCAATCACTTGGGAGTTTTATAAAAGCAGATCATAAGTATGGAGTAGACAAGGCAGAAGAGTGATAGATGGCTCGGGTGAAGTAAGGAGGATGGGAAGAATGCACAGATGACATGATTACAAAAGGATGAGGTGATGAGCCTGATGAGCCTTAATGGGACATAACACAAAAGTGGGGGAAGAGGATGGGTTTAAATGTGACTGAAGAGGAGGCTGAGTATGCGAGTAAGGAAAACAGCAGAAGGCAGGTGGTGGTTAGCAGCGGAGAGAGGGTTTGGTGAGTGCGCAAGATTGATTGGCGATTGCTCTTGGATTCTGTGGTACAGAGTGTGGAAGCAATAAAGAGCAACAGCGAGAGAGAGCGAGAGAGTTGTAAAGAAGAGGGAATATAAACTCCCAGATGCCAGGTATTTTTCCTACCGGGAGGCGAGACGACAGGAGTCTAATGAGTTCCCTCATAGCTGGGCAGGTTTCATCCTATGAATCACACAAGCATTCTTACACATGCACGCACACACAGTCGGACGAGCACTCACGTCGCTGTGGTGAATTACAGAGCTTTCAGTCTAAAACTTTGGCCCCGTACCTAATCACACGATACGCACATACATCATTTTACACAGGGGATCGATCGCTTCGCAGCCATTTGACACAAATATACATGATATCGAACGTTACTGTGAAATATTCCATCACGTGCACTGGAAACCCTCCTGACATCCTTCACACAATAGATTTCAATATATTGATCCGGCCCAAGCAAAAGCATGTTTTGTCTTCTGAAGGCTTTTTGGATGTTTTAATTGGTTTCAGCCAAATTATGCAGCTGAATAGATTCGGATGTCAAATAGAGACGGACAGTACTAAAACCAAAGCTACAAGATTAGTCTCCTTCAACACATCAACTCAGGGAAATAGTTTTGCACCTTTGCAACGGATCAAGTAGATCTTTCCTTTTCCTATTGCTTTTGTCGACACACTTTTTGCAATTATTTGTTTTGACATTCAATATAGGCACCATAGAGATGCTGTCACTGATTTGTTCTCTGTCAGAGGAACAAATATAAGCAATCTCAGAGAGACAGACCCCCCCAAAATTTAGTTCAGCATTTACAGCTGAAGTCTTTCAAGTCATTCATTATAATAAAATGTTACTTTGTTGTCACTTCTGCTGGTCGAGTCCCCGGACAAAAGACTGAAGCCCCACAGTGTCCAGGGCTTACACAGTGTGTAAGGAAGGGAATCTGGTGTAAGACATGGGCCTAATAAATGTGTGGACCTTGATCTGCTGTGGTGACCCCACATGGGATGAGCCAAACGGAGGAAAAGAAATAGGGTGGCTCAGACCGGGTAATTAAGAACAGTCACTGTGCACGAGGGACTATTAGCTCTGCAGCAGACTACTAACCATGTGAACTAAAATTCAGTCATATTAAATTTCTGTACTTTGCATTCCATTGACCCTTAAGCTTTTGAGTTTTATCTGTGAATATGGCATGCATGTGATAATACGTCTGACATAGTCATAAAAGGTGTTAAAATACACCTGTCTCACTGAGGGGAGAGGTGTATTTGTTTGGCTGTTGAGTTAAAATATCTACTCTCTTCTCCAGTATTATACGAATATACAGCACTGAAACTGTTACATCATGTTTCATTTAGCCTCAATGCCAAAAAACATCTTCAATAGTATTTATTTTATCATTCTTTATTACCAAACAACAGTCTATGACAAGTACTACAGCAAAAGCTCTTACAAATCGAAGTTTGTTACAGCTCCCATGAAATGACATCACAAACGAGGTATTTGCGGTATCATAATGTGGTTTTGTCCATGTCCACAACCTCACAACACACCCGTCTAAAGCCATTTGTTCAGTGTTCCAGCTGTAATGTGTTGTCTAAAAACTAGTACAATGTTCAGTCATCTTCTTCCCGCTGTGCAGACGTGTCTGATTTCACTGCTCTCTACACCTTTAACTTACTGGAAAAGAAGAAAAAATTTAAGCTTCTATTTTTTTTCCTTTCTGTATTTTAAATGTGGAAAACGTCACATTCCCTGCAGGATTTCACAACCATTAACACAAATCCCAATGAATTCTGTGTGATGTTGCAAACAATTAATAAAACATTTAAAACATTTTCTCAAAAGTACCTCACACTCTGTACTGAGAGGCTACCAGTGCCAGACCGAGTCAATGACAAATGACTAAGTTTTTAAGCTGTAGTTAACTTCCAATAGTAAAAAAAAGCATAATGTCATGTGAACCTTTTCTCAGTGGGAATAGAGGCATCGAGCATTTTACTGGCTACTTATGTGCAGATGTGCTCAATAGCAAATCAGAGGAAGAAATCACTCCTTATTGACTGACAGCAATTATCACACAAAGCTACACAAAGCTCTAACAGTCAGAAGGCAAGCAAATACTAATAGGAACACATTTATTTAAAAAAACAGAATAAAGGCACATTCAGTAGTATTCAGGTAAAATAATGGCGCCCACTGACGCCATTTCAGAGTAAAACGTGAATAACTACTGACACTTTTGTGTATTATGCCCTATATATAGACCTGTGGAAGGGAGCATACGTGATATAGACTAAGAAACTGAAAAACTTTATAACAGATCAGAGATCTTCGGGACTTCTGTCAAGTGATCGTCACGATCTAACGTGAAGCAAGGACAACAAACTTAAGCAAAAAGCTGAACTGGTAAACTGAAGTATTATTCTATGAAAGTATCTGTTGTGCATGTTGTTCAACCACCTGCACAGTGTCCTGTTGGGCTACAGCAGTAGAGTAACAGTACTTCTGTACAGTGGAAACAACAAATAAAACACACACAGCTGAAAACATGAAAAAACCCTGGGGGGAGTCAGGTGGCCGTTTCCACCCTTCCAAATTGGTATTTTTGCTATTATCTGTTGCCAGTATACAGAACATCTCGTGTTAATGTCATTTCAAAGCACAGCAGCAGTCACTGTCTCGCCCTCTTCAGTCATTATCCGATATAAGAGTTCAAAAGAAGCAGGGCTGCAGCAATGGCAGGCTCGTATTTCATGGCAAAAGACATGACGCCAGTTAGAACAGTGGAAGATGTTTGGAAAGGTTAATCAGAAATGGTTGACTCTGGGTATACAACCTGAGAATGGATGCATTTTTCACACTGCTGCCTCAACGACAGGGAGTGGGAAAAAAGGAAGAGCAGCTTCCCACCTCCCTCAAACTCAACAGTCAATTAAAGTGGAAGTACTCCGATAAAAAAATCCTCCATCCTGAATGAGATGAATGACATGATTTAAGGGCATCGGATTTAAGTTTAATTTGTTTGTACAGCCAAACCATGCTGCAGGTTAAATGACAGACATACGTAGAGTCGTGAGAAGGGTCACAGACATCTGGTCAAATGTGAACGTGAACAATTACCTGCAGGACAACGCTAACATACATTGTGTAACTGTCTCTCAAGTCCACAACACAAGATTCTTCCTGCATTTACTATTTCTGTTCCGATGGACCAAAGCCAGAAATACTAGGAGTAATTAGCAGGCAACAATCATCAGAGGGACATCTAGGAACACAGATATGCCATTAAGCTATGCCAGGTCTCATTTTGGAGACATTATAAATGAATACCACTCATTAACAACCAATCCATGCGATCGGTATCGATGATCGGCACTCAAGGTAAGCATGAGTAACTTTAAAAGAAATACGTTGCCACCGTACCAGTACAGAGCTGGTGTGCGTTTCTTAAATAAAAATACATTATCAGTAGTTAATATATAGCGTATGTCCATATACATCAACACGAAAAGTTTATTGTGCCGCATCGTCATACTCTGAATGAAAAATCTCACATCAACCCCTGTAATTCCATGTTCCACAGCTGTGTCTCAGTCCTACACAGACACAGAAACTTATATAACACATATACCCGTGTTAGGCGGCCTGGTAGCTCAATGGGTTAAGTGTCAGACTAAAGTAATACCTGTGAACATGTCACCATATGCCTGAGCACCGGCACCAGAAGATGAAAATATTGATTTCAAAAGGGGGGTTGGAGTCAGAGACAATTATGTGGTAATCACACAGCAAAATATCAAAGTGTAGAGAAACACAGTCAAACCACACCCACCCCAAATCCAACCAACCACAAACATCGATTACAATTAAGGTCCTGACTGCATCACTTAACTGCTGTCAAACACATACATTACGGGTTCCTTTGCAGACATTACGCTTAACTGTGTTAATTACAGCACAGACAGCATACCCTGAATAATTAGAGATGAGAAACACTAGTACAGAGACAGGAGACACAAATTATCTCATAATGTCCCAATTTCTTCTCGCACAACTGCCTACATGCTTTTGCTGTACCTATACTATAAATTCTGTACACGCTGTTACTTCTACTCCTGCCTTCCAGCTGTTTGAGTCGTGTTACCCACCTACCTGTCACTGCATCAGATTGACCGTAGCCTGCTAATAAAATAAAGAGACATGCTCCCTCTGTGATGCCAGCGCTAAATCAACGTAATCCTCTCGCACCGCGCTGACAACCCCTGCCTCCTCTCTCTTTACTATGACACCACAAATATTAAATTATGTCACCACAGGGGCCACAAGCACAGAGAAAGAGAGACAGAGATGGACAAGGTATGAGGCTGTGCAGGCAGGTCTGTATTGAAATGAAACTACTTTCTGTTAAAGTAGGTGGTAGATGAAGACAGCCTGAATGAGAGGGAAAGGCCTGCAAAAAAGCTGAGCTAAAGTAAGACCAGTAATGTGTAGCCAGTGGGGAAAGATCAAGTGAAAAGGATACTTAGAGATCGGGTGAAATGGTCAGAGGGAGACACTCGCAGATAAGCAGAGCACAGCTGGACCAGCTGATTACCATAACGGAAGAACAAAGAGAAAGAGATAAAGAAGGGATAAAAGTTTCAAATGTGGAAATCGGCAGGACGAGAAAGAAATGGCCATCGAGGGGAGACGTATGGTTGCTTGGAGCGATGACAGGCAGCCGACCTTCAGCCAGAGATCACACACTCAATCTTACACTTGAATTACTTAGATTTGTCTCTTCTGGTGAACATCTATGGCAGTGCGTTTGGCTAGCCCGCTCCGTTTCTTCCCCTCTGTGGGGTGGCTTGGTTATCTGAAGGGCAGGTGCTCATGTAACATCCACTCAGTCAGTCAGTCACTTGGAGGAAACGTGTGTTTCAGAAGAGTCACATGCTCTAGTTCCTCCCAACTGCTTAAATCCAACACTTTACACAGATTACACTGATGCTTACATAGCCCATGTATTTATATTTGTAATATCAGCCCCTGATGTATGTCCACCTACAACACAATAGGGAGACACAGCTATGCCTCATTTGAAAGGAGATTTACACCAGACAAAAAACAAAAACACACATCTTATATTATTACTGTTCAATCAAAAGATGAACGCCTCTACAATCTAATGAACCCAGCTGCAGCCAAAAAGACAGCACATGGAATACAAGAGCTGTGAATCACACACCAAACATCTGTTGGTGACCTTTTCCCCAACTGTAGTTTTTTGAGTCAGTGTACAATCAATCAATCAACCTTTATTTATAAAGCACCTTACTACAACCAGGATTGCCCAAAGTGCTTTACAATAGCAAAACAAAGTAAAACAGCATGCACTATAAAAAAAAGAGCAGAAAATGGTACTAGAAACAATAAAAATGTCACATTGACGTACTAAAAGCAATCCTGAATAGGTGGGTCTTAAGTTTGGATTTAAAAAGTGACAGTTCTTCCACAACTTAGGGCCTGCCACTGCAAAGAAGCGATCCCCCCATCTTTTGCACCTCAACCTGGGGACAGGTAATAAGCGCTGGCCATAAGAGCGCAAAGTAGATTGCTGCATGTTTAAAACATAGATAAGAAGGTGCAAGTCTGTTGACAGCACTAAAAACAAACAGCCAGAGTTTAAAATCAATTCTATACTTCACAGGTAGCCAGTGGAGAGTGTGGAGGACGGGTGTGGTGTGATCATGCTTACGACCAGCTGTAGGCGATGAAGACGTGACTGGTTGACTCCAACGTAAAGTGCATTGCGATAGTCCACTTCTGAATGACTCCAAACAGGGACCTGCCAGTCACACATAAACGGTGCAGACCTCTGGCGGCAGGAGTGACATGCCTGCGCAGTTAGTAAAGTTCAGAACACAGCTCTCGCTGGGGTGCGAAGGTTGAGCTAGCCGATGGCACAGGTAAGGTACACGGCAGGTGACAGCTAGCTAGCATCAAACTCTCTTCTCCAGAATCACCGTGCAAATCTCTTCAAGTCTCCTCGCTGCTTCAATTGATTAGAAATGTCAGTTTCTTTCATTTGTGTCTTGTTAAAAGCTAATAGTGTTGTTCTGCTGCCTCTTTCCAACAACCTGCAAACTTTCTACTTCTTCTGCTAACACCTGAATTCCGTTAGCCATCACAAACGGACTAATAAGCCCCGCCCCACTGTGACCCTTATTTTTTGCCTGCTGCATAGGTAGTGGTGTGCGATACTGCAAGCTTTGACATCGTTCCGATACCAGGTAAACACAGGGCCGATACCATATATCGCCGATACCATCCGAGACTGTGACCTTATAAGGGCAGCCTGCCGGTAAATGCACCTCGGTAACAAAAACCACACAAACACACATGCACACACATCAAAATGCAGTTTCTGTTTGTCCCAGAATTGAATCATTTGAGAATGAAGTTGTAGGAATGATGCTGGTTAGTGGTGTAAATTTCATGGATGTGACACTTTCCGAGTGGGAGATGGGTTTGGGAGATTTTCCAGCAGGGGCTCATCTCTTGGTTGGACGTTGGTCTCTCTGATGGATTTCCCTCGTCTCTCCGTTTTATTTTGTAGCCAACATCAAAATCCCTGTCTATCACCGTGAAATAGATTACTTTCTCTGTGTCATCATTCACTATGGCCTGCGTGGATTTGCTCCACCCTGCTGAGTCAGGAAGACCTGCTGGTATCGATCCAATAACGATACTGGTATTGATACTATCAATACGGTCAATCCGTCCACCAACTGACGTTGAGATGGTGGCCAAGAGCTTAAATTTACAGTTACATTTACAGTAAATCATTCTTTCATATAGGAATAGACAGAAGTATTTGTAAAACAGTATTTCCTTCCCACTGACAAGGTCAAGGTCAAATTTATTATTATAGAACATTTCTAATACTGTGAGGCTGTACATTTGTATGGTGCTGTAATATAAAATTCTTACCTCCTAAACCTTGAATGACCATGACTCACTCGTCGTCTTCGCTACTCTTAGATTTAAGCACAGCAAATTATACTCGACCCAACCATCAGGCATTAATATTACTTCAGAGGAAGGCCACGTCATAATGCACTGAAACAGAATGTAAGTGTAACAACACAAGCACATGAACTCCTGTGCTTACTATCATTACACCGCAGTAGACCTATCAATGCTTCAGCAAAGGTCACAGTACTTGAAGCGTTTCATTTTTAGTATTTGAAAAAAAAAATGCGATTCATAGCTTAACGAAAATGATTGTCGCCACCAACATAAAGTTCACTACAGAATAATGTGAATGCGAGGCAACCTGTGAGGTAACCTTTCGTTTCTACTCCAAAGACATACTGTCCTTTGAAAGAAATGAGTTGTGGAGTTCCGAATTCACTGGTCACTGAATTCATGACCCTGAATACATTATTGTTATTGGTCACGTGATCAATATATTTATTCCTAAAACCAGTGTATTTTGTTCATGTCGGCTATACATCACAAGACACGTGGACCCTTGGACAGTCAATGAACAGGAGGTTGCTTTTGAGTTAGGAGTTCTGTGTTGTACTACTTCTATTCTTTCAAGCATGAGTATAATTCTGTTGATGGTGTGACCTAGGCGCTTCAGATTATAGGCAAATGTGCAGAAGTGCCCGAAGTTGTTTATGTGGAAATACAGCAATAAAACATCCAGAACTCACACCTGTTGACCTTGTCGTCTTCCTTCCAATTCTATTCGTGGTCACTGATCTGTAACCTGAAGCAGCCTCTAATATAGGGGGACCAAGGAGATGCTTAAAAATATACGACGCACTGTAAAATCCCTTCCAACAGAACATAAACACCGATGCCGGCGGGGCAGCTTTCTGGGGCGGAGCAGCTCTAGAACAATAGTCTCATGACAAACTTGATTTCCCGTATGTCTGCCATGTACGTCTGCATGTGCGAATGCGTGAAAGGGCGCTGTGCGTGTCAAATCGATGTGGGGGGTTTTCACACGTATCGTAGAGAGTGTGCAGACATTGTGGCTGAAGACAGTCAGAAGGGGAAAGACGGCGTGTGTGAGAGAAGGGAGGCTGTTAATGTTTCAGCAGAATGCTCCTTGTCTCTTTATATTTAAGAACCTATCATTTACACACCTTTATCTTCTCCTCATATACGTTCCTCGTGCGCTTAGTGTCACTACCTTTCTTTGTACGTCTCTCATTCACCTTATTTCCCCGGTGCTAATGTGACGGTGAATGGTAAGAAGGCAGAAATTGTGAAGTGGCTCACAAATATTTGTCATAACCAATTTTCAGCTTGGATGGCCTGCTCGCCAATATGTCAGCAGGGTGGGCCTTCTCGTGGGCACATATCATTGATATGGACATTGTCTCACTGGTTTGCCACTGCTTTGTGTGCATGGCTGTGTGTGCGCGCATTCTGTCCATTTGGTACTGAAGGGGGCTCCCAAGGGTCCCCGTCTCCAAGTAAGAAATGACAGAAACGACAGGCGAATATCTGCTCTGTTCCCCCTCTCTCTGTCCCACATCCCTCACTCCCTCCCCTGTCCGTGTATTGACAGGTCTGCAGCTGCAGGACACAATGAATCTCAATGATCCAGCATGCATCCGAAACCATAACCTGCACAAAACAGAAATACATGGTGAATATGAATCCCCTGTGGTGCGTGTCACTGACCATTTAAAACACTGCACACATATGCTAAATACTGCCTCGGTGCCCCCCCCTGCCCTATGAAACTCATGAATTATTGAATGAGCGTACATGTGAAAAACGGAACCGGCGTGCGGATCCACCAGTGTCACGCGCTGCCAAGTCAAAAGCTCACGCCTCAATGTGCAGGTCATGTGAGTCTGAGTGGCACACGCGCACAGCTCTCGTCATTTACACGTGCAATCAATTATCCAAATAACACAAGTCCCCCCCTAAAAACAATACATGTACACACAGTTAGCTCCCCAGAGGTGAGTGGCACACCTCTCTGGACTGCATGCACCGCACAGCTATCCATCTTGCTGATAGTAAGCGCATCATTTCATCACCTGCTCCATATAGTCACATTTGACTGGATATAAATTCTGCTTAAATGTCAGGGCGCATGCAGCTCGTATCATTCATAATTCTGCGGCTGTATTACACTCATACGAGGAGCTGTTTTGACATTCCAGTGGGCTTAGCTGTAGAAGCTATGCTATTTGTTTACTACCCTCCACCATGCACATCACCGTAATGCCCATAGGCAGGGGAGCAATATCACATAAAACATGTCTAGAGACTCAGATGGAGCCACGCTAAAAAGCCTGCGTAATGTTCCAACTACCTGTTTACAAATTTCCCCTGTATTCAAATACCCAGTACATTAAAATCAATACAGTAATGAATGAATAAATGAATGAATAGCATTTACATGTTGTTATTTTTCCCTGTTGCGGAGGAAAGCACCAGCTGGCCACATTTGACCTTGGCTTCAATGAGAAATACAAATTACGATGTGTCTATTCAGAAGTTCAGAAAGCTGTAAACTCTCTTTTTTTTTTCTTTATTATTTCCTTCTCTAAGAGCCATCACTGCGTAATTCCCTCTGAGCCAAAGTAAGAAAAAAACAAAGCGCATGCCACCTAAAAGGCTTTTCAGCAGAAGCAAGTAGAAAAATGTGTTTTCAAATAGATTCTCAGATGGAGCTGTGGCGTTGAACCGTAACAGATTTATGAGTTTATATATGCATAGCATGGTGTGTGCAGTGGAGAAGGACGGGGATTGGTGGCTGCACATTTTAGTATTACAGCATGCAGATATGGATCAGGGTTTTTGGACTGATACATATTCATATGGGGGATGGGATTGGGGTCGGCCTGTTCTTGGGATTGTTTTCTGTGCCTGCTTTGACTCTTGTGTGCAGACATCTAAACACACACACACACAGACGCACCCGATGCAAAAAGGGCAACACACACTCGCATGTAGTGTGAGGTTGCAATTCGACGTCAACAGACTTGTGTAATTGTCTATTTAGGCTTTAATCTAAATGCAACATGTCTCTACATTTTTCATCATCCTAATCTGTAATGGCATCACTCGAACTAATCACAATGGTGTTCGAAGCAGTGCGCAGTGTTTAGTTCAGTGCTAATCCTTCCTCAAGTGGAAAGTCACTTCTTTCACTTTCTCCCTCACTCTCACTCACGTTTTCCCAGAGCATCCCTACACCTACAGTACCGTGAGCCCTCCTCCCGCAACCTCCAGGAGCCCATCACCTCCAGTTACGAGCTGGCGTAAATTGAATGCTGTGAATCAGGGCCGGCTGTTACTGCGTGTGACTGGAGGGAAGCGGGGAGAAAGGGAGAGAAGGGAGCCGCATGTCCCTGCAGCTTTATGAGCTGGTGTCTCACTAAGATATATCACCGCCTGGCCAGATAATACCATCATGTACATAACTACCGTGTGTGTACGTGAGCATGTGTGTCTCTGTGCTGGTGTGTGTTATGCACTTAACTAGCGTGTGACCTGCTGCTCAGCTCTTAATAAGAGGCATCTGGTGCAGTTTTACAGGATGGGGGCTGTGTAAGTAGGAACACTGCTCTATGAAAAGGGCTTTAGTGGAGGGAGGGGGGGTGTAACATTTGGGCATTTGGTGTCCAACTGTAGAGGAACAGAAAACAGAGACGGGAAGAGAAATTTGAAAGGATGACAGAAAATGAGAAGTTGGAGAGAAGAGTTAGGAGTGAAAATGAGATATAGAGAGAAGAGCACAGTGAGAGAGAGAGAGAGAGAGGGAGGGAGGGACGGGTGGAGAGAGCCAGAGAGAGCCCAGATGAGGGAGTTGAGATGATGGGCTGGCAGTTTCCAAGCACCAAGCTGTTTTTCAGGGCTGTCAAGCACATTGTGAGGCATTGTTTGAAATGCCCAGGCTGATGGCTGACATATTCCCCATGAATCTAGGATGCCAGGCCGCCGTCCACTACACTACACTCAAACACACACAAGCTGCCGCGCCCGCGCCTGTGTGTACACGCTGGTCAGTGAAGGGTAATTGGCTGACCTTGGCCCATCAGGATGAGAAAGGGTGAGGAAAAAGGGGGGGGGGGGGGTGTTGTAAATTTTGCCTCACATTGATGTATTTTTTTCAGTGGCACTTCACTCTAGCAGTTAGAAAGTACACACACACGCACACACGCAGCACTGTACGTGTGCATGCATCATGGCACACACACACACACACACACACACACACACACAAATGCGACTCACAAGTGGAGGACTCCACACTAATCGAGAACTGATGCAATTCTAGGTCTCACGCACGCTGGGCGAGTTCGTTTTTAATCCACACCAGCAGTGACCACAAGCATCTCGCACAAAGTCACATCCAATCCACACGTGGACACATGTGGAAGCAAAGACCCTTTGATGGTTTCCTTCCTTCCCCTTCTTTTCCCCCCTAATCTCCTTCTTATCCCCTCACTGTCTCCTACGATCTCCTCTCCCTCTCTTGCATCTCTGTTTCACTTTATTTCTCTGTGTTAGCTCATGTTCTTTAATCTGCCCCGTGTGCTCTTCTCTCTCTTTCTTCCGTCCACTTCTCTTCTCCCGCTCTTTTCTTCCTTGTACGTCGGGCCATCCCTCCCGCTCGCCTCCATCATCCATCTTCTCGTGCATGTAATTGTGACTTTGTCCCCTGGGCCTTTCATCTCATTCTTTCCATACTTCCTCTTCCCTGTGCATCTCTGTGTTTGTGTCCCTCCATTTCTTTGATTCCCATTTCCCATCCATTCTCCTGGAATGTCCCTGTGCTGTTATAATGTTTTTTTCTTCTTTACTTTTTTCCCATCTTCCACTACCTCTGCCTTCCCCTCCCTATTTCACCCATGGCCATTGGGGGACAGCTGTTGGAGACAGACCTGCAGAAATAACTGTGTTACTCGTCCAATCGATCCAGGCAGGCACCAGTGGCTACCGCCTAGCCCCGGCCAGTTTATGTGTGTGTCCACGTGTCGTGTGTGTAAGTGGGCCTCTGTGTACTTCAGTCCTTTGCCAGAAGGCAGAAACGGCAGATAACCAGAGACATATCTTCCCCTGCCATCAGCGCACAAGGACAGGATTTAATACAGGTATATCCCTCCCCGACGCTGTCCTTCCTTCCCTCTCTCCTGCCATCGAGGCTTCCTTCCTCTTCTCCCTCTCTGTTTGTCATTCCCAGTAATCAGAGTAAAAGCGGGAGCGAGTTCAGAAAGTGTGGTTTTAGCTCGCATTAAAATGAGCGCGAGACATTTGATAATGAAAAACCAAGGCGGGATGTTCATCTTGGACTCTGGCTCTAATAGCTCCACAAAGACAGCACGAGCACAGAGGAATGCCAGCGCAGACACACACACACTTATGGACCGCTGATGACAACACGTCTGTGTTAAACTCTACTATCTACTTTCTGACAATAAAAGACAGGGTCACAGAAACGCTGGAAATCTGCTCCGGCACATACGTAGAGTGAGCGTCGCGCTTGAACGATGTCGTTACAATCTCATTTGTTGGAAAATGTGCGTTTAGCATGTGCCTAATTTGAATTTGCATCCAGATAACACACTTATATTGCCTTCTGATGCACTTCACACAAACTCCAATAAGCTTAAAGTGACAAATACTCATTTTCTCTCTGCGTTCCAAGACTCATTTAGCTCAATGGCAAAGAGTTGGTCCATCTGTCTTTAACTCCTCGTAAGATGTGTGTCGTCTTCTCCTCCGCAGCTCTCTCTGCTCTACGTCCATTTCTCCTTCTCTGGCTAATGAGGATGTTGTCTACCGGGAGCCATGTTTCTCCTCTCAGTTTCTTCCAACGGCGGTGGCTGAAATTTACTGTTTTCCAAAGTGCTGCTTAATGGCGGATGGCAGTTTATAGGAGGACGGGGAGAAAGGGGGGGGGGGTTGGCTTGCTTAGCAGATTTCACTTGTTGAGCCTGAAACAACACGAGAGAGGAAAACGTTAACCTCTGAGGAAGGAAAGACAAACATGGTGATACATAACGAGGCTATAGGACAAATACGTCTGTATATCAGATAATACAGAGGAAGAGGAGGCAGACAGACAATGAGTGAGAGTGGATTAATGGGAAAAGTGTTACAGAAGCAGGACTAAGAAGGCACTTTGGGCTAATGGCCTCCTGCCTCGACTGGCAAAGAAGATTCAGTAATCTGCTGGTTTTATGGGATCAACTGTTCAATGGCACTTCTTCGGCTTTTCACAGCTCCGCTCAGGTTCTATTTATAAAGCAGCTTTGGAGGAGATGGGGGAACGTGATCGCGGCTCGCATCAGCATTTCCAATCATTTTAACAGAGAGGCAAATATTTGAAGTGACGAGGATTCTGACTCTCAGGGGTCGCATATACTGTCTGGAGGCCACATTTCTGGTGAAAAATTAAAAAAAAGAAAATGAAAGCTGCGTGCGCTTATTAAAAAAATCCATGCGTTTATGCCTGGAGCAAGATTTAGCATTAGAGGAGTCTAAGGATTTAACCTATTTTCATTAACTTTTTGGGTTGTCGGCAGCAGCGTGCAACGCAGACGTCAAAACGAGAGTCTCGAGTCTCACGTAAGATGATATTGCACGAACCCATCCAGGAACATCGAGGCTACAAATCGCAGACAGACAAACGCGTTCACCTCCACCTAGACTGATCTTAGTAGATCGTAAACAGCCCAGCTGCTGTTACCAGGCTTCCACGTAAAGGCTAAAACATGAAGCACGTGTGTTGACTTTAACTAATCGTCCAAATGCTTACATGAACTAACACATTTTATATGCATTTAAAGTCAGCCACACACACACACACACACACACACATTTATATGTTTATATAATGCAATTCAACTGTATAGTTTGCTACTCGGCTATATCCAAAATGTGTGTTCCTAGGTGTGTGTGTGTGTGTGAGTGAGTGTTGTTTTTTTAGTGTGTGTGTGTGATAGCTCTTCCCTACTGTGAGCTGTTGCTATGGTGACAATATTAAACATGTGCTGTTTGTCTACCTCCAGAATTACATTTTACACAACCCTAATGTCGTGTTTTCTGGCTTTCGCGCACCTGTGAGAGACAGAGATTGAGCAAGAGCGACAGATAGATAGAGACAGAATTGATATGCTGTGCAGATGAGTGTAGTGAACACAATATTTGGTCCACTACCCAAACTGTCATTAATCAAAATTCTCTTTTTGTGTAAGTTATTTTTGCAGTAATAGAGTTTAGCAATATGTTTACGTTATGCTACAGAAGAGGGAGGATGAAAAAGTATGCTCCAAAAGCCTGAATGTTGGGAACACACCTTGTGTTTCTGTGGCTCTGCTATAAAAGAGGCCTCTATTTAGATGCCACAGTTCACTGTGATAGAGGAGCCACACAGCTGGCTCCATGAGAAAAGACTTTACTGCCATCTCCTGGTGACTCGAGGCATCGGTTATTAAGGATGCAACACATTCCTCCCAGATAATCAAATACAAACATGTATTGACCTATTGGAAGCCACAGACACATGCATGCAGACAACTGACCGATCCACACGTGCGCTGAGAGTCGCAGCACACACGGCAGACTCTGCAAACTAATGATGTGCAAATGTGCGCTTTGACCCTTTGGAAAAGTGGTTTGTCTGTTTCCATTTCCCTTTGAATACCTTTTAATGGACTGCAGATTCATCCACATGCTGTCTTCTGGAATCTATACATTAGTGGGTGTCCACACACACACACACACACGCACACACACTCGTTGTTATTGCACACTGTCAGCATGCAAAAGTCAATGTCTACCTTTGTTTGGGAAAAATGAAGAGAGCTATGCAAAATCATCGGTGCGTTGTCCCTTACAATGTGCATCCGTGCAGATGAACACGCGCGTGCACCAACACGCGCACGCACGTAATTGCACACCGCGTCTCCTCGTAGCAAATGCACAGCTGTTTATTGATCCTGTCTTACTTTGAATTCACTATTAGCACCTTTTACTGACGTGACTGCCTTGCTCTCGGTCCATTGCCTGTTTCGAACCTGCTGTAGGCTATTATTCCCATCTGAAGATGACCACAAACACTGTTACAGCCAGGACGCTATTAGACTTGCAAATGTCTGCCTCGCCTTACTCTCTGTTGCTCTGTGGCTCTTGCTCTCTCTTCACTAAAAGTGCAGTCATTAATAGAGCCCTTCTCAACCCTGCAATTTGCCTTCTTATCCAAGCGAAAAAAAAGCACCAAAGGGAGGATGAGATCTGTCCTGGAACAGCTCGGGATATTATTGGCATGTTGTGGTTAACACATCCCTTCAGTACCACATGGATTTAAAGAACAGCACATTCTGCTTTGCCTGTGATGCTGGTGCCAACATCCTGCACCTGATGCCTAATGGTCAAACATTAGAATGTGAACTGAGTGCAAAGTGGTGTGTTTGAAATATGTATTATAGGAACTTTTCTTCTTTCTTTGGAAGTGAAACAACTTTCAAGTATTACTTCAGAGACTGTGTTCCTGTCTTTGCAGTGCCCATGCTCCAATGTGAGAGCTCTGTGTTGAACTGTACAGGTTAAGGTTACAGCGTGTACAACTCATTAAACCCTTTTTTTACCATATCTGTGCTTTAATGCAATCTAATTGGCACCTCTCAAGTGGGCTTTTTTCTTTTCCTTACAACAACATATTTGAGCATTTCGGACTGAGAAGAGACACGTTAGACACGTTACTTTCAGTTTACATCTTCTGCATTTAGCACAGTCCTAAACAAAATCTGAATATTCCCAACAACACTACAAACGTTTAGATGGTAACAAGGCATTACCAGGAACATCAACTACAACATCCACTTTTCTTGTATCTTCTTATATCCTCTCTTTATTTGTCACCGATATATTTGATTTTATTGATTATATTGTTGACTTTTGAAACCTGTAGTCCTTGAGAAAAATCAATAACCTGTCCATTCAGATGAGGAATGAAGAGCCTGTACACGAGTGTGACACTCGTGTCACGGGGATCTCTAAAGATCAAAAGCGAGTAAGGAGCAAAGGCTGTGGCAGTGGTGCTCGCCCTGTATTGGCTTGTGCTGGCAAATAAAGGGCTGATCCACAAGCAGAGCTCTCAATATATATCCACTCAGCGTTAGGTCTCCCTGTCAAACCTCACTTACAGTCACCAGTGGCTGAAAGAATAAGAAAAAAGATTCAAGCTGTCAGAGTGAGTGCTTCTCTGCAGGCTACTGGCACAATCTCTGTAAGAGGGCGAGATGCTCAGAAATCCAAAAGGACCTGTGAGTTGAGAACTGAGTGGAACCAGATGAACCTAGCAACGATGCCGCTCAGGCGTCTTCCTTTGGACGGAAAGCCAGTAAGCCTGGCTCGAAGGAGACCCAGAGGGAAGACTCAAAAAACACTGACAGGATTACAACTCTCAGGTGGCCTGGAAGTGATGTGTGACTCCCCGGGAACAGCTGGATAAAGTCACCGAAAAGGACTGACTTGTTTTATTTGCCCTTTTTCGTGTTTGACTCTTGCCTAGACAAGTGACAGAAAAATGATAGATGCATGGGTGGATGGTCAAAAATGTTTTAACAATTTGGCCGTTTAGAGACGGACCATGGGTTCATGTCCAATTGTCCAAAACAAGGTAACCTGCTAGAGTGTCCATGAAAGGGACAGCGTGGAAAGAGAATTTATCTGCGCCTGGTCTTCCTGGCGCCCTGGCGCCTCCCGGTGCCCGCGACTCCCCCGTCTCTGCCTCGGATCCAGCGGAGCGGGGCTTCAATCCCCCACACACACTACTCCACTATTAGACATTTACATGGAGGAACCTTATAAATACAAGCGCGCTCACACACACAGGTGAACACTCAGGTGAACA
>JAUMTR010000001.1:18354243-18369956 GCA_032270685.1 Microctenopoma stevenorrisi
CCTTTTTGTTCTTTTCCTCTCTCTCTTTCTCTCTTCCCCTTTTTCATATCCCTAGGTCCTGTCTGTAACTGAAATAAGTAAATAAATAAATAGATATAAAACAATAAAATAAAGGGCCGTGAATGATGACTACACAGCGATACATACATGACGTGCTCATGTGTCATCTGTGTTACTGACAGGCCAAAGAAGAAAAAAAAGAATTTATCTGCGCCTTCTATTACAGGCAAGCTGAAAACCCCATGGTAGCATTTTTTACCAGAGTCAGCCTGTCAAATCATCACATTTTCACCCACACAAAAAGACAAACTATCGCGAAGAGACAGAAAATCATACAGGCCCCGGATAAATATACACGCACAGACATTACTGAAACGCACACCTGATAAGGCACAAGCACAGTATTGATCAGACACCGTGGATGACTATAAACGACGTGATGAATCTACCCTGGTTGGTGTGTTGCTTGTTATAAAGTCATGTGTTTGGTGATTTAAACCCACAGGTCCATATAGTTCTTATTCTCATGCTGGCCTGTCTGTGCAACCATGTGAATGACATGTGGACAGGTGAGGTGGAAAAATGGAGGCTGGAGTGTTGAAGGGGCTTATCCGTGCAATAGAAAAAATGTTTACACCCAGTTCTTAAATCCACACTAATCACTATTTTTCATATAATTATTTATCTAATTGTTGCATGTATTGTGTGGGTTGCTTATGCTGGCACATTTTAGGTCAGCACAGCTTTATGGGGCAGTTTAAGCGTCTTTTAGCTAATTGTTTTGATTTCTGGGCCTGCAATTCTTTCTCTTATCAACTCACTGTACTGTATGTTACCTTGCCAACACGAAATGTAGTGACGAGTTAGACTTTTAGACTTTTTTTTGTAGCTTTAACTAAAACAAAGTCATTTTTATCTGCTGTTTTCCATAAATAGTGCACTGGCATCTACAACATTTTCCCAATGTGGTGTAAATGCACCTCAAACTGGACAGAGTAGTTCCATTCCATCTGTGTCTGCGTGCGTGTAAAAGTCAGCCCACCTTCATGAAATTCCCACAGTCATTATATCGAGCTCAGGCAGAGGCAGTTCAATGTAAGTGCATGAATATGCAGAGTTTATGCTGGAACATAATGTTAGGTCCACGTAAACACAGACCGCTGTGCCTGCTTAGAATATTACTCGTCATTATAATATGTTGTCGTCCTATTCTGCGAAACGATTTATATGACAAAAACATACACACACACACACACACCTATGGGTACATACCAAAGTCATTAAGATTGCTGCAGCTCGGGGCCACAATTAGGACTATTGTGGCTCTTGTAATCATTCTCAAAATCCAACCATTTGATTGGAGCAGACATATCCAATCCTGCGGCCAGATTCTTTTCATAAAGAGGGCCAAGACCTCTGCTCAGTTATTATCGCTGAAAGCGCCTACTGTATGCGTGTGTGTGTGTGCATGTGAATGTACTGGATGATACATGAGAGGGACGCTGGGGAACTTGGTGTGTCTCATAATAACCTAGGGATGTGCGTCCTTCCAGAACAAATTATTTTGGACTAACTAGCTTCCGTCAAAACGGAGGACACTCAACCACTGCGTGCGCGGAGCCAGGGTGAGGTCACTGTACGTGAGCACTCGTCCTGCGTCGACGCACAGTTCCTCTTGGTGGCGGAGCAACAGAACTGATGGTGAATGATGCGTGTAAAATAATTAACCTGAATATTCACAAACTTAACTTGTTGACATACAATGGTGAAATAATAGTATTATTAATAATGACGGACTGGTTGTTTATTAAGTAAAATCCATTTAATTAAAAAAACAAACAAGGAAACATCCCCTACAGTCCACAACCAGCAGCGACATAGCAGTGTAATTTTCTAATGAGCTCACATTATTAGATGAAATTATGGAGACTTCTAAAGCCCCCCCCCCCACTCTCCACACCTGCTTGTCTAGTAAAACTGCTGCCTGGTCATTTTGGCTGCATTACCTGTTTTTTCTTGTATAATAATGTAATTATCCACTGACCAGCGTAATAAACTTGCTGAATTACATCATGACCTCTGTCTGTGTGGCTCGCTTTTCACAGCTCGTCACTCTGTGGGGTAATGGGGAAGGACTGAACCCAAATGATGGATTAGCTGATGAACCAGTGAGTGCGAGCGTGCACATAACGCACACAAACATGCTCAAGGACAGCAAGGACAGACACACGCAGGTACATGGAAAGCAGTAACAGGGTTACTCTGGAAAAAGTTATTTTTCAGAATAACAGTACAATTTCTTGCTGCTACATGGCTGACGTCGCTTCATTTCTCCTCTCGCTTTGCTCCCCTTTGCTTCGATTCCACCTTTCAATTTCTTATTTCATCACTTTCAACTGCAGCTCTTCCATCTGCTGATATATCTAATAATCTCCATCATCTTCCTCAGAAATAGAGACTAATATGTTATTCAAGAAAATAAGGCAAAAGAGAAAGAAATAGGTCACAAGAGAATCACTATACACAGGGAAAAAAAAAGCATGGATTGCGCATATAGAATATCTGCACCAGACCACAATGGATTCAGTCTGTAATTCTAGAGCACAGTCAGCCCTCTATATCAGCATGAAGCATGGTCAGTGACATTTGTTGGGACAGAAAAGCTCTGCAGGAGGGTCAGCATCTGTCTTTGATATTTATATCTACTTTGCAGTTTTGATCTTCCGGTTCCTCACTTTTGCACTTTTTCTAAGTGTGTTATGAAGGAGGGTGTCAGATAAATGCCAAACATCTAAATGCGTATGTAAGTTAAACAAGTCTCTGCTACGTATGCAGGAAACATTTAATAACTGACAAAAACAGCTGTTGATACGGCGTGACATTTCAACCAGTAGATACGAGACAATTACAAAAACAATGCAGTGAAAAAAAAGTGATGATATTTTATTATTCAGTTTTTGTTAAAAAAAAAAGATCAAAACAATAAACGGAATCTGCTAAGTGTTGGGTGTGTAGCCAAAGTCTAATGTATTTCACTCCTCTGCCACGGAGCTCCATTGATCATCAAAAACGATTAAAAACACATCATCACCGATGCGCAAGGTGAGACGTTCTTTCATTATGATGACATACTGTAGGCACCACCACACGCCAGATGTGTATTAATCCACGTCTAAAAATAGTCCCAAAAATGTGCAATTTATATCCCTTTGAGAAATGTGTGGTTAAAAACATTAGTTATTAATAAACAGCTATTTTCACTGTGGATCAGAGTCTGAAACTTTTCTTTTTTCGAAAAAGTAAGAAGAAAGTCTCATGAATACAGAATATTACTGTCGAGAAAAGCCAAAAAACATCATTAAAATATGCTGCTTCATAGAGCGCCAGTAAATTATTGCTCGTGACGAATCTTATTTTTAACCTGTGATCCAGAGATTTAAATTCTCACTGAAAGGCGCATTAGCTGACATCACCACTGCATGCCATTACAGAATTACCAAAACACAGAGACTCACTTTCAACCAGAGAGGGCAGCAACACACTTTACCAACGTGCTAACCTGTTAAGTTAGTCTTTAATCATTTTGTTTGTTATTTGTTATTTATTAGTTCGTGCAGTTTCATGTACGGTTTCTATGGTATGTCCAAACATCGACCAGTGCCAGACACACCAAATGTACTGTCTGCCCTCCGTTCTCTCACTGTTTCTGGCCTTCGTGCAGTATCAATCACTTCACTCATCTGGCTGAAGAGTTCTGTCGGGTCTTGTTCCTGGGATTTGTTGGAGATAGTCTCCTAACTTAGGAGTCTTCAACTTCTATTCAGGAGACGTTCCACGTCCCTTCCAGTTTCTCTTTCAGGACGGTACTATACTGTTATGGTGCCGCGAATGCTTTGGTTTCTTCGATTTTCTTCCCATTAGATAGTTTTGTTTGTTTGTGAATATTCCTTGTGTGGCCCGAGACTGCAAAACCCACTAAGGCACGTTTCATCGTTGGCATTTTGATTGGATCATTTAGGACATTGATGGATTTGCTTTTTGGGCTGATGTGCAGCACCTTGAATTATCACCGTGTACGAAAAGTGCCATACACTTAATGTGACTTGAACGAGAGCCAAATTTTTAATTACTTGCCCAAGGTGTTTGTCCAACCAGCAGTCAACACAACACACCAAGTTTAAAATCATTTAAAAATAAGTAATAATCACATTGGAAAAGCATGTTTGCTTCCCATAGTGATAACCAGCATTGTTTATTCTAATAATCAACTCATTGACCAACTGACTAATTCGTTTAGCTTGACAAAAACTACATTGTGCAGCTATTTCAACAACTTCTTCAGGGTTCGTATCAAATGAAAACCCATATACAGCTTTTGTGACCCATTTCTGTGTGAACAAATGTGCTTGAGGCAAAGTACCACAGCAGGGAGCCCAGAAACTACTCAAAGTCTTTTTTTTTATGGGATTTTGTGGCCATAAGATGAACACCAGCTCTAGTCTTTAACCACGTTTAACCCCGCAGACACATCAAATCACACAACTGCCATGAAATATTCTCCAAGCGAGCAGGTTTACTTCTGGTGCAGATGTCGCACACGGGCTGTTTGCAAATGGAAAAGAATGCACAGGCGCAAACATTAAATGTGTCCAAAACAAGTGAAATCAACATCACAGAGAAATATACATCAATAGACAAAGACAGAGATGTAAGTTGGAAGGAGATGCACAGTGAAAGGAAGAGAAAATAAGATGCTGAGAGAGGAAGAAAGAGATTAAGAACACTGAGTGGCGAGTAGCTCCCAGCGCCCCCGTTGCCTCGACATAACAAAAGGGAGGGAAAGAGAGGTAGGGAGAGGGAAGAGAGAGAAGATGACAAGACAACTAGACACCAGCATCAAAGCAGGTCAGCGGAAACCAGGCTTGGAAACAATATCAAAGCTTTAAACCAGGGGCACCAGAGGAGAAGACAAGAGCTGGAGCAGCTACAAAGACACAGACATATGTATATGTGGGAATGTGTGTGTGTGTGTGTGTGTGTGTGTGTGTGTGTGCCCGCGCATATCTAACAACTGTGTCTCTTTGCACGTCCGCGGCTGCACTTATGTGTACATTGTGTTTGCATATGTGCTTGTGTGTGAAGGAAAAAATCTGGAGTGCTGACAGAGCAAACACATCAGTGCTCTGCTCGCTCTTCAATGTGCAGACGAGCCCCTGGCAGCCCCAACTTGTCCGACCATCAGAAAGCGAGGCTACCAACACAGATGGTCAAAAGCGAAGATGCTGGAAAACAAAATAGTTTGCGGCAGACAACGTGGGCAGTCCGCCAAAATGCCAACAAAGCGGGAGACTAAGAGGTCCCACCAACAATATGTTTTGTTAGATATGAGGATGTTAAATGGTTTGGCAGTGAGATTTCCCCACAACGACCAGGGAATGCGCTGTACTCCACATTCGTTGGGCTCTGTACTATTGAGCGAGACATGCAGCGGAGACCGTGAGCCAGATTCGATGCAGCGAAGTGATAGTGAGTGGTGTGCATCGTAGCCTTCAAGCTATTCAAGCTTCAAGAGCTGCCAGACTTTCTGGCCTTGACGAGCTAAAACAATTGGGGTTTTAAGATGTTGTTTCGTCGTTGTTGCTGCTGCACCTCGTGGAAAACTGTTGAAAGCACTTGGAGCAAAAACAGTTTCAACAGTCTCCTTGAAGTAAACCATAATGTTTTTTTTCCCATTTTTTCAGTTAACTTCGGAGCTACTGAACAGCGCTTTCACTGTGCTGAGGCAGAGGTCACACTGAGTAGCATAAGCAAATTTTATTTATACAAATTGGGGAATAGAAATGTTGGTACCGCCTTCTGTCTTTGTTTACTGCTGTAACACATCTTTTACATCACGTTGAAAACAAGCGTGTTCCTGCCTGAGAAATAACGAGATGCTTGTTGGATGTAAAGACAGGTGTTAAAAATGTGTCCTCTGTGTTTGTCCCACAGTTTCCTGCCCACAGTTCAACATGGATGAAGTTTTTCACCTCTGGCTACAGTGACTTAAAGTCCTGCATCATCGTCTTTCTGCCTGTCCTTCTTTTCTTAGCTTTTTCATTAGCACACGAGTCCAGATAGTACAACTGTCTGTAACTTAAAGGCATTCATCATATTTAGGGAAAGCCGTGTGCCACTGGATTTTCAGTCTTTTATTATAATCATTTAATTTATTGATTAAATTAAAAAGCAATTATAAATTGATTAATTTAATTTGCATTTCAAATATGCATTGGAAAACGAAAAAACGAGATAATTCAATTTGCCAATTGAACATTTGCTAATCCTCTTCAGTGAGGGTTTGTCCAATCATAGCTTGGCTAACTAGGCATGGCGGGCCGCGCTAGCTTTGGATGTCTCTACACGCTGGAGCGCTGCACACATGGCTCTGAGTCTGGACAAATTCCCGGTTCAAATGTGTGTGGAGTTTACAAGTTCTCCCCATGTTTGTGTGACTTCTCTGCAGGTGCTCTGACTTCTGCCATCAGCCAACAGCACAGTTCTGTGAATGTCTGTTTCTATATGTGAGCCCCGTGATAGACTGATGACCTGTTTAGGATTCCTCGTGCCCAGTGCACCGTACAAAGTGGTTAGCACAAGAGGATTTTAGATTAATAGATAGATATCTGAGTAAATAGCACTCATTTCTTACAAAGTTAAAATCACAGCACACTAATTTACTTTACTTTACTTTGTTTGGCAGATGCTTTTACCCAAAGCGACCAAAGCTAGCGCTGGTGTCTGGCTCAAGGACACACCTGGTAGAGGATGGACTAGGAGTCAAACGGTGATTCGAACATGTGACCTTCTGCATCCCAGCCTCATACTTTGTGAGGTTACACATAAAATGGCCCTTTTCTGACTTTAGTGCAGACATTTGTCCTGGATGCTTCTTATTGGATCTGCGTTATTAATATAGCATTACATTTATGTGACATATGCTGAGACTATAACAGAACAAGGCAACACTGCTTACTTAATGCTAGGAATATTTACTAATTTTAGAAAAAACATTTTTCTTTCCATATTTTCTGCAGGGATTATCCTGAAATTATATTCAAATCAGCTGTCAGTATTATTTCAACATTGCCTCTTTTATATGGTTATGTTAAGTAAAAATATAAAAGGAGACAAACCCACAAAGAGCCAACAGACCATTCACTCTTTTTATACTTTCTTTTTTGAGACATATTTTTAATTGAAAGAATCACAAAATACATGCTTACTGAAATAAAATGTGAATAAATAAAGTAGAATTAAAAGGCATTTTTTATATTAAGCTTGCAATTCAATTATAACTTTTAATTATTAATTTAGGATTTAAATGCATACACGCAAACAGTGACTAAGATTATCAGAGAACGCACACGTACTTGTTGGCTACTTTAGGCTAATGCCATCAAATGTGTGTTTTAAATGGTAAACAAACAGAATGAAGGTCGGTTTTATTCCAGAAACGGTCATTTTATCTGGTGTGTAAACTCACAAGTGCCATTAACAGATGCCTATATATTCAGGACTGACAATATATTTATTATGTAGCCTAACTGTTCATGTCCTGACATGCATTATTCAGATTACAGTGTTGTTTTCTGATGTGGCTCCAGATATGCAGGGCACATAGTGCATCTGTTCCTGTGTGACTATTGACATTAAGGCTCCTTTTCTCCCATTAGTAAGATGGTATATTTGAATCAGAAGCGCATATTGTGAGAAGATAGAGAGATGTGTACTGGAGATGACAACAGAGCAACAGGGAGTTCAATATATGAGATACAGGAGCTGGTCGGGCTGAAGGGATTCTGTGGGGGAGAGAGAAGTGAAGTAGACTATAGGTAAGTGAGGGAGAGAGAACAAATTGAATGGGAGGATGAAAAAGGGGGAGAGATACGGGAAGAGACAGATAGGATAGTGGTAAAGACAGGACACTTAAGGATGGGCATGAAGGAGAGAAAGGGACAGACAATGAAAAAGGGAAAGTAAATTGACTGCCGTGTGTCACATGGAAACAGTTCCTAATTGCCCAATCAACCGACCCCCGATTGAGCCAGCCGTTTTCTCTGACACTGCAAAAGCACCTGTACCTTCCTGACAGGCACACACACACACACACACACACACACACACCTTCAAACATGAGACATGCCACCATTCAGAACAATCTCTGACAGCGGGGAGCTGACAAAGAGGGAAAAGCAAAAAGGGATGGAGAGACAGTAAAAGACAGAATACTTACAAAAAAAAAAAGTCATGATGAGGTGGGAGTCCTCACCTTCACTGTTCAGCTGTTCCCAGCAGCAAGGCAACCTCTGCATGCATATTAAATATAAAACATAAATTTGTACATGGAGAAATCAACATGCGGAAAGAAAAATTATGTCTTAGTTTCAGTTTCTCAAGCTCTTGAGATGTATTCATATGAATATATAGTAATATAATAAAGAGCAAAGCTGCATGTTGTGTATTCACTTATATGTGACTGTGAAACAGGAAACGTGTCTTAACAGCAATTCTACTTTTCTATATAGTGATATATATCAGAAATCATATATATACGCCATCATAGTATTGAAACATGTTTTGGTGTAGCTCCTAATAGCACCATTCAAATGACAAACGCCTTTGTAATTCCAGCTCCAAATCTCAACTGAGAACCCAGAGAGAACAGAGTCTCATTAGTTTATACACAGTTTTCTCATTCATGTTTGAAATAGGACAAGACATGTTTCTCCAGTGTTGAAAAATTCAACAGTCAATGAGCTTGAATGTTTGACATGTGCTAGAAGTGGCAAAGACGCCACAGACACGCTGTCTGTTGTCTTTGTGCAACTCAAAAACATGTCCAAAATAGCTTCGCTTGTTTGCTTGAGGAAATACATGACACCATGCTGGATCTGTAGTAGAACAAGAAAGACACTTATTCAGGGTTGATTTCATGGTAAAAAAAATGTAGGTAGTACACACAGACCCACGGTTGCTGTGATCTCTGCATAAACGGCCTCTGGTATCGCTTTACTCCTCAGAATGTATGAACACACATACAATCGAGCTCCACTCTGCTACAAAGGTTGACGAATAATTCTAAAATACAAGGCACAAGCACGGATGCACGCTACCTCCTGCCTTCACAAAAGCACAAGCGCGCGCACGCACACACACACACACACACATACACGCATACACCAAAGGGAGATGAATTACTGAGTGGATGGGATCTGACGCAACCCATAGTGGAAGTAGGTCACATGGGGGAAGACAGGTCATCAGGGAAATAACACTGCAGTTGCACTACCTTTCTCTCTGCCTGTTCCCCTCTCTCACTATCATTCTCTCCTGCTTCCTTTGCCCTCAGCCTCTCTGTTGCCTTAGATGGTTTTTGTTTCTCTTTTCCAACAATTCAGTTTCAATTATGTCATCGGCAAAACTACTCAACGCCAATAAAGGTGCAAAAGCTGCATTCAAAGTCCGAGATTCCAAAGCAAATAAATACGTTAAAAGGGCAATTACAAATCTAAATATGCCAGCTGGTGGATCTAGAGTCAGTTCTTGGTAAGGATCGCCTCGTAACCTAAATGTATGTGTGTAAAAATATACAGCTCTAGAAGAAATTAAGAGAATTAAAAATTATCAGTTTCTCTGATTTAGCTATTTATGTAGATTTGTTTGAGTAAAATTGACATTTTTGTTTAAATGTATGAACGACTGACAACGTAACTCCCAAATTCTAAATACAAAAATAGTCATTTAGAGCATCAGGAGAGGGCGCTGTAAGCATGACGCACCGATATCTGACACTGGAGATATCGAGTTTTGCTACTGTCGGAACAGGTGAGATGCTCCGGAGTCATAACCACAAGTAAGTATGAATGTTGTACCTGCAGGCGCAGAGATTTAGTCCGAATGTTATGCTTAGTGACTTTGAAGCGGGAGTATGTAACAGCGTGTGCACGCTGATCTGTTAGCAGGTGAAGCTAAAGCTAATTAAAACGAGTACTGAAACTGTTAATGTCACGAAATATGCCACGCAGGGGCAATACTTCGAAGTTATCCTTTGAAAAGGGGCACTTTGCAGACTTATAAGAAGCTTTATTCATGTGTGAATGAGCAGAAACAAATGCTAACAGACGAGGCAGCATGCTAAACGTAGTGGAGCCCGCGTTCAGTGTGGGCGTGGCTACGTGAGAAAAGACAGACACGAAGATGGTTTCAGAATAAGTCCACGAGACAAAGGCGATTTCAGAATTGGAAACAATCATTATTATTGTGTGTAAAGTGTCATGTAAATACATGGAGGTTACAAAGTGAAAATAGACTAATTAAATAATACATAAAGGCTTTAAAATGGGTTCATATATAGGAAAAGCTTTGGTTAAGAACATGTTCTTCCCATGGTTGTGTGATGATTAAAATGCTTTACATTTGTTCATGAGGTAATATGTCGACACGAACAGTGTGTAATGTGACACAGTGTAACAGACGCTGATGACTGACTTGTTGTAAGAGTTTTCCTACTGTCTCAACAGGAATAAACCTGATGTGCTACACCAAGGATTGGCCATAGTGTCATTCTTAAAGAAGGGTAACATCTACACCTTCTTATAGTCTTTATGCTAGTAAGCTAGGCTAATCGCCTCCTGACTCTATTGACATACTTAATCAATGGATGTGAAATTGAGATCATTTTTGTTAAATCCATTCCAAAACGAACATGTCTAATTATAATATCTTAGAATTATTGACTTTCTCAGTCATTTAAACACTTTGTGGACATATTTGTCACCCTTCAGTTACTCCCCTGCAGAGAAGTACTATTTAGAAACTCCTATTAAATTGAGTTATTAAACTAGTAGCAGCAAAGCTAACAGCAGCTAGCCCGGAGGTGACATCAGGACCTCGGTTCTCTGTAAGGCCTAATTACATTGTGATTTACTGTTTCAGTTTCTTTATTCTTGGCTCATTTCTGCTCTGTTTGGTGCTTTCTCTCTCATTTGAAAGACAACCCAAAGGTACAACCTGAACCTGCATCAAACTCCATCCTCATCCTCAATATTCTGCCTTTTGTAATAAATTTTTACTTTTACACGATTTGCATTTGGCTCTGTATGAAGTCACAACTCACAACAAAACACTCCACATCCAAGCAACACGCACGCACACACACACACACACAAAAACACACACACACACACTAGAGTGACTTTCTATACACATGCAGTAATTAAGCCATCTGGATATCAAACTAGCTAGCTTAGCCTCAGGGTAGACTGACAGCAGTGGCATGGTGTGTGTGTGTGCGCGTGGCATTTATGTGTATGTGCATGTGTCTATATGACGTGGCATAAGGCCAAGCTACTGGCTGCAGCACTGAGATTCTGTCTTTAGGCTCTATCACTCTGCACTAATCCAATTGTCCAAAGGGGGAGAGGGAGAGAGAGGGAAATAGAGAGATATATAGGGAGAGGGAGTATGAAAGAGGGGGGTGGGTGAGAGAGAGCATTCTACAACTGGCTGCTCTCCAAATCTAAATGGCAAGCTGGAATTGGGATATCTATTAGAGGGTGAGACTACAGCAAACACACCCAACCACCCCCACATCTAAACACATGCAAAAAGACACATGGAGAGACCCACACCACAAGCACCTCACAGGCACACAACAAGCACTCAGTCACACGCACGTTACTGCCACGGCGATGAGTGCAAATGCACGCTCACTCCCCCCTCCAAAGAAAATTAACATCTCACAAGTTCTGCCTGTATAAAATGAAAGGGGACAAAAACCTGTAGATGCATAAACCGTGATGCATTTAGAATGACAAAATGACTCAGCGTTAGCACTTATTCTTCCTCTCTCTCCCTCTGCAGCTCTTCTGTGATGCTTGTTGATGGTGTGGCAGTAATCTTGAGGTCTGAGTGTTGTTGTTGTGAAAGTGTAGCCTTTATTGCTGGAAAATAGGTCCCACAGTGCCATCTGCTGGACAAATCCTTCTCTAATAGCTTGTTAACATACCCACAAAGGAAATTCATATAATTCATCCAGTATTAGGTTATGCAAATATAATATTTTTTATTTATGGTGTAGAAATGGTTGAATTAATTTTGTCTTGCACAACTAAAAACAAGTCATTTTAATTATAATTCTCCAAACATTCATTTGGTGCTGTTAAAACTATAGTGTAATGTGTACAAAAAGTACATTTACATTAAACACATGTAAACATGCAGTGAAACTTAAGCTGAATACATGATCACATGATGGGTGGGGGTGGGAAAGTGTGTGTAGGGAAAGCTTGGCTAACAATTGCACTATTTGCATTATATCAAAAATAGTCACAACTAAGGTTATTAGTAACTAGTTTGCTTTTCCTGTTAAAACAAGTTGCTGTGAAAATGGTCTGTATTTGAGTTGTAAACAAATACATGTGTTTTAATTGTATTTTGTTTTTTTCACTTTCAAATCAGTAACCCCCCCCCCCTTAACTTCCCATTTAGTTCAGGTCCAGACTTTGACCAGGCCTTTCCTAATCTTTTATTTTGTTAGTGTGTAACCTGGTTGTGCTTGAGCTTCAACTCACAGACTGATGACCTGATGTTCTATATCAGGATTATCTGGTAGTGAGAAGGATTCATGTTTCCCTCGGTTATGGTATATTAAGTCAAACTAAGCATTTCACTGTGTATCAGACTGTGCAATAAAATCTGAATCTAATAAAATCTAACACTAACACAGAAGCAACAAAGCATCTCCACAGCATTACGCTGCCACCCCCATTTTTGACCCAGAGTTTCGTGTCTTCAAGTTTTCTTTGTGCCCTCTCGTTTTGTTGATGCCAGACGTAATGGGACCCCTACTGACAGCCCACAGACCATTTTCCCAAAAGGTGTGAAGGTCATCTAGATGGTGTTGTGCAGAATTTCTCTGGGTTAGCAGTGGTTTGCATCTCCCATAGATGCCATTTTGATTCAGTGTATATTAGATGGTACAAACATAGATAGATTCATGATGATATTTATGATATTATTTACATTGCCAGACTGGTCAGTGCACTTTGATGGTTGTTTGATGTAGTAACTAAGAGGGCGTTTAGTTCATCCTTCAAAAAAATGTACAAATATTGTGAAAAACTTTTATTTTTGCACAGGTTGCAAACTCAAGTGGGGAATAAATATTTTTTCACAGATCTGTAGCGAACTGTATTTTATCCCTTGAGTTTTTGCCCTCTCAGGATGCATTTGCCTTCAAGTTGCTTATAAATCAACCTTCAGAAGGACTGTCTGGCTGCTGTAGAAGAAAGCCTTGGCAACACATGACTTAATTAAACTCAGTGCAAGCAATAGACAGGAAGATATTATTACATAAGTGGACCGGCCAAATAAAAATCCCCCATATGAAATCCTATAAACAATAAGGTATAAGACACACAAGGCATTCTGTCATGGCGCGATATACACAACACCTGAGTTCTGTTTATATTACAGGCTTGCCAATATCCTGTTTCCCTGACACTGGTGCTGCGTGTGCGCACTGAGGGTCACAGTGGTGTGTTTGACTTCAGATGAGTGCTGACTTGATGTCAGCAGACCCAATAATCCCGCATAACACATGCCTTCACCTTCTTAATTTCCTGTCATAATAACAATCAGCAAACACACTATACAGGCTTAAAAGGAAACGAGGACAGAGTTTGTTGAAATATTTACGGTTTGGCCGTGAAGGAGAAAAAAAGAGTAACAGGCAGGAAAATAAGCAACACTATGAGAGGTGTAACCTAATACTTCAGTCACAGTGATGATAATAAGAAAACAATCAGCAAAATAATGATTAGGGAGGAATCAGACAGTGATAAGATGAGATCAAGCAGGGAAGAGCATTATAAATTCTAATGTGAGTGGGGACATGGGGCTGTGATATGAGAGTGCTGTGTGTGTGTGTTTGTGTGTGATGGAGAATATTTATGTGTGCGTCTCTAACACACAGATGGACAGACAGAAATAGCCCCAAGATGACAGTGTGATATGGGGGAATGCAGGGGGGGGGGTATGGGCAGAATGAAAACAAGTGAAAGGCAAGTGACAAATAATTTAATGGTGGATTTACTAAGACAATAACTTCATATTTCAACATCATATCAGTGCCAATGTTTTATTTGTGTGAAATTAATTATCAGAGTGGTAATAAATGAGCACTACCGGTGTGTTATTTTTCCTATTACACACATCATTACCCTACGTCAAAGACATTTCTTGTTGTTAAAGATCATCCATCATGGTTTGCCAATCTAATTCAGAAAATGACACTTGACCACACAGATGAAAAATGCTTTGCTGATGCTGCTTTTTAAATGACATATCTTTTCTATTTTTTTACTTACTCTTTACATATTGAAGATGCAGCCCGCAGCCAACTAGCCGCTATGCAAATACTGTAACCTACACTCAGGAAGTTTTGCTATAGCTCCACGTCTTCTGTGCAGATGTGAGAGTGACATTGATCCGGCTGATCTAACTTTAAGAATATTTTGTGAAATGTCAAACTACTCCTTCAACGCACAGTCCTGTATCATCTCATTACATCCATCATAAGGTTGCTGCTGCTCTGCTACAAATAAATATTGTGCGATACTTTACTGTAATTCGGCTCTAACAGAAGTATCGGGTGCATGCAGACAGGTGGAGGTGGGACCTCATGCTCTGCTCTTTTTCATCAAAGTTGCCCCCAGAGTTGGAGCTAACACGTTGGGGTCTTAGACACTTTTTTCTCATTTGTAGTTGACGTGTCCCATAACACCAGTTTTTAGGGCCTCAGCAAATCTCACTTTGACCATGATTGTCCAAACATTTTTTGAAAAAACTTTACTCATAAGGCCTGAGCCGGGAATAACAAATTCACTCCGCAGCTTTGAACCAAAGTCTTTAACAGAAATGACCACGATTGCACTTATGGCATGTTACATCTCCACTGAAACATGTCTGTTCTGATCTACGCATAAGGTTTTGCAGACTTTCCTGCGACCTCACCAGCATAATGTTGTTTAAGACGTCCTATCCGTGCACTTTACAAATTGTTACGGCATTTTGTGACTCATGACCAGTTGTAGTTAATAACATTACCTCAATCATTTTAGTGAATAACAACATACCACCATAAAGTAAAAATCACGCTTCCACCGTGACCTTACTTGTACACATAAACAGCTCCAGCCTGACAGATCCCCTGTTCCCATCCCTGAGCAACTCCCCACACATCCCTGCCTGGCGCGCTATAGTTTCCTTCCCTCACTCACAGCCAGTGCTTGTTGTTTATTGAGGTCTAACCTCGTTAATAATGGAGACAAATGAGCTCATTATTACGTGAGAGTGAGTGTGTTCACCTGTGCACGTATTCCCAGCATCACCTTATGTTCTCATAAGGCTGTGTGGTCCGTATTTATGATGGTGTGTCCAAACCTATCTGCTGGTTGTGTGTGTACATGCAAATTCTAACCTTTACCTCGTTAAAGTTCTGTCTCGGGAGGTTAATTG
The DNA here is from genome assembly GCA_032270685.1 of Microctenopoma stevenorrisi. Classification (NCBI taxonomy): domain Eukaryota; kingdom Metazoa; phylum Chordata; class Actinopteri; order Anabantiformes; family Anabantidae; genus Microctenopoma; species Microctenopoma stevenorrisi. The sequence goes on from JAUMTR010000001.1 coordinate 18,369,805, forward strand.
CCTCATTTAGCCACAGTTGTTGAGTTTTCCCTGTTTTAAACACAACTCAATAATCTATTTTCTCTTCACACTGTCTGTGTGTGTGTGTGTGTGTGTGTGTGTGTGTGTGTGTGTGTGTGTGTGTGTGTGTGTGTGTGGGTGTGTGTGTGTGT
>JAUMTR010000001.1:18370056-18392556 GCA_032270685.1 Microctenopoma stevenorrisi
GTGTGTGTGTGTGTGTGTGTGTGTGTGTGTGTGTGTGTGTGTGTGTGTGTGTGTGTGTGTGTGTGTGTGTGTGCTCATAAGTACAACAGCCAAAGATAAGCCCCCGTGCTCATCAGCAGAGTGTGTGAGTGGGGGTGGGAGGCGGGGGTTCACTTCCCACTTTCTGTTTAATTGCATTATGAGTCAATATGGCTGCACTGTACAATATCATGCTTTTGATTTCTCATCATGTGCAGCTATTAACAGATGCTGATCATTTGCTAAGCGTGTTTACCATAAACAAGATGCTTTCATGCGTGAGAGAGGGTGAGACAGAGAATCTCCACTCTGAAACTAAATGCATTTTAATCTAAAGAGATCATTTGGGAATAAGTTTAGGGCTAATGGCGTGTTTATTAGCAGAATCATGCATGTGAACTGTAGCATAATGAGGATTGGTGAGGTCTTGCCTGGAATGCACACAGCACATTTTGACTGTGCAAACAAGAAGGCACTGCAGTTCCTATAGTGGACATGAGGGGAAGCTAAGAGACAGGGGGCAAATGGATGCAATCAGTGAGGAAAACGTATGAGAAATGAACATGAATTTAAATCATAAACAGTCTTAAGCACCAATGATGCGTTTCAGACACAAGCCTGTTACGAATTCCTCCACTTTATTTGTCATCCACGGGTCACAATGCTACCATACAAAACCAACTTCCAACATGGAACTGCATTGGAATGTGATTAATTTGAATACGCTCACACACATTCAATAACAAAATTAAATACAGCTGATTGAGAAATCAGACAGGGCAGAGGAGAAGAGACATGTTAAGTGATATTAAGACATGCAGTGACAAATATAAAAAAATAGACATTTGTTTTCCTCTTCTGTACAAACATACATGGGCACATATAAATATATAGAAGTAAAAAAGAGTGTATTTTTAAAATACAACGGTCAAATTGTACAGTTACATTCCATAATAACAAAACAGGAGACATAGCACAATATTCAAGTGAGTTTGCCTTTTTCAGACAGACACTGTACGGTATTGTACATTGTAAAAGCAGAAATTAGATCACACAACTGTTGGTTTCTCCCTGTGGAGTCTGTTCACGCTGCTGTAAACATTTCAAATGAAGAAAGGGTACAGTTTTTTGTCAGTGGATTTCCATTTGAAATCACTCATTCAAGCAACTTTCGCAGAGACTGTAATAACAACGGAGCAATCTGTTTGTGAAGCGCTCGCTTTGATGCCTTTAAGTCACCTCGATCACGACTTCAGTGCTGCGGGTTTGTCTCTCTCTCTCTCTCTCTCTCTCTCAGCACTGAGCGGCGGAATAATTTGGCTAAAGAAACAAGACAAGCATTACAGTGAACAAGAAAACAGTCATTGTGTAGTTTATACTGTATATGTTGGCACAAAGAACAAGCATTTGCCAGAATGTGGTGCTTCCCCGACCCTCCGCCCCACAGCCCCATCCCATAGTGAAACCATGCTTGTGTTGCTCTCTAGTTCTGCTGAACATCCTGCAGCAGTTTGTTGATTTCGTGGACCAGCTTGCTAGCGTCCATGCCGGCCTCGTGGCGGCTCTCGCTGCGCTTGCCACCCTGGTGGAAGACGCCGTCGAAGTCGTCCTCCTCGTAATTCTCTGGAATTTCCTCCATGGCTGGCAGCCATTTGAGGTGTGGAGGCTGTCCATTGGTGGAGGTGGAAGTGGAGGTGGAGGAAGTGGAAGAAGAAGGAGATTGGTTGTTCCCCGCAGATCCACTTCCAGGATTTAGATAGTGTGTATTGGCCGCCCATGCAGCCACACCTGGGGGGTAAGCAGGACCTTTTCCACCTGGCAACAACCCCCTCCGGTTGTCCTGGGGGACAGCGTTGTTACTATGGTTACCAGCTATGTTGCCACTACGTCCACTTCCTCGCTCTGTGGCTGATGAGGACGAGGGTGGGCTTGTTTCGTTGCACTCTGCATAAGAGTCCATGTTGGGGGGGAGGAGCCGCTGAAATACAGAGTTCATCTCTGTGAGGAGGGAGCCAGCCCCTCCTCCAGCTGCGCAAGCATCACTTCCTCCTCCAGCAACAAGTCCCCCGGCCTCCATCTCTTCATTCCCAGATTCCTTGCCAAAAGTGGAGAAGCTCTTGCGGCGTTCCGAGTCAACCGAGGACTGGTCATCGTCGAGCTGAGGCTGCTGGGAGGACTCCTCCCCAGGGATGTACATGTTGTTGCGGTAGTCGGCAGAAGAGGCGGGCGAGGAAAGGGGGGGCATCCAACACTGGTCAGAGTGTCCCAGGATACGACATTCATCTGTGCATAGTCTCATGGCTAAAAGAAAGAAACAACATGAAGAGGATCAGGAAAACATCCAGCAGAAAACTGACAGAAACAGATAAAGACAGTGAAACCGAATCAAATCAGATGTTCAAGACTCTTTAGACACAACATGGGTTTGGAATGAAAATGTCAATATACTTGAATAATGCTTCATAATCATAAACCCGGAGTCTGTGCTGAGGTTGTGTCAAGAGATACACAATTCAGTGGGAGGTGATGGTGCTGATTCTTTTTTCTGCTTGGAAACAACAGTGTTCAAATGTTAGAAGGCTTGCCTTGCAATACCTATTTGATATTTTATGTGGCGGCTCTTCAGTGCTTCATTAACATCGGAACCGCACCTCACACGGTAGTGGTTACTTTTTCCCATTGTCTCTCCTGATCTCCTCACATTCCCGCTCAGGGAACCAGGTTTGTGGTGCTCACAGCTTACGGCAGTGGCAGGTATCAAAACAATCACAGACGCCAGATAAATAAGTAAGTAACTGCCAGATCTCACCAAAACGGCATCTCAAGCAGATGTTAATGTATTATTTGGCTGCTCTGCCAAGCATGTCCCCATCTCTTTACTACACAACTGAGGCAGCGATTTGCTTGTTTCTGGGTTTTTTTGTTTCGTTTTTTTTCATCATCTCGAGCATGAATAGCCACATTTGCTCATCTCAATAGAAAAATCTAAACAAATTAAATCTATTGAAGAGGAAACAGGGATAATCCTCCCTCTCGGCCCATTATCTCCTCCCCTCCCCCCCTTTTCATATTAGCATAAAAGATAAAGGAGAGGGAGGGGGAAGAAGGAGGGCTGCAACACCTTTCAACCTTCCTCAAAGAGAGAGAGAGAGAGATACAGAAAGTCTGTCCATGTCCACCACCCCTCACTTTATACATCTCAATAAAGATACAGAATCCATTAACAAGTACAGAAGAGGAAGAGAGAGAGAAAGAGAGACACTGCGGAGCTCTCAGGCATGTAGGAGAGCGCGGGAGACGGACGGAGTCAGCAAGAGAGAGAATAACATCGTTCTAAAAGCAATTACTATGAATTCTCCTCAGTTCAGACATGAAAGCTCACCACTGTCACTCACTGTGGGCTGAAAAAAAGAGAAAGAAAAGCAAAAGAAGGGAAGAGAGGAGAAAAAACAGCACCCCGAGACGCATACCGATGAGTGACAGGCGACTCATCTCCGCTCCAGGGAGGATTTTACAGACAAGACTCTAACTTAGGGGCAGATAAAACACACACACACACAGCCACACACATGGCCAGGCACCCTGTAACCTCTCTCAGTGTGATAACGAGCGTGGAAATGAGGACTGTGTGGAAGAATGCTGCTGAGTACAACGGGGATTGTGTTGGTATCGGGGTGAATGGAGTGTCTGTTTGGGCAGGTGTAGAGACAAATAATGGGTTTACGCCTGACGCTGACCATGGTGCTGAAATTTGTCAGGCTGGAGATGCTTTAGAGGGCGGGGCTGTGGTGCGGAGTGCAGCTCGGGTCAGTTTTAGTTCATTTTGATGTTTTTCTCCAATTTCTAGCAAGATAAGGAGCGAGAATCTCGTGTTTGTCAGCTGAAAGTATCAGCTGCGCCAAGATGAGAGTAAGCTGAGGTGCGACTGTGCTCGGAGGGAGAGGTGATAGTTGAGTGTGAGGTACTGCTGTAGAGGGTGTTATGTGTGTGACTCAGCTGAGTGTGGCCAATTTGGCGAGTCACGGTGAGGATGGTGTGGAAGAAAAAAAAAAGACAACAACAGGGAAATCAGAAAGTTGCAACACTGGGGTGTGCTGCCACCTAGGCTGTGAGAGAACCTCAGAATAGAGAGATGTGATCGGCGTGTGCTCACCTGGGTGAAGCCGGTGGTGCATTTCAAGGTGGATCAGGTCAGAAAAGCCCTCCCCCAGCAGCAGCCTGTCCACTGGGGATTCCCTCCCCATGTCACAGTCACTGTCCCCCGCCTCGCTGTCCCCACGGCCACTGTCCTTCAGGCTGAACTTGTCCATGTCTTGTAATGCATACCTAGAGGAAATCGTTTAAAAGTGAGATTACAAACGCGTCTGAAAAACTGTGATGCAGTTTAACACTGGAAAGCTGTTTTGCAGTGTGAAGGAGCCAACGTGTGCTCATAGAGAGGACTAATGACAAATAAATCCATCATATAAAACTTAAGGCTGTTTCTGGAATCTGTCAAATCCTCTAGACAAGGCTCGGCTCATAAATCCTATGAGCAGGTAGGATCCCATCAATAAATCTATCACTGCAGCCGCAAGGGGCGTCGATAAATCTATCATCTCCAGCTCATAAAGGGAATATTATGATGAAAGTGGTGATGGATGCACACTTTATAAACCGCGCCCACTTTTTTTTCAACAAGGAAATTGTTGTGACATTCAGACGAATGAGTTGCGCACCTTTGAACTGAATGACATTGGTGGGATAACAACTGGACTATGACGAAATACACCATCACACCATGATCTGCATGTAACTGACCAACTGAGAGGCAAAACTTCACAAGAGGTTGTTGGAACATGTAATACACAATGAAACACGAGTGATTCAAAAAGTAAACAAAAGATAATCTTTAAGGGGGAGGGAGGGAGGGAGGGAGGCGGAGCAGGGGGGCTGAGGGATAGGGGTAAATTACCTGTAGCTGCGGGAGTATTTGTTGCCACGGAAACTGGGTCTGGGCTGGTACTGGCCCTGATGGAGCATGGACAGAAGCTGTGAGACTTGCTACATCCAAAAATAAAAAAAATTAACAAAAAGAAACAAAAAAAAAAGAAACAAAAAAGGGAGGGGGGGTGAATAACAGATGGGAAATCGAGGGGGAAATAAAAAGAGAGAGAGAGACAAACACAGAAGACAAAATAATGGATGAGTAAACACAAAATGGATGATGGAGAGGCTGTTGAAAATGGATGAGACAAAATGGATGACTTTAAAACAAAATAGGGGTGTGGGGGTGTGGTGGGGGTTATGGGTTGGAGGGGGGAAGATTGTCTAGACGAATATGGAGACATATGACTGAGGAGGTTATGATTATGACAGGGTGTAAACAAGGTAAAGACAAAGACACATCTATAATCATCAACAGTCTTAATGAGAGTCAGTTTGAGCTACAGGGCAGTGTTGATTAAGTCACTGTCACACGTGGAGATCAGTTCATTCGCTCTAACGGAGACAGCTGTGTGAGCACGAGAAGGCTGGTGTGTGTGTGCGCGCGCTCACCTCTACTGGTGGAGTAGCGTGTGCCAGTTCCAGGGCAAAGCTCTCGGGAATGTGATTGGACGAGATGGTCACCAGGCTGTTGAGCGACTGGCGGCTGTGGTGGTTCTGCCGACTCCCCATCTGGGCTCTGTCCATGGGGGGCGTGGCCGAAGGTGAGCGGTGGTGAGCTCTGATTGGCAGGGTGCCGTTCACTGTGGGCACCAAGGTGATGTCACCTTTGTGGATCTGACGTGAGGGCTTCTTGGGGTGATGCTGGTGGGTGGACTCCGCCACCCGGCAGTTGTAGGAGTGCCTGGTGTCCTTTTTCTCACGGTTGCAGCGTGCGGCGAACACCACCATGATAACCAGGAGCACTGCACAGATGGCGCCCAGGGAGATGATGATGATCAGGGACACGTCGAGCGAAGACTCCCCCTGGTCCATCACCTGGACGTGGTTCTCCATGTTTTCATACAGAGTGATTTTCAGCACCGCCTTTGCACTGAGGCTGTCGCTTCCCTGATCTCGAACCAGCACCGTCAGCTCAGCGTGCTCATGGGGGAAGTTGTCCAGGCTGGCGTTGGCGTGGATCTCGCACGTTCTGGGGTCGATGAGGAAGAAGCCCTCCTCGTTACCACTGACGATTGAGCAGAGGAGCTCAGCGTTGACCCCTGTGTCGCGATCAGTGGCCCTCACCACTGTAACCAGGTGTCCGGCCTCTGTGAACTTTGATGCAGGCACGTCGGCGGTGAAGTTCCACAGCTGTGGGACCACGATGACTGGGGGGTTGTCGTTCTCGTCCAGAATGTTCAGAATGACCGTGGAGTTGCTCACCAGCGGCAGCTTCCCCGTGTCTTTGGCTTGCACGACAAAGGAGATGCGACTCACATCTTCGCGATCAAACGTGCGCAGTGCATAGATGGCGCCGGTGGAGGGGTCGATGGTGACGTAGGTGGAGATGGAGCTCCCGTGAACAGTGTTCTCCAAGATGGAGTAGCTCACCAGTCCATTGGCATCCAGGTCAGGGTCCGTGGCCATGATGGAGGTCAGATAAGCTCCTGGGGCATTGTTCTCTGATTTAAAGATCTCATATCGCCCCTTTTCAAAACGTGGCGGGTTGTCATTCTCATCGGTCACGTGCACCGTGAAATGTTTGACAGTCGAGAGACTGGGAGTCCCCCTGTCCTCTGCCACCACCGTCAGACTGAACTCTGACCTCTTCTCTCTGTCCAGGGACACGTTGGTCAGGATCATGTAATTGTTCTCATAAGTCTTTTGCAGTTTGAAGTAGCCTTGACCATGAAGTTTACACTCTACCTCTCCATTCAACCCCGAGTCCAAGTCCTCCACTCGCACCAGAGCTACGAACGTGTCCAAAGGAGAAGCCTCGGACACATAGGCTGCGTCCCCGTTCCCCTGAGAGGACATGAGGTTGATACTGATGTCCGGCTTGTTGTCGTTCACGTCTACCAGCCTGACCAGGATCTTGCAGTGTGCGGGCATCGAGTTCGGACCCATGTCCTGCGCTTGCACATCAATGTCGTACGAGTTGACAGTCTCATAGTCCACACGCCTGATGAGGGTCAGGTGACCGCTGTCGGGGTTAATTTTGAACGTCTCCATGATCCTGGGGGACACGTGACTGCTGAAGGAGTAGACGATTTTGGCGTTCGTGCCTTCGTCGGCGTCTGTGGCGTTGAGGTCAATGAGCAAAGTGCCAACAGGTGAATTTTCTGGAAGATTTATAACATACGAGGACTTGTCAAAAATGGGGCTGTTGTCGTTTGAGTCGGTCACGCTGATTTTGAGGAGGGTCGTGCCCGTTCTCGGGGGAACGCCCCTGTCAGAGGCCGTGTATTGAAGTTCGTAACCGGCGCGCACCTCCCGGTCCAGCTCCCTGAGCACCACCAGCTCCGCATACTTAGCCCCGTCCGTCCTGGACTGGATGTCGATCTTGAAGAAGTTGTTGGGCTCTAAGGCGTACGTGTACAGTGAGTTCTCCCCGACGTCGGGGTCCGTGGCGCTGTCCAGCGGAATGCGCGCTCCTACGGTGGCGCTCTCGGAGATCTCCAGGGGGATGACGGCGCGGGCGAACTGGGGTGTGTTGTCGTTGATGTCCAGCACTTCCACCTCGACGTGAAACAGTTGCAGGTGCTCCGTGGGGAGTGTCAGCACGTCGAACTGAATGGAGCAGTTGAGATTCTTTTCGCAGAGTTTTTCACGGTCGATTTTGGTCCTGATGCTGATTTCTCCGTCCTGCTCGCGCACCGTGAGGAACGACGAGCTCCCCCTCTGCATGGCTCTGAAGCGCAGCGACACCGAGCTGGGAAGTTTGGCCAGAACATCCGCGACGTCGTCTTTGAGACGGGCGATCACCGTGCCAACCTTCTGCTCCTCATAAATCTGATATTTCAGCGTCTTGCCGGCGACGTGTTGTGTTGCCAGCACCAGGACAGCTAGAAGTTTCCACATTCTGGTCAGAAAAAGTCCTTTCATGCTTCCTGGTTGCATTTTTGTGGGAGCCGGAGAAAAAAACAGATCCAAAAATAGCTGGAAAACGCCGTGCAGGGAAATTCCAGTTCTAACTTACAGAGCGCTGAGCTCCCTCAGTCAGCAGCTGCATTTCCTTCCTGGCAGAGCGAAGAGAAACAAATAAAACATTCGATTGTTAAACACGAGTTGCTCTAATTTCCATGAAAGCATCCAGATTTGTGTCAGTCTGTCCTCCCGTGTCCTGCAGATCTGTTGCGCGCGTCCAGTGTGCGGGAGAACCAGCGGAGTGCCAGTGAAATCTGTGCGCCTTTCTCCCTCTCCACTCTGCGTCTGCTCTGCGCGCCGTGCGCTCTCCTTCGCTCTCTCTCTCTCTCTGCGTTTGAGGCGCCTGTGCGCACAGACTTGCCCCAAAATACCCCCGCCTCAAACCAACTAGTTGTACATGAGCCACCGAGCTCCCCTCCTCCTCCTCCTCCTCCCCTTCTTTCACTTCCCGGGAAAGACAAACGCTCCTTAAATCAAAAGCTGGCTGGTGACCACTCAAACTCCAGAAGACAGGAGAAGGAGGCGCGAGAGGGGAGGAAAAATAGAGGATGGGGGGGCAACAAACCCCGCCCTGTGGGGGTTCACTTTCCCCACTTTTCAGAGTAACGACCATGCCCCCACAATGGACAGAGGAGAAAATAAACCAGAGAAGAGAGCTGCCGTTTTTCACTGCTGTAAAACCACAGGAAGGTTCCCGAGTTCCTCGCTTCGGGTCTGTTCTCTCCAGACAGCATGGAGACACAAGAGTCTAAGTCCCCGTTAGACAAGGCAAACATACAGGCACCTCACCGCCACCTCCACAGATCTGACAGGCAGGCAACATACACGCCATTAGTGCGTTGGCGTTAGTGTGTATCTATGCCATGAGCTTCCCCAGTACGAAGTGGTGTCTGCTCTTTCAAGTGGCAGCTGACTAACCCCCACCCTCACCCTCTTCCCCATGCACAGGCACTTTGTAAGAAATGTTTTGAGCGCGATGTATGTTTTTTTTTTTCACATGCGCCTCAGCTGTGGCTGTCTCTGGGTGAGAGTATTAGCCGGTAAGCTGTGTGGCGAATCGCGTTGAAAGGGAGCCCGACTCTAATGAACGCCTTTAAAGAGCCGGTCACGCCGAGAAACAGCTCTGTCCCCGTGCAGAAATCTGTTCTACATCACTTCAAACGCCCCGCAGGACGGGGGGTTTGATAAGAAGCGCCGGACACAAAAACTCACCATCTCGCGTGCGCGCTTTGTGCAGTCGCCCAGAAAAAAGATTGTAAATGCGCACGGACACACAAGGGTAGAAAGAGAGAGAGAAACAACGGAATATAGTGGCCGAGGGAGAGTTGGACATCTAAGGTTTAACGAATGGACACAACTGGGACGTGTGCATTCTGGAGACCATCTGGCGCATTTTGTTTGGCACCGGGACCGGGCGACTACACAGCCTGCCGAGCGAGACTCCGGCGGAGCCCCGAGCCCCCCACACAACCGCGAGGAAATGAGTTGTCATGGGGGATTGCAGAGCACCAAGCAGCTTGTCCACATCCATTCACACACTTTACGCGCGCGCGCACGCGCGGCTGCAGCGTGTCTGCGCGCGCGTCAAAGAGACCGAGACAAGCACCTGATAGAGGCTCGAGTTCTAACAGGTTACCAAACCTCAGAACTGTCCCGCTCAGCCCCCCAGCTCGTTAAATAAGTTATTGCTCAGCCAACACTTTCAGAACCACGCTCCGAGACCATAATTAACCTTAAGAAATAGATAGATACAGAATTTGCAAAACAAATGAATAATTTACCACCAGCTGCTGTCAGTGTCTGCATGAGAAATGCAATATAAACACCATCTCAGGACTTGATGATGTTATTCATTTGAACCATGCTATTCAGTGCTGGCTGCTTTTAACGCGGCGCATCTGCAGCTCCTACAGCTTAATGCGCATTTTCCCCGAAGACAATAGTTTATTAAATATTCCAAACGTGCATGGAAAGCCACCAGAAGCCCCCCATTGAACCCCGCAATCTTTAAATTGGCGGAAAACCTTTACCCCCACCACTGCCAGTGTCTATTCATCGCCTGAGTCATGTCTGCAAAAATGTTTGCATTCGCTGCTGTTTTGCACATCTTTCACCACAGTGCGCTTGGTATTTAAACAGGTTTGATACGGGCGCCCAGCATTTCCATAGCTCCAAATGCTCACAATGGCGTAATGCAATTACTCCCTGCGTCCCAGAGAAGCTAATCACATTTGGAGAACAAAGTCAGCTCCGGAGTTTATGGAAGAATGGAGCAAAAGAAAGAGACAGAGTTCGAGGGGGTGGAGGTGCGCTGGGGTCTTAAACACTGAGCCGAATAAAACAATTAATGTATAGAGGGGGTTTAATCTAAGTAAAAAGCAGATGGAGGCTTAATACATTTAGGCACGCTACATAACCAGAGGAGCCGAACAAACATGGCCTCGTTGGTGCTTAAGAACACCAGTAATTGAGTTAAAAAAATTCATCCTCTGCAGCAGGTGCAGAGAGGCCATGTCTCTTGGATTCATAAAGTTTTTTTTCTTTGTTGATCTTGTGCTGCCTCCAGGTCCTAGAAGATACTTTCATTGATCCGTAAGCCCCGGTGTCCCCACCAACGTCAGCAGGAAGGAGCGCGCAGCTCTCCTCGGAGCTGCCTCTCTGTGTCGCGGCCTTGTAGCCATAAAGTGAAAGCGTGAAGCAAAACGTCTGTCGCCAACAATCATGACAACCTTCGCAATACTCTCCCTCCTCCATGTCAATAGACGCAGCAGGTGGAGCAGCCATAGAAAGGCGCCTCTGGACACCGGCGCAGATTGGAGTCGCGAGGAATGCGTGTGCGCGCGCGCGCGCGCGCGGTGACGCTGGTGGTTTGGTTGTAAAGGCACGCGAGCATCTGTCGCCTCGTCTGCCCGCTCTTTGTCACTTATTCAATTAGCAGTGATTTGGTGGATTCCATTCCAGAGGGGAGGAGTAGACCACAGAGAGACCGGGAGTTTGCTTTCACTGCTGCTGGGAGAAGTTGGTGCCTCCCACACACACACACACACACACACACACACACAATCATCATCAACATCAGAGCAATGATTGTTATTCATCCGAGTCTCCTCTGTCCTCTCCCCCTTTCTTCTTGGCTTTCATGAGGGGTCCATGGGGCTTTATTACTTTGTGACTGGTCGCTCACCATTGTGTTTGTGTGTGTGTGTGTGTGTGTGTGTGTGAGTGCGTGAGTGAGCGGACAAGAGAGAGTGCGCTGCCTTGTTCCTGCTCACGGTGCCTGTGGTGATCACACTCTGACTGCACCATATTGCAAGTGATGTCAACAGTTGGGCGACAAATTTATAGCAGGCCCAACTATGAGGCGGAGAAAGAATGTGTCTGGCTACTTTTAAAGCGGCAGCATTATTACACTGAGCTGCCAGCCCCCCCTGAGCCCAGCACCCAATGCAAAGAACAGCCTGTTATTAGCCTTTTCTCAGGCTTTACAGACTTATGTGGCAGGAGAAGTGTATAAAATATTCATACCTCTCCTCTGCAGGACCTGCACAAAGTCTCATTTGAACTCTGGCGTGGATGTACTGTACGCCTGACCAATGCATTTGCTCTTCTATTCTATTCTTGAAGCCCGTGGTGACAGCAGGTTTGTGAACTGTCAGTGCTCCGCTTTGAGTTTTTAGTAGTTAAATTTCCCCAGCAGAAGTGCCTTTCTCTGCGCTGTCAAGTCAAACGTCAAACCGCTATTCTCCTCTATTCTATTTTATTTCGTGCTATTTGACTCTTTTCTATTCTATTAAATCCCTCTGTCCTATTGTTGTGTTGGGGACGCTGACTCCTGTGTTTGTTTGGCTGGCATGAAGGAAAGGTTTGGGTGTCTAATCATCCAGTCATTCCATGGCCTCATTCTCTCTCTCTCTGATTCATACCCAGCTGACTATATCCACACAGAGGCACACGCACAGACAGACACGCGCGCTTTGACTGAATGGCAGTGACAGCGAGGTGCTTTGCCCCACCAAGACATGGCACAGAGAAACACAAAGGCTTCGCGAGCAATCAGCGCCACAGCACTCAGGAGCGAATCGCTCTCCCTTTCTTGGTCTCTGTCTGTCTTTATGTAACGGGAAACATTATAAATCAGGCCCATCAGGGTCAAGACAAAACCACCCGTTGGGTACAGTGAGCAGGTTCTCACAATTACAATTATGATGCCAGCGTTTCTTCTTCCAAAGCAGCAGTTCGGTCTAATGTTTGCTTTTTGTTTTTTACTTGTGGTTTCATGTGAATTACATTTCAATTAGTCGGCACGCGGCATCAATTCCAACGAGTTCTTGGAGCTTTAATAAAATAAAACAGCAAAAAAACAAGATGCAGTATCTGACAAATTCTGGCAGAAACTAATATTTTGTCAGTGCAGCCATGAACACAAAGTCAATGCAAACAACGAGCTGGTAATAGCACTCAAACTCTGCATTTCTGTCCTGTGCCACCTTAATAACAGAACTCAGCGTGGCGCGGTCAGTGTGAGCTTGTTAGTCAAACGAAAACGCAGCCTTCAGCAGCGAAAGAACATCCAGAACCAAAGCAAATGGCGTCTTTTAGTTATTTGAAATGATACATTCACCTGTTTTCTCATGCAACAGTGTGCAGTTAGCAGCGTCGTGGCAGGGAAACCACATCTGCTGCAACACATGTCGCAGAGACATAAAGACCTCTGGCAGCACACCTCTGAACTTTAAAATGTTGATATATAACATTTACAACCCATTCAGATGACGATGATACAGGGATTTCTGGCACTATAAAGCAACTACTGGACAGTTTGGTAAGAACACCTACATACACACAGTTAGTGCATAAGATTGAATATGAAGTTAAACTTAAAGTAAAACACGGAACATATTCTAAAATGATTACGTTAAAGAACAATTCATGGTGAAACCACAAAGTGGTAACGTGTTTTGCTTTCGAGGCTCTAGTAGTTCGTTTTATTTCCCTTGGACAGACACAGACCAACTATTTCCCCATTTCAAGCTCAGCTAATTGAGTGTATCAATCTTCTCACCTAAATCTTAACAAGAAAGCAAATATGCAAATTGCCTATTGTTTTTTTAATTTGTAGAAAGAGCTGGTGAGTATTTTCTCTGGGCAGAGCCACGCTAGCTGTTTCTGTCTGCAGCCTCCAGTCTTAGTAATGAGCCAACATCTGACTTTATCAGCACTGGGAGAGAGTGGTATCAAAATTCTGGCAACATGCGAAAAAGCTGTTCTCTTATCACTTATCGCTCGATGAGTGCTACAGCAATCTGACAAACCTCCGCCGACATCTTTGTCACGCGTTGTTTGTCATACCCCGGTTTGTTGAGGTTTGGATTGTCTTTCCTGAAGCAAAAGATGTTGATCAGTGCCATTAAAATCACAGTCTATCGTGACGCCGTTTAATATCAGAAGACAAGGTTGTCAATTAGATGCTTAGGAATGTTTGCTAGGCTCCTCTCCTCTTCAGAGATAAGAGAGCCTTTATAGAATTATATTGCAATTCAGTGAGGTAATATAAATTGCAAATGTTTATTAATTAGGAGGGCACTCGAGAGCCCTGAGCTTCATGTCTTTCCTCCTATGCTTCGCAAGAGTCACCTTGAATTAATACAGAAAACACAGTTAGAGCCTATTAGTCGGAAGGAGGAAATGTTATTGTGTGAGACACATTCACGCGCGTGTGTTCGCGCGCGCCGGCTGGTGTGTGCCTTTCTCGATGTGTTGATGGCTGCGAGCACGTGTTTGTGTGCGTGATTGACATGTTGTTGATTTGTTGGGGACTGCCTTTTCCCCGATACGATGTCTGTCTACAGCTGATGACTGACAGCTAATTTGTGGTCCAGAGATTAGTGTTTTAGAAAAGGAACTCTCGCAGAGACGCGCCGCATCCAAACGGAATTGGTCCCATTTGGCGGCGTTCTTTTGACAGAACATGTGTGTCAGCCTGGTAATGAGGACAGGCCAAGCTTTTTTCACTTGAAGGCGGTCATCATCCCCGAGATGGCTGTTTTTGAACACACAGTGACAGCTGCTTTTTGAACATGTAACTGAAGATGTGTAAACAGTATCAAAACAGACAAACTTACACTTTTTATTTGGTTTGATGAACAACTTCGTAATGAGGTTGCGGTCGTGTGCTGCAAAGCGAAAAATCAAACGAGTTTTGTGGGTTTTTTTTTTTTTTTGGAATCAGGCAATGTTAGCTTCCAAGTAACAGCGCGTTAAAGAAGTAGAACAAATAGCGACATCAGCCGCAGAGCACACAGTCTAACTCAAACCAGAGATCCCTGAAGCACACACTGACAGGCGCACACATGTATAAACAAAGCGTAACTGGCTCTAGAGACACGCTGGCACAAACCAGACTCTGATGGGTGTGGGTCCATGAAAGAGGAAACCCGGCACAGGGAAACTGCTGCAGCGCTGCCTGGTCGGTGTGACACAAAGCCACCCGTTGTTCCCGTGCACACATGTCCTCACAACCTGGATTGATTAGAGGTGAGAGCGTGAGCTGTAATAACACAGACCTGTACTTAAGCTGCTCTGTTTCAAGCTCGGACGTCCATAAAACCCGGATGTGTGTTTGAGTTCAAGTTAAAGTGTGTTACGGGCTCGTGTGCGGTTCTCTGGCTGGGGTTAGAGTGTTACATGTTTAAGTGTCCCCTGGTGACCCACTTCCTGGGGTTACACCGGATTTACGATTCCTGAGGTTCTGAGAGCTGTGGCAGCTGTGGAATGGAGAAACGGATGGGGGGTCGCGATAAAGACGAGTGGAAAAGGGTTGGAGTGAGCGAGGGAGAGGGATGATGAAGTGAGGAGAGCGTGGAGAGGTAAAGGCAAAACTTGAAATATGTTGGGGCTCGATAAAAGCCTTGGATGGGGGGGAGGGAGGAAGACGCGAGGTGGAGAGGTGGATGGGAGGGTTAGAGAGTGTGGAAGTGTGGAAAGCAGCTACTCAGAAAGAGTGACGGGGGGGTTGTTAGAAGAAAGTGTGGAATTAGTTGCAGGGTGGTGATGGTGGTGGTGGGGGTGGGTTGTGGAGGAGTGGCGCACAATAAAAAAAAAAGAACACGTGGAGGCTGTGCAACCTCCAGCCCCTCTCCCGTTCACGATTAAACCCTCTTTCCACTCTCATCCACCCAGCCTACTTTTCGCCCTCGCCTAATGAAAACACAACCTTTGTGACAACCTTGAAAGTGCCAAGATGCTTGAATCTATGTGTCTGTGCTTAGGCAGGGCTTTGGCGTGGGCGTATGCGCATGTGACGCTTTGGAGTGTCCATTAGTTACACGCCAGCCCGGCTGCACCTGAGCTCCTGTTGATTTGGTTTGGGGAAAAGCAGGAGAGAACAGACCTTGAGAAAGGTTATATAAAGTAGGGCGATAAAGTGGATTTAGATAATAATTTCCTTGCTGAAGCGCTCCGCGATGCAGCGTCGTTACAAACTTGAACAAATTGACCACATATTTTACAAGCTGTAGGACTCTACTGAGGAATGCTTAACATGGTGTTTCAAGTTTATGCAGGGGATTTGGGACAGAATCCAAACAGCGAACAGCAAATGTTCAATCAGCTCAGCAAGCGGCGAGTTGCAGTGGGAGAAGGGAGGGAGGGAGGGAGGGGAGGGGAGGAAGGCTCGCAATGGTTGGCTGGAAAGACAGACAAGGAACAGAAAAATTGACAAAATATGGAAAGTTGACCGAGGGATGATGGATAGGCAGATGCAGGGAGAGATGGAAGAATGACGTTTCATCAAGTGTGTTCAATTTTAGCCAATTTAACTCCTCATTGTCCCGACAATTAAAGTGACGGCGTTTAATTTGGTTCCCTTGCCTGGCTTGAGGGGATTCATATCTCTGCATGCATCACATTAATGTCTGATAACTGCCAATCACCGATTCTGTATCACACAGAGCTACGGAGGACTCTGCGAAGAGATTATTCCTCAAAACATGTCATTTACAGAACACCCAGCAATTATTTTCAAGCTCTTTGATTCTGTAGTGCTTAAATGATAAAAAAAAGTGGAAGATCAAGTAAATGTCAAACAAATATAGAATTTTATACGCTACATGATTAACATTTGAAATATAGCAGAGAACTCAATGAGGTGTAACGTTAGCATTAAATCGTTCACTAGCTGGAAAATGCTAACAAAGACACAATTTGAATCATTAAAACTCTGTATTCTGCTCTATAAAAAAAACCTCTGCGGCACATGAATAGTCGTAAATGAAACGTTCATCACCGTCGCTAATCATCACACGAGTCTTGTCAAGTCTGCATCACTCCAAGGCTGTTATTATTGGCTCCTTTCTGCTAACAAGCAATTAATCCACATCAGAGCTTCTTCCTGTGCCAAATAAACAGCGAATGGCAGCGAGGCTCTCACATGGGTTTAGTTACGACAAACTCCGGTACAAGAACGGGAAAAAAGAAAACGCAAACACGTTGCTGAAGTGCAAAACTATTGCTCCCAGGGGCCTCATCAAAGGCAGGAGAGCAGAGGAGGAAGAGAGCTCTGAGAGTGCAGGCACAAAAGATTTGCACACAATCACAGTTACAGTATAATTCCTGCAAAAATCCAGCACATTCTCTTGATTACCCTGTTCTCCAAATTTTCGCCTTTATTCCCCCCCTCTAACTAAACAAGCATCCATCACAATTAGCCAAATTAATTCCCGCGTGCGCCACATCATCATCAACACCAGCTTTTGTTCACGCTTGATTACTTTTATATATAGCAATAGCAGGTCCACGTTTAACGTCTTTCTCCCACACATTCCTTCCTCCTCGGCGAGCGCAGCAGGCAGCCTCGCGGGGGCCACAGTTTTCATCTGTAATAAAAACACGACGGGACACAGTGTGCTAATCAATAACCATTATCACAACTTCTCACCTGCTTCCAGCCTTGTGCTACGCCTGCTCAGGGTCTGGTGATTTATTCTGAGTAGATGCAACATAATGACTCATATGACTGAAGAACTGACAAATGGAAATGTAGCTCAAGGGGCAGTCGCTCAGTTGTTGGCACGGCATATAAATCTTCTGTTACGAAATAGAATGCACATATAATACCACGGTCCAGTTTCAGAGTTTCAAATGAGCCTCTCCTGTGCTTGAATTGGTATAACTCCAACTTTAACAAATGTTCAAAGGACACAATGCTAGACCTTTCATGATTGAACTCAAAGGTTGGCCGCCTGCTGCTTTGAAACCAGGATCCATTGTTACACTCACTAAAAATACTGTAACAAGAATTTGCCTGTATCAAAGCACAGAATACTTGAAGTATCAGGAAAACACGAAACGGTGGATGAGTCGCCGTTCGTTACCAGCTGCTGAAGGCTGGCAGCAGAAGGGAAGGCTGGACGAGACGAGGGTGCTGTGTGGATGAGTGTTGGTGTGGCATTGAATGGTGCAGTAAACCAACAAACAAAGGACGTAGGTTTGGGGGGGGGTGCCAGGCTTAAGGGCGAGAGAGAGATAGAGAGAGTCCATCCCGGATGCTGCAGGGTCAAGCAGACAAACCTGCAAACTGCACCTACCAGCTCCTTACTGTCAGACTGTCAAACCTTCACTCCGCCCACGCTGTACAAATCGCAGCGCTAACAAACTCACAGCAGCCATATTGCGAGGAAAACCGCCCAATCTGGCAACGCTGATCGCGGGATCGGCCTCCCTCTAGCCGCCGTCGTGTTTACACGGAAAACAATGGCGGCGGCAATCTCTCGCTCTCTGCAGGTACTTCAGCTGTCAAAGAAGCCGAACCCCTCATTCCTCATCGTATCAAACATCGCAGCGCACAACAAAGTCTTTAAAACTGCTTGATCACTCCTGCCTTTGCCTCTAAAAACCTGGTGTCAGAGCCGTGAGTCAATCGTTCGGAGGCCTTTTCTAAGTGACTCCGTGTGTGGGAAGCAGGAAAAACATCCCAGACGAACACCACAGTGCGAGGCTTGTGTTTATTTACATTTCCAAGCAATGTCGTCTAATTTATTCATTTCGCGCTCACGCTTCCCCCCGATACATCAACACAGGTGATGGAGGAGCGTGGGCGGAGGTGAACAATCCATACAGCTGCGCATCAGGCTCTTATTAGGCGACGTCCACGTCCTCACGATCCAATCCGCTTTCAAGGATTCCGCTGAAGCTAAATGCCACTCATCACATTAGCGAAGCTGAAGGTGCTTTAAGGACTCGTTCGTTCCCACTTGTTGAGCAACAGCAAAAAGTGCGCCGTTATTCACCACAGGAATCTGACAGTGTGTGCGCATTGATTGGGTCCTGATGGAAAAGGACAAAGGAGGAGCAGCGTGAACCGGCTTGGCCTCTCTGATGCGCGACGCAGCCTGGGCTGTGGAAAAAAAAGAAAATGTTATTCCGCCGTGACGTCAGTCGCACAACACATCACAGGGAAAGTGTGGGGGGCGAGATGCCACATGACGGGATGTAAATACGTCGGGGCCTGACATTTGAGAGAGGATTTGACAGAGTGACTCATTACCAAGCGGAGTGGCAAGAGCCGCATGCTGTAAAGAAATGGAGGAGATGTTATTTGTTTTCCCATTTTCCCAGCGCTCGGTGTTGACAGTACTGTTACAGACAGAATCGGCACAATACCTGTGGTATTTCCGAAGTGAACTGTGCCTTAGTTACTGTTCGTCTTGTTCATATTGAATCTGTGAGCTGTGCTGTGTTCCCTACAATTTTCCCCACCGCTTCTATCTCTATCTCAATCTCTTCCTCTTGTTCTGTCACTCCTCCCTCCTCTTCTTCAGTTTTTTTTTTTTGTCGTATCACTTTACTCTCTCTCTCTCTTTCTTTCGTCAATTGTTTCTCCCCCGATTTCTCTGATTCTTCTCCGGCTGCCAATTCGCTCGCCGGAAAGGTGAGCGCGTGTTTTCACCAGTCTACTGTGTGTCTGGCACTTTCCAATTAGCTTGTATACCTGCTTCTGGCTGTGTAGGAGATAAGATGGAGCCGATACCGCCGGGCTACTGTTATCTCTGTTTTCCTCCCGTCACACACAAACAGACATGTGCGTCTGCACGCGTGCAGTCCCGTGAGCACATACTCACCAAATGCCAGCGTACCGACTCCCAGCGCTGCAGATGCAACGGACAGATAGACACAGTAGTCTGACAAAGGGTGATCAAATGTTAGGGCGAATGCATCAGGGGGTGTCGGCCGTTTCCACCTCGCCGCGCCTGAAGTTAGCTTAGCTTCAGGTGCTTACCAGCCACCATTTTCTACTTTGTGTGTGTGTGTGTATGTGTTTTGCATCCACAAACGGCCCCCGCCCCTTCCTCTCTTTGTGCGTCTGTGAGAATGCACGCGGGGTCACGTTTGAGAGTGTGCGTAAATATCTGTTTGGATGTTTGCCGGTGGCAAGATGGTGGGCCCGCGCGATGACCCCACGACCTGCCCAGACTGTTGAATAATAAAAGGCTATTCAGACTCCTGCAGAGGGTGACAGCATGAAAGGAGCAGCCCCGGAATGGGAGGGGAGGGGGAGAGGGGGAGATGGGGGGGGTATGGCAGACATGGCTAGCTTTGTGGGAGGTAAGGGACTCTCATTATTTCTCTCAGCCTCCTCTCTCTCACTCTCCCACTACTCTCTCTCAGTTCCCTTTTGCTTCCCGTGTTGTGTGTTTCTTTCGTCTGCGTCCGTCTCTCTTCTGCGTCTCTCCAGACTCGTCTCTCTCACTTTGAGTCAATCCGTTTGTTGTCAGCTCGCGCTTCATTTTCTCCATGGTCCCTATTTATTTAATCCACCCACTCTCCCTTCTCTCTCTTTTTATCACATACCCGTCCTTCTCTGCCTTCCCCGCTACCTTCCATCTAATCTACTTACTCCTAACAACCTCTCGTGTCTTAGTTCTTTATTCTCTGCCACTTTCTCCTGCACTAGCCCTCGTTTTCACTCCTCTCAATTATGTGTAGCTCTCTCCTCCTCTCCTCTCTGCTCCTCCCTCTCTGTCTCATTAGTGATGCTGTCTACTAAGGAGGTGATTAGCTTGCATTGGCTCTAATTAAAACACAGAAAGGGAACTAAAGGAGACCTGTGATTTGTGGGTTTCTGTGTGTGCGCGCGCGTGTATTTGTACACTGAAATCTTTGCACTGTGTTCGCGACTCGGGCGCAGCGGCAGGATGCTAAGCAGTCAGCAGCTGCAATTTGTTATACGGTGCGAACAATTATCTTCTGATAGATGTCGCACACACGTGTGGTGAAAATCAAAAAGTGGATTTCTCTGAGGGGATGATTGTTTGTATCACATCAAAAAAGAGAAAACGGGGAGAAAGTAGAGTGAGCCCAAATGAGAATGGAGGCATGTGTGAACAGGGGAGCACCTTCATCAGCTGAACAAGTGTTCGTAGTGTTGTAAGACATCCAACGCATCTTCTTTATTCCTTTTACCCCCCCCCTTCTTTCCACCTCAGTGCTTTGAAATGAAATACAGCGTGTAGAAGCTATTAATCACAGACTGTAAAAATTCACATGAAGTGTTTGGAGTTAAATAGTATTACGTGTGAGAAATGGGAAGAGAAATCACTGCGGTGGGAACAGAGCTGATCTGGAGTCTGACGTTCCTCCTGAATAATCCACGTTCCTTCTTCTTTCTTTCTGCCCCTTGGTTCAAAAACACCCCCTCCACACACACTGTTTCAAATCTTTTGCTTGCGTCACCACCAGTTAATCAAGTGAGCCACCATGAAAACACATTGTACATAAGCACTATGTCAATTAAATTTCCACTTCGTGTCACATAAGCCCATTTTGTTCACATTTCTCACAGCCAGTGAGGCTCCACATTCGAGTTCGTGTCCACGTGTGTTGTTTGTCACCCTCCGACTGTCGAGGGTGAGTTTGTGAGCAGGTGGTAATCGTTGAAAGGCTTCGTGCACTTAAAGTTGCCCCATCACTCTGATCTCAGTGTTACTGTACATCTGCTACTAACTGTAAATGAGCGATGCTCCCGCCAGCTTCATCTTCTGGCACGAGGAGACTCATCCTCTGTTTGTTTACTGGGATTCGGGGGAAGAGTGAGACTTCAAAATGAAAGGGAAAAAAAAGCAGCTGAAGAAAGTACGCTCAATATGAATTACAGTACATATGATAGACAAACGTATGTAACAAAAGATAAAGATGTTGAAGTGTGAAGCAACCTGTGTGAGCTGCTTTTTTCTAAATCATGACCACACGTCCTCTTTATGTGTTTCTGTACCTTTCAGAATATACAATTCTTTTCTTTTCATTTGTCAAATTCAAATGATTCAGATCTCATATGAACGATTTAATTTATTCCTGCCAAGCCATATGTAAAACAGTAATTGCCCCCCAACCTAATGACTGCTCTTTCTTTCTCGGTGGCAACAACTGCAATCAAGCATTTTCAATTTAAGAGTCGATTTAAAATCCTTCTGATCATCTCAGTCGATTAAGTGTGACAGATATGCAACAAATTGAAAAATCATGCTGCTACATCTACAGAGCAGATCTGTGCACCAGCCTTCCACATTCTCTTTGTAATATCCCACATATTGTGTTTTACAACGGCATGACTTTCTTTAAGTTACACTGGATCTGATCCGTATCTTTGTGTTACCCGGGTATCAAAGGCAACGTTGCACTATGTCAGCGTTTAGACCTTTTCTCACCTCCGAGCACAAACGCCAAGAGCCAGAGAGACGAGGAGCTTGCAATCTGACGTCTGATCGTATTGGGCCTGACTGAAATAGGGCACGAGGCTCACCCTGCTGTGGACGCACAGATTCAGTATGTGAGGAGCCACACACACACACACACACACACACACACAGACACGTTTCCTTTTCTTGTTTGTGGGATGCAGGCAGGTTTGCTTGGCTTATCTGAAAAACAAAACACAAACAGTGGCTCCTTCCCTCAAGAGAACAGAGGAGAGGTATAACTTACGGCAGTGCATTCCTAACTTTTTAAAACCACAACTCTTTATAGTCACTCTTTGTTCCGCAGCATCCCTTGATGCAGCACTTTAAAGCTACGTTGCTGTGCAGAGCTGCAAATAAATATTGAACTAAACTATGAATAAAAAAACAACCAGTCTGCTAGCTGGCTAAATGCATTTCTTCAGTTCTGTGTAAAATAAAATTGGCCCAATTTTGAGATTCTCAAGGTTAAAAGTCCGCTTCCATACGCTGGGGAGTACAACATGTCTATACAGGGAGATGTGAACGCTCTGTGCCTCAGGTAAAGCTTCTCGAGTCAGCCTCAGTGTAATTGTAGCTGAAGTTTAAGAATCCAAAAAGGTCTGTGTGGAGGTATTTGTGCAGCCCACTACTCGTCTGTGCTCGGGGCTAGCAGCTGGGAGCTACATTAGCTGCTCCTATCATGATGCACTGTGGG
>JAUMTR010000001.1:18397556-18435604 GCA_032270685.1 Microctenopoma stevenorrisi
TCAAATGGAAATGTGACAGTGTCTACATTTTGGTAGACAGAAAAGCAGCCTAAAAAAAACATATCAAGGCAGCTGCACCAGTCTGCTAGAACCCGTGAGATAAACTACAGCTAGGAGTACATCAAAAAGGTGCAGTTGGCATGAATCGTGGTTGTGATGAGCCGATGAGGGACAGGTATGAAGCAGCAACAACCACGGTGAGGGCATCTAGTGGGCAGGTGGAAAATAAAAAAACAAGAGATGGGGAGATTAAAGCGCTCTGTCAAGCAGGGAAGTTTCCCTGCAGGTCTGGGATGGGACTTTCCTCTGTGTTCATTGGTATCTCAGCAAGTTTCTTCAACCATTCCTTTGGTTTTCTGAACTTTCTTCATTCTTATTCTGGGTCAAGAATGTGTTGGCTGCAGTGGAAATTATTAATAAGACCATTTTGGCTGCGCATTGAAGAGGCACATACAACTCCTCAGCATGGAGCCCCCTTACAAATGAGATGATCCCAGGGATTTGGTCAGTAAATGAGAC
This sequence comes from Microctenopoma stevenorrisi, assembly GCA_032270685.1. Lineage (NCBI taxonomy): Eukaryota > Metazoa > Chordata > Actinopteri > Anabantiformes > Anabantidae > Microctenopoma > Microctenopoma stevenorrisi. The sequence goes on from JAUMTR010000001.1 coordinate 18,398,076, forward strand.
ACGGAGACTGTGTTTACTCTAGGCAAATGTGCCACACTAAACACATACATGGGTGGTAAATTCCAATCCCACCAGGTCCTCGCTCGGTTCTAATCTGTGCCAACAAGGCATAAGGAGGAGAAACAAAAGGAGGAGAAGTAGAGAGGTGCAGATGTTGCCACCACAGTTTATTTCACCTAAAACATATGGATTTGCAGAAAGGTCTGGTATGGTCAAAAAATAAAACAAAAAACAGTGTTTCTGTAATCCACCCAAGATCTAGTACATATACTACATATATACTGTGTACTATATGTTTATTTATACACTGAAAATAAAGAGAGATTTTTTAATCAGAGTATAGTATCAGGGTGCAGTGGGTCCTCTCTGGCACATGTTTACATCCATCCAAAGCCTCCAGGTTGCACCTCAGACTGTCCAGGAGCTCAGTGATGCCCCGGTCAGGATCTGGGAGGCGATACCCCGGAACACCATCCATCATCCCGTAACGAGCATGCTCGACATGCGAGCCATACAAACTACTGAGAATCATTTTGAGTTGTTGCAGTGACATTTCAGCAGACTGGACTAACCTGCTGCATCAGTTTTTAGCGTACATTTCTCTGTGGCTTCTAATTAAGTCTCTGTAGGTTTGTTTTTCATTAAATGATGTGGCATCCTTTAGTTCCTAACCCATTACCCAATCCATATCAGGATGATTATCCAGCATGGTTTGTTTTCCACTTGAGATCTGATGTGTTTTTAAAGTGTTTCTTTAATTCCTATCTATAGATATATATCAGCAATTGTAAAATAGATAGAGATGGTACTTGAACAACACTCTACATCAAGAATGTACCACAGAATAAACACTGAAAACTAATTCAACCAAACCAATTTTCCTTTTTTTTTATGTCTTTTCTCAGAACTGAGTCGGCAATGACCCCGCTGCAATTTCCTCTGAGGGAGCCAATCTGAACTGATCATGTTTTCATGATGGCAGCGTCCTCCAAACTGCAACAAATTATTTCTAACATGTTCCAGCATTCACCACGTGTACAGGTTTTCCTCGGGCTCCTTTTGCTGTGCGTCGTGTGTCATGTTTGACTTTTTTCTCTTAATTCACTGACAAGACCTGTTGTTTTCTGCGGCTTAACAAAGAAATATGATGCGATGATCCCTGTACGGGAGCCCTGCGCTAACAAAGACAGAGAGGCACTCTGAACCCTGAGGTGGAAAAAAAGACCCATCTCACAGAGTGTGATGAATATACTCATGTGGTGTGTGTTCACACACACACACACACACACACACACGCACACACACAGTTCGACTGTAAAGAAAAGCATTACCCGAAACATTTGCCGTTTTTTCCCTGTCCATCCATTTTTTCGCTCTTTATCTGTCCTTCAACTTTATTTGACTAAGTCTATTTTATTTTGCTCCTTCTGTTCTGATTTATATTGTGCATTCAAATCCCCCCCCTTTCTTTATTCCTCCACCCGCTGCTCCAACCCCCTTCCCACCCACATCTACCCCCTCCATTTTCTGAAAGCGGGAATGATACACCGGGTTTCAGCTAAATTCCTTGTCTGTCTCACTAATTGCTTGCTAAATGCATGATGGAGAAAATCATTTTCAGCCAGCATCGAAGTGAAAGAGCCTTTCAGCATTGTTCTGGTTGTCAAGGCAACACAATTAAAAAAACACCAAGAACAAATGTGCACTCAGGATCAGGAGGTTTTAACACAGGCATCTCTGCCTCTCCGTCATTCCTGTCTTGTTTTTAGTTTCTCCTCCTTTTGAATTCGTGATTCAGTTCTTGTTTCGCTGCCATTTTCAGTTTTAACAGTTTTGTTCGGGAAATGAAATTTCATCAGTTTGAAACTACTGACACCTTTGCTTGTATAAAAAGGTTCCTTGGAACAAAATGAAAAAGCTGACAAGATGTTTTTTTTTATGTAAGAATGTGTGTAACTTTGGCTGTGCTGACAAAACAACAACGCTCATCATTCCGAGACACTCAGTGAAAAATGACAAAGTTTTGCTTGTTTCTTTCTCGTCCATGTCAAACAAATGATTGTTTAACTCTAAACCTCCCTCCTTCTCTTTTGGCAGCGTACAGTATCTCAGGCATTTACAGTGGATCTCAGTGTGTGAGACAGGGAAAAAAAGGCAACGCCCCACAGTCTCTCTTGCTCTCTCTCTTTTTAATTAGTCTCTCAACGTTCAAGACCACGTCGTTCGGTAAAAGTCATTTTTCCAGTTGAGCCTTGGCTCATTGAACAGTCCTGGGTGGGACTGAAGGAAAGGAGCCGAAGATGTAGCAGCTCTCAGCAGAATCCGACTAAACGTGATCATTCACCTCAAGCCGCTCCTCTCCCTCCCTCTTTCATACAGAACCCTCATCAGGATGATGTATGTGCGAGCGCGTTACCCATTTCTCCAACCACCTGTGTATTGCTTGCTTGTCTGGCAGTGAAAGATGTCAGGCAGAGCAATGATTATATCATTATTCAAAACATTACGCTGATTTGTGGAGCAGAGGCATGCCACGAATTGTGGAGGAAGAAGGAGAAGAAAATAAAAAAAACAAAATAGAAATTTGTGTTCAGAGTGATTCTGTCACTGGGGCCAGATGTTGCTCTTGCTCTACTTTCTTTCCTCTGCAGAGAAAACACACTCTGATCCAGACAATATGAGAAGCTACACGCAAGTGCCAAAACATAGCTTTGGCTTGGTTTGTGACAGTGTGTCTCGTGTTAGACTGTCAGAACTGGGTCAGTTTACCATTGAAAATCTGCTCAAAGGTTTCTCCTTGACGGGTTGAAATACTGTGACACAATAGGATGTGGAACTTTCCCAGTTGTTGCAATTGTACAGAACAGAAGCTTACAAATGAACCTGACGTGAATGGATTTGCCCTTTTAGCACCTGTCCTTAAACTAATGGTTTATTCTCTGCAGTTTCTGTATCTGTGCCACACGTAGGCGTAATTAAAAGTGCTTACACACATCGAGATAACTCGCTGATCACGAAGGATATGACTCAGTCAGTAAACATGTTGAATCATGTCTTTCATCGTATGGTCCCTGACAATTTCATCAGGTTCATCTCAACATGACTTAGAACATTTCTGATCGGCCCGTTGTTCACATCTCTACTCCAGCTTCTGGTGGCTCTGAGCTACGAGTCGATTCCAACGCGTTACGGACCTCATCCATGTTTATCATCCATCCTTCTGAGGTTGAGGTGGCAAAAGACCTCAAGTAGAGCTGTGCAGCTCAGCAGTCTCATGATGGCGGAATGAGGTGCCTAACGGGGCGTTCACACCACCAGCGATAAATTGCTGGGCCAGTAACGGCCATTCAATGTGACTGGAAACCCATCGTAGTCATTCAGTACATCCCGCAGAGTGAAGGACCCCAGCAATGCCACAAGGGAAAGAAGAGGAAATCTCAACTACATGCTAATCAGCTGGAGTTCAGCTAGAGCTGGATGAGAGTAAGATAAGGATGGATTCCAGGATTCCAGTGGAAATACAGTAGAGTCACTATGTTTAACACAACGTAAGGTATGGAGACGAAACAATGACACTGCTGATGTCGGTACGTGACCCCCAGAACTACAGCACCACCGGAGACGCACCATAACTCCGCTTTGTTAGCTGTCCCTCTCCCAGCATTCAATTTACTCTTTAGATAAAAGCATCTGCCAGTTTTTGAAAGCAATAAAAGATGGGCGTTTAGTGAGTGACTTGACTCAAAGGCTAATGCATACACGGACCAAATGTCAGAGAGTTTTGCATTCTGCGTTTTTGTATGTCTCTCATGAGCGGTATTTTAGAAAGTATTTTATTATTGCACTTCCATTAGGCTGAAATATTTTGACTTGTAGTCTTTTATTTGTTTATTTGTTTTATTTGCTCCAAACCAGTGGGTTCTTCACTTTTCCAGAACGCTCAGTATCATTTTTTGTCAGACCCTTGCTGCTCATCACTCATGACTTGGAAAATACACCTCCACGCTGTAACTTTGGATGACATCACTGAGGCTTATTTTCCCAGACTTGATGAAGTTTCTCCAAAGCCACAGAACACATTATATTCATTACCTCCTTCATCAAGCCATAATTAGTAAAACATTCTGTGTCAAGTTAGTGTGATTCCCCTTTAATTACAGGTCACTTGTTTGATTTATTCCAGTGGAATTGAATCTACGTCTCTGTTGTATCACAGTAAAACCATCTTTCTCTTGATCACAAGATCACTAGCATCATTACAATATGCCTGAGAAAGAGGTATGATGTTTAGCCAAAGGGTGGAGAAAGAGGTGACAAAGAAAATTTCTCATTTATTGTGCAGCGCCATTATTTAAAGATCAGTATCAGGGCTAATCTGTTCTGTTTCATTTCATTCCCATTGGCTGGAAAACATGTCTGATCTCCTGACCCCTGAGCTGATTGTCTCAGAACGTGCGGGCGTCTCTCTTTTATCTTTGTGTGGACACGTTTGAGTTTTATAACTTGGGAATGAAGACATTTGGCAAGTGAGAAAAGTTTGTCCGGTCTTCATAACTTCAAAAGGCTTTTTGAGGGTGAAGAACGAGTTTTAGAGTTAGGGTTAGATTCAGGTTGTTGCTGGGATTAGGCACTAAACCACAATAGTTGAGGTGGGGGATGTATTACTGTATGTCAGAGAATGTCATCCTCCAAACTCTGTTGTGACTTTTTTATCATGAGAGCTCACACAACTTATAACAGAAACATTCATATGTTCAAGAAGTTAACAATTTTTCACGTGCTCCTTTTTGGAACAAGCTGTTTACAACTCATATGACACGTCAGCAGAATCATACGTAGGTTACAAATACACGCAACCATAAATGTGCACATTTACACAAATTAACACGCATTATACTGTATAAATAAAATGCCTCAGCGTCAATTATCAACCTGGCAGCTGCCTGCCACAGCTTTAGTAAACGATGTGTGAAAATTACTTCCTCATGCATATCATTTGGGAATCTATAAACACACTTTGCACCAAGGTTTTTATTGTATTGTACCCTATTGTCCATGTTTTGTCCCCCAAGTCTTTGGTTGTATGAAATCAATGCTCCTTAGCTGCTCTGCGTGTTTTTCCTCAATAAATGGCATGCTACTTAAATAATTTACATTACACTTCTTAATAAGGAGGCAGAAGGTAAATGTGATGCACTAACCCTCCCCTCTATGAACACACAGTTTAACAACGCTACAGGAGCCCTTTGTCGCTTAGATCGTTTAGATCTTCAGCACCTGTCATCTGATCCAAAATCAGCATCAACTGGGCATGCTCAGGATTTTTCTCTGTGCCAAAGAGCACCACTGGAAGTTAACTGTGAAGTTGTAGTTAATCTTTAGTTTGCTCAAGCACATTCACTAATTCAGGTCTTCCTTTTCAATTTTCCATCCGTCTGTAGCTCCTGCTTTTCTTCAGGCTCCTTCTCAGTGTCTGTACGGCATTTTACAAGCTAGAGCAGGCTCTTATTTACATCTTGTTCATGCATAATGTATGTTTTATGCCCTACCGGTGATACAAACAAGTAAATGATGCTGTTTGGACTATATAACTATAAGCTACACAGAGGTACACTACAGAGTTATAGAGGTAACACCCTCCAATAAATACCTGTCGTCTGCTTATTCCAACCTCTGCCTTTATAAGCCTATCCTTCAGGCTAGGGAATGCATTATGTCAATGCTTGTCCTCACAAAAACAGAAGTACAAACGTGTGTGTGTGTGTGTGTGTGTCTTTCTTTCTCAGGCTGCACTGGTGTGATGGATGGAGCGAGGTGTCTCTCCAGCTGGTGATCGTAATGAAGCTTTACCCCGAATGCGTGTGTGTGTGAGCGTGTGCATGTAAGGGGGGCTGACAGGGCTAGATTATCCTTTACAAAGTTGTCCTCCAGTATGAAGGGTCCATTCTACTAAGGGGAACACTCCCACACACAGAAACACACTCTCTGACCACCGCCTTGGAGATGATGAATGTGTAGCTCTCAGCTCCAGGAATCCAACTTGTAGACAAGGAGACCCAGTTTCTGCTTTTCTAACTTAGTAAAGTGGAATCCGGGGCCACAATGGAGCCATAATCAGAGACATAGATGGGTGGTGTGCACAGATGGTGGCCACGCCCCTGGGGATCAGGCTGCTTGCCGTTATTGGGACGGAGTGGAGTGAATGGACTGGAGGTGTCTTGACCTTACATTACTGTGGATCCTGTGAACTGTTGGCACCCCTCGTGACAGGTGTTTTATCATTCTCATGATAACCTTACCCAAAGTCCAAGCCACTTCCTGTCTGGAGACCTACTATTTTAACTCTCTTGACAAATATACAGACCTAAAATCTCAATAGCCAGGTGGAGAAACATACAGGTCATGAGGTGTCATTTAACAGCCATATGTGACTCATAAGCTTAACCCTTCAAAATAAAAATCCCCACCTGACTGTGTTACGCACATTTAGAATCTGCACTTTAGAACCTGATTGGAAATAGAAAACCCCAAAACAAAAAGTTCTGCTGGAAAAAGTTGGTACGTCGATGAAAACAAAAATTCAACAAAGTGCAATGGTAAATGAAAAATTCATGGTATTCATGAAAGATGTGACTTCTGCTCCACTGCAATGTTTCCATCATGTTTTCCACATCATTCTCCATTGTTTGAGTTCTGACGCATCAGTCGTGTAATTACATCATCTCGCTGCGCCCTCTTCTTTTTTTTAAATACCAACTGATTTTTCAACTCGCTTCCTATGGTTCCAGTTTGGAGAGAAAATTTTTTTTGAATAGCATTAATCTACCCTCTGGCTTCCCTATATTAAAACCTTTCTGCTTCAAGCTAATCTCCAGATGATGTCATGTGGAGGAGCTGTTTCAGTTCACGGCTTCACTTCTGGTTGCTCATACTGCACAGAGGCTGGAGGTTCACCTGCTCTTCCACAACTCTTCCAAATGGCAAACTCTGAACTAATCTCCTCCAGGTGATGCAATCCGGTGGTGTCTTTACAGCTAAAACCACAGGAAGGCAGGGAGAAGTTATAATATATACTCTACATGTACTCCCTAAACTCAAACCATACCAAGCAAGTTGAAAATTTATTTTTAAATGGCTCTTCTTATAATATAAAGGCACCACAGGTATGGAGTTTGGGATTTCATGCTAACCATCCCCATTACACATTTTCTTACTGTTTTCTTTCTAATCGAACCAGATCTCAACAAAAACTTGTGATTGTCATGAGGCAAAATGTCTTCTAACAGCTTGCTGCAGACACCACCGTCTCCTAGTAAGTCGCTTTGGACAAAAGCGTCTGCCAACTAAAGTACAGTAGAGACACAGGCAGAGACAGGCAAGCATTGAGGATCTGAACTCCTCAGTGACTAGACTTCTGCCTGTTATATTTCTTTGAATTTTCGGATCATTCCGAACTTAAAACCTAAAGCTTCAGGGTGAGTTCATTTTCATTGACGTAACACTGATCCATGTTTGCCGGAATTTTCACCACCGATGTTGCGTTTGGCACTGACTTGAAATATGTTGTTCATTGTGGCAAAATGCCTTAAGTTGAATTCATCTTTATGTGTGTAGCGTCGAATCTTACCAAGACTGATTAGAACTGGAAAGGTATTATTTTATTTGATGCATAACTGTAATAAAGGCTTTTAATCTGAAGGGCTCATTACTGTTGCTTTGCTACATACGAGTGCCTGAAAAGTACTCTTTTGTGCATATTTCAAATATTCAAACATTTTTTTGAAGATCAGCAGCGTTTGCTTGTTTAGTGCATTCAAGAAAAACCAATTTAAAACTACATAGCTGTTATGGACTGACCTTTCTGAAACATCTAAGGTTTTTTTTATTTAATTTCTCACCCATCTGTATCTGTAAAATGGACACAGACCTGTTACTGAAAACCTGTTAGAGTTATGGCTGACTGAGGTGCTTTAATTACTTCTTGTCCTTTTTGATCTTCAAAAGTGAAGTCAATTTAATCATCTCCCCTTCACGACTGACTAGAAATGTGCAATTCAGCATGTCAGCTCCAAGGTGCTCAGCAAGAACTAACTGGATTAAATGATTTTACAGGTTTGCATATCTTTCAGAAAATGTGGATGTATAATTGTCAAAGTCCATCTGTGTATCTATCTATCTATCTATCTATCTAGGGTTAGGGTTGTTGGTATCTCCAACAGCCTGACAGGTTGTGTGCTGCAGTAGATTTGACATCAGTGTGACCAAAAGGCAACGCGAAGGACAGTCACCGTGCAACTTAATGTGTTGCAATCAATTCACAGGGCTTACAGCGTATTGATCACTCAGCTGTACAGCATGAAGAAGAAAAGGAGGAATATTCCTCACCACCTGTTTGTCACCTTCTTGAAATTTTTTTTTCCTTTTTATTTCTTACAATACTCTCCTGCCTTGTATTCTCATTTTTTTACTTTAGTCAAATAACCAGCAAAAGTTGCCTCATTCCACTTGAAAATTTTATGCGTACACTTTTTCCTCAATCCTGCAGCGCAACAACATGGACTTTATATCGTGTTCAGACCGTGTGAGTGCACTCGCACACACACACACCACAGCGCCTAAGACAAAATACCTCAGAGTGCTCATATATGCAAAATGTTAACATATTCCTAAGTGCCGCAGTGCCATGTTACATTGCTGCCAGCCTTGTAATTTTTATATGAATATTGCATCTGCACTTTCTTCTCCTCTCCGTCTGTGTTATTGTGTCAAATGCAAGGCTAGATTTGACTCCTTGTAGTAACAGAAGAAGACTTCCACCGCCTCCAGCCAGGTTCTGGGGCCTGCCTGTGTAAGATTGAAGCTTTCTTTCTGCTTGGCGAGCGCAGAGGGGCAAGGGGGGAATGAGTGAGGAGGGGTGGGGGTGAGAGAGAGAGAGAGAGAGAGAGAGAGGACACAACATGGTGAGGGCTGAGTGCTGGGTGGGTGGATATTTGGGGGGGCTTCAAAAGAGAGACCCCCAGCGTTGTGCCTGAGGTTTCCATCTGTCGGCAACAGGGTTTGAACACGCACAGAAACACTGATTGATGCGCGCAAACTAGTGCTCATAAACATTATCACTCATGCATAAAAACACACGCACACACATTCTTTTTTTGTAGTTGCTGTGATGATGACGGAAAGGGCTGACACAGGGTTGACAGACAGCCAGATCCTCACAAGCCTTGCCTGATAGGAGGGACTGTTTTGAGGGCTTTGTGCATTTCAAGGTTCTAGTGTCTTTAAAGCCACCCTGGGCGCTGTCCTAAATCCAGAGGGCCAAATGCAGATGATCACAAGAATGTCGAAATAGCCTCAGCGCTGCGTGGATGAGATTTCACAAGATGGTAAATCTGTCAACGCGGAATGCCTTGTGTGGCAGAAGATAAACAAATCATTGCTTACTGCGACCGTAAAGTTATGCGCGGTTCAGAGCTGTACTCAAGAAATGATAGTTTTAGTGTTGTACAAAGCCAGTTTCAATTTTGTGAACATTTCATGATGTAAGTCTGCGTTCCCGAACCCCGGTGAGAAGCATCTGTAGATGAAGAAGCATCTTATCCAAGCAGAAACCCTCACAACAAACATTCAGACTCACTTTATTGTGCAGCGGTGACAACAAGAGCACAGAAGCCAGGTAGGCAACAGGGCGCAGGTCCCAAATGCCTTAGCCTTGCCAAGGATAATAACAGCAGCAGAAGTAATATATTCATGCATGCATAGAGTGATCTGTTTCACCTACAGCCGATAGCACGCTGGCAAAGCTCTTCAGCTGAATCACCACTCAGTTCAATGGGCTCCCTGAGAGCCAGTCAACCAGAGCAGACTGAGGGTTGGTAAGCAGAAGCCCATGGGAACAGGTGGGCTGTGTAAGAAAGGTAATCATTTCTGTGTGTGTGTGTGTGTGTGTAAAGTTGCCTGCTCAAGATGAATCATTTCTCATGTAGGTAATGTAAAAATGCATTGCTGCTCTGAATAGCCATTTAATATGAACACAGCTTCACTTCACATCAAAAGCAGCAGAAACAGTTTCCGTTCTGAATATCTAAGCAGCAATGTCCTGTACATGGAAAAAAAAACATCCTTTGGAAAATGTGTTTGTAACAAGCAGCGGTGGTGAGTTAGCTGAAGCCAATAAGACCTGGTTCGTGAGAATTATTAGCAGATTCATCAAAGTGGCGAGAATGCTAATAAGAAAAGACATTTTAGTTCCAAAGTTTGAACTTACCCATTAAGGAAAAATGACAGAAAATTTGCTACTAATTGGCTTTGATGACAAGATCAATAACAGTAGCATGTCTATAGACTAAATATGAAGCTGTAGCTAATAGCTTAGCATGACAGCTGGAAACTGCTATCCTAGTTCTTACCAAAGGTAAAGAAATCTACTTGTACCAGCATAAAATAAACTCTGTGCTGCCAGGTTCAGATATACGACAACAGGCTGGTAACGTCCAATCAAGGACTTTTTAGATTTTTTTTTATCATTTTCCTTTGGACAGAGCGTGGCTAACTGTGTTTCCAGTCATCATGCTAAGCTAACTACCCAGCAAGTACAGTTTTACATTTCAGTTCAATTCAATTCAACTTTATTTATATAGCGCCAAACACGACACAAGTCATCTTAAGGCACTTTACAGTTTAAGACCTTACACAATATATAAATATATACAGAAACATTTGGAAAACCCAACAGTCCCACTTGAGCAAACACATTTATTTTCATCTAACTTAAGGTAAGAAAGGGAATCGAATCACATTATAGCTGGAATATTTTTTGCGTCAGTATCCAAGCCCTTACATCAATCTTTTTGGCAAATTAGAGAAAAAAAAGAGCAGCAGCATTTGGTTGGCTGGAATTAATTGAGGAATATGTGGATTGCATTCATTGTGGTATCACTAAGGATGAATAGACAAAAGACAATCAGTGCTCAGTGAAACCGCGACAGCAGAAACTGATTTGTTGCTCAGAGGGAGGTTAGTTCTCTAATAGAGAAAGTTGTCTTTCAACCAAAACAAAAGTGTGAACACCTGTGTTGGCCTTTTAAAAAAGAAGAGGACAAAAAAACACTTAACAACATTACTGTGAAAAGTTGTGTTACTTTCAAAACAGACTAGGTGGTTTAAATATATTTAATTAGAATTATGTTCCAATATGTTTTTGTGTGAAAAGATGAATTCAGCACAATATCAGGTACACATGACCAAACAAAAAAAGATTAATATGTTCTCCCTGGCCCCTCAGAAAACTGTGTTTTGATTGGTATCAAAAGAAGAAAGCACATACCACCTGTCCTCACATCAACACATCTACCTCCAGTACGCTCTGTGATTGATTTTTAAGCTTCTCCTGTTTGTCTACCGAGCTCTGAACGGTAGTTCAGATGGATGTTGGATGTTCGGATGTTAGATTTGATTAAAACGATGGACCAGCCAGACCTGTCGGGTCGCCCAGCACCGGTCACCTTACCTTACAAAAGGTTAGTTCAAAGTCTGGTAGACTTTCTATCTAGTTTTCTCAGACTGTCACGTCTTGTAGCGGCAGCCTCAAAATATTTTATCTCCCCTTTCACTAATGAGTATTGTATCTTAGCCAGTAAATCGTCTGCTTGTGCAGTTTTCGGGCACTGTTTGTGGTAGCTCTATTGTGAAAGAATTTTTTTCCTCCTTATTTTTATTGAGAGAGACGACTCTGAGGCTTATTGTATGAAATGTTCCAGATAAGTAAAGTTTGACTTTATCAGTTTTGATCATGTTCAAGCATCCTTCATTGCCACAATGTGACGGCACAGACATCATGTGGAATAGGTGCTGAAAAGCAAAAACAAAAATCATATTGCATTACCTGGACAGTCACGTCACGCAGTTCACCATCCGATCTGGAACCAGCTTGGCCGTTTTATGCATTTATGAGTAAAGACAGGAAATGAATAGTAGATGTAGGAACTACGCTTGAAGGAACATTTTTTATCAGAGCCTCGCAAAAAACAAACAAAATAAAAATCACTATATTTCATCTTCAAAAATAAAGATTAGAGTGAGAGGGGGGGAAACCAAGTGATAAAAGCAAAAGCAAAACACATTTGGAGCTGGCTGATATAAAAAAGACTGTAGAATGTGTTGTATTTTGAAGCAAATCAAAACAGCTGCGGAGGACAGAGGTTGCTGTATGCTGCTTATTGATGTTGTGTGATAGTGGCACACGCTTCTGACGAACAGCGTCCTTAGTTATCGTCTTCGGCTGAGGCAAGCAGAAGCACGTGTGTGTGTGTGCGCGTACGTGGGCACCACATGTATGCATCTGAATTCACGAGGCTTACGGCATGAACCAAGGGTCATTTGTGCATGTAAATATCCAGCAGTACATGTGCACACATGTGTGCGGATGGTGAAATCCCCACTCCGAAGGAACTCCAAAGGCAGCCACGCTTTCAGAAGGTTGCATCAGTGTTGCGCCGCAAACATCGAGCCCTCTGTGCCTTCCCTGGGAAAACAATAGCTTATCTACTCCCCTCTTGTCCGCATCTGACAACATCAGCATTCAAGCCCTCTTTAGCACCCAGACAGCAATGAGCTACTTAGCAGCGCAAGCCCATAGGATTAACTGCTGATCTACTCATTCGCTTTAAGCACTGCAAACAGCAGACTTGATGATAGCAAGGGTTTAAAAGTTGGAGGTGAGGTACTTATCGCTAGATGAGCCACTTGATGTCTCATCTTTCACTTTGTAAACTTTCACTGCAGCGAAGGTGATAAAGAAAACGGGGCACAATGGCTGCAGGGTGACTGTGCCGGTCTCTCTGCGGGAACAAAAGATAGCTTCAGAGTGCATCCCAAGCAATGGCATGCAAATGAATTCAGGTCCCCTTTTTGTTTTCTGAAAGGCCCTTAAGGCGCAAAGTCTGGTTGCCGTATGGGATGTTGCTGTGAGGACATTGAGGTGCACTGGAGCGTTTTATTGCGGAAAATAGCAGGGGGAGGATTTTATTTTGATGTATTTTGCGTTAAATGAGAGGAAATTATTCAGAGGTGTATGAACCTATAAGCATCAGTGGAGGCTATTGAGTTTTATTGTGTGGTTTACTATCACTGTGTGAGATTCATTGAGATTAGGGCGTGATTTGCTACCTCAGCACTGACTAGAATGAGTATTCTCTGTTGTTTGAGTTCAACACATTCTTATTTGGATGATTGCTTTTGAAAACCCTGCTCCACAGATAAACAGAAGCCGCCGTAATTTGTGAGATGGTCAAGCAGAGATCCATCCAAAGGCCTCTTCAAGTGGTTAAATCACTCACTGTGACTCATTATTTAAACATTGCATAGGTCAAGACATATTTTAAAAGGTCGGTTGTCACACTGAGAAAACATTGTTTTCTCAGTGATGTGTTTTCCCTCTCTTTCTTTTTTGTCAAGACATATCGAAACAAACCTACAACGCTCGATTCTCCAGCTGGTTCCAATATCCCGCTGCCTCGAGGACTGATGTTATTGGGAAACAATGGCAATGTCTAAAATGTCTACAGTGACACAGTGTGTGTGTGTGTGTCCATGTGATCTGTTCCATTCAGGAAGTCCCATGACCCTTTTACTACAACACACTTGTGGAAATTCTTTCCCTGTCTCCCACAGCCACCCACTCAACCACAAAGTCACACACATACACCGAATCTTTGTCAGCTTCACTACTTCACAATGTGTCCTGGGGAGAAATAAACACATGGCTTCAAGTTTTTTCTTCCCTTTCTCCTCTGCCAAAAAGATGCATGGCTGCTATTTTTAGAAACTGGCCATTTATTCAAAGTCTAACTAGGGAAAAGAAAGAATAATAACTGTAGAAGACAATCATTTCCTACCTGGAAGAGGGAAGAAAAAACACTCATTTTTCTTGTATTATTGAATCATTTCCTGCCCTCAAGAAATAACAGAGACACAGAAAGAAGGAGAAGAATTAAGCCCGGTGTTATGGGAGCATTTTAGAACGCCAAATGTTAGAATAGCAAGCTTACAATTTCCGCCTGTTTGGGTGTCTTTTCCATGGGGGGTACAGCGGAGGGTTCTGCGTGGCATGAGTGCGTTGGAAACTACAGATCTACAGTGTGCATCATGTGGCCGATTAATCTGAAATATTTAGAAGAGAATGCTTATTAGCACCCACACTACCCCAACAGCTGTCTCCATGAGTTCAGCAACCTCGCCTGTGTTCTGTTTTTCCAGAGCTCCTCGTTGCATTAATCGAAACCCCTCCCGCGGAGCTGTGTTGGTGGATAAAGAGCACTTCCCTCAGTGGAACAAATTAGCTCCATTAGCCGTATGATAAAATGGAGAATCGTCATTTCCCCCGTGTGCAGTCAAGCAGCCAGAAGCCGCGCGGCGTGATACTCGACGGGGTTGGGAAGATTGCGTTGACCACCGGACCTGCACTGATTTGTTTAGCAAGAGTTTAGCAAGTTTTTGTTCATTAACATGGGATTTTCCATCAGTGTCTATTTAAAGATCTGCAGGAAGTGGTGCACCCTAACGTTAACCCCCATGCTGACATCTCCTGGGACTCAGAGTTCATGGGAACCAGAAGGAGTTTTCCAACTCGCGTTTCTTTCTTCTTTTTTTTTTGGAGCGTCTTCACATCCACCGCTGCACTCGTTCTCCCCATTAATCATTTCCAGCCCCCACCTCTCACCGCCGCAACCGCAGCCACCACTTCCTGCGCTCCTCCACTTTTTTTGATTTCATCCTCATCCTCAATCCCCGATCTCACTTCCGCCACCTTGCTCGCTTCGATCTCCTTCTGAACTTCTCAGCTGCACCGTTCACAGGCTTAACAACCTTTCGGCTGCTCTTGTTAGCCTCGTCCTCCTTTTCAGTCTCCTGAATCAGCTTAATTGCTGTTCCTACCTCCATCTGTGTGGTTGCAGCTTTATCTCCCGTCTCCATCATGTTTCTGAGAGCTGTTCGGCTGTTATCTACCTCTGCCTGAATCAGCTATATAACACACTTATACGAGTGCGAGCAGGCGCACACACTCGCCCACACGCACATGTGTGCGACCCCTCGATCCCCAAAAACCTCTGACCTTCTTCTTCCTGCCCGTCTGGGCCCTATTAAAATAAGTGCTGATTGGAAAGCTACCAGGAGCCATGAACACCATATAATGAAGGAGTTCCTTCCTCGGTTCTTCTCTATTCTTTTGCCTCAGCTTTTCTCTCTCTCTCTCTCTCGCTGGGTCAGAAAAAATAACTAGGACAATCAAGATGGTTGATTGAAGTGAAGGATATTGGAAATGTGTCTGTGGTTTCACAAATTGCTGACCTAATACATGGGAGTGGATTCGTTCTTGTTTTGTAGGTCAGTACCCAGCAAAAGTCGATGAGAGCGTGTGCGCCTCAGATTAGCTATGCATTACATTATGCTTGACCTTAAAACAAAGCAAGTGTACTTTCTGCACTGTGAGAGCTCGAAGAACAACAATTCGATTTTTTCTCTCTCTCTCTCTCTCTCTCTCTCTCTCTTTTTTTTTGCAAATTGATGTAATGAGTTGCAAATTGTTGTCAGGGCGCTGCAAGATTGTTACTTGCTTTTCACATTATTGTTCCAGCATTCCTCGTGCCCCCGTCTCAACGAGCACTCCGCCAGCACAGCTGCTACCCAGTTGTTTCGCCGCTGTTGTAACTGGCAGGCACGTCTTCATACGTGTACGCATAAACCCCAACAGCCGGGGAGTCTCAGCGAGCAAGGATATGTGTGCTCGTGTTCGTGGGAGCGTGCGCGCACATAAAACACAGATGCCTTGTTCTCACTCCCTTCCTATGTGAGCATGTCTTGGCAAAACAAGCTGGAAAACTGGACCTTACCCAGACACAAAGCTCTGTGCAGAAAAGCCCCGACAGCTGCTCTCAATTACATTAAGTACCACCGGCAGAAAACACACACTCTGTCCAGCCTGTGGCTCCAGGCGTAATCAACGACTTATTCAATAAGCTCAGAAAAATGCAGCTCTTTGCTTTCTCTGTTGCGCACCCCCCACTGACCCTCCAATCCTCACTGCACCACACACACACTCACACACACACACACGCTGACTCTGTCTCCGCACTGAGGGCATTTGTTTCCGCGTGACACTCGTATTACTCAGGTCAGAGTTGCAGAAAGACGTTTACCTGAGCTGTAGAGTGACTTAAGTGTAGTCGCGGGTCACAGAGGGTCGAGCGACTAAGCTGCACATTCCCATGCATATCTTCACCAAAGGGATGGAATGTCACATTTCTCACATCAGGGTGAGTCAACGTGAGAAG
The DNA here is from genome assembly GCA_032270685.1 of Microctenopoma stevenorrisi. Taxonomy (NCBI): domain Eukaryota; kingdom Metazoa; phylum Chordata; class Actinopteri; order Anabantiformes; family Anabantidae; genus Microctenopoma; species Microctenopoma stevenorrisi. Next base: position 18,414,404 of record JAUMTR010000001.1, read on the forward strand.
CAAAACCCTTTTCTGAGGCTTCAGAACAACCAATAAACAACTGACTGCTTAATGAGGGATAATTTTACTTGCATGTTTTTGATGACAATGACATCATGGATTACTTAGATTTAAGGGAGATTAAATACATTTAGCTTGGCGAAAAAAAAGTTGTGGCTGTATGGTCATCAGCTGATGCACTGATGTGCCGCCAAGTCCATTTCTTTGTTGTAATCATTGAATGAAAGGACGTATTATGGACCTAAGCTGACCTGAACCCATCTGAGCAAGAATAGTAGAAGTTTAACAAGCAGAACCACACTAATCTGATTTTAAAATACAATTTCCAGTTTCCACTTTACACCCAGGTAGTATGTGCAGCTGCTTTTTTTGACACTGAATGAAGATTGTGTCCTTCACGTATTCTCCTCCACTCCATTCATGTCTTCTTTCCTTCACCTCTTGACTCCTCATCCTCTTGCGTGCTTCCCTTCCTCCCGGTATTATTCTTGCCTCGCAGGTTAAAATCTAAACTCCTTCTGGTTCACTTCCCCCAAAGAAGCACAGCAGCTGATTCACTGCACCTTAGAGGCAATGAATGGAAGGCGGCGATGCTGCCAAACATGCCAAGAACTTTAAACCAGTATTAAACTAAACACATTTAAATTGACATTAATGCCAAATTGAATACATTTCTAAAGCATTTTATTTCACCTCTCACTATTAGTGACCAGTTTCATTCATCTTAAGTTTTTCTTTGTTTTTACTCGATGTTATTTAAATGATGTTACGTTCTATTTGTGTTCCTGTGGATCTTTTCTGTCTGCAACTGTATTAAGATAAAACTATATCCCTCTGAGACAAATACCATTTGTTTTCCCTTTAATCTTGAATCATCATCAAACAGTAAATTAAAGTTTTATTAATTTGTTGCGCATTAAGCCTCGTGATGTGTTCAAACAGATGGGAACCTTTATCTTAAAATAGCCACAGGAGCAGCTTATTTGTCTGTGCAGGAGGCGTTGATGCACAGAAAGACCTGTAGGACACCCGAGTTTCGGAAATGCTCAGAGAATTCTCACAATCGAAACGTTGGGGTAAAAAAAAAAGAGCATGCAACACACCTCGCTGAAATGTATGCAGCCTACCTTTAATAATGAACCACCTGGAACCCCTGAACTCATTCCAGTGATAAAAGACAATTAAATGAAGCTGCACAAGAATCTCCACGAGCGTGTACAGACACACAAACTGACAGCACAGGTTCAACTTAGAAGAACAAAAGCCCCTTTGCACAATTAACATTAGCATGAAAATGACTTTGTCTGCTTTAGATGTTGGGAGCATTTATTCTGCTCTTTATATTCATAGCATTAGCATATATGAAAGTTATGTCCTTTCCACACACTACACCAGATGCTGGTCAGATGTGCTGCATTAATGCAGCAGCTCATTTTAATACGGACCACAGAGCCGCACTCCTGAGAAACAGTAATCTGTACAGCATTTAATCAGCAGCCTATTATTGATCAGCCACACATAACTCCATTAGCCTATGCCAGCAGTCTGCTCCTCCGTCAGCTGTCACCTAGTCCCAACACAGATCCTGGGTGATATTCATTACACGGCCCTAAACACACAGTAAGAGTCTGAGTTATCGTAGCTTCGTTTGTTCCTGTACTCTCTTTGTAAAATCATTTACGAGCCATAACAGCCAATACCACATTTCCCTCTTAGAAAACCATAACATTTCCAGGCATTACTTTTTCAATTTGCAGTTTTAGACACAAATATAACTTTTCATTTTGACATCATTGGGTTATTTTGCGCAGCCAATGTGGTGCTCTGCACGTGACGGATGGGAAAATTACCGTTGAGCGACTCTACAGATAATAATGAAGTATCTAAAATCTAATTTCACTACTCATTACTGAATAAACTATTGAGTGTGCATTACATAGGGAGCAGAGAATGAGCAAACCTAGGAAGGATTTTGCATACACGCACAGTCTGTCTACAAAATGAGCAAAATTGAGTTCATGCACAGAAATGTGAGCGGGAAAAAAATGTCTATATGAAGAGGATGTAAGAGTGTTTGTAGCTGCACTGTAATTTTTATTATCCTGTTCAATCTGTTAGTTTTTATTAGACAGTACTTGTGTTTTTCACGCACTCACTTCGCCCAGCGTTTCAAATGCACAGGAAATGTCCTTCATGCTGTTTTCCATTAACGGTGGGAGGAAGTTCAAACTTGGAGCTGGACTTTAAACCCGCCACTGCTCTCACTTGCCCACATGGGAGCCAATCACTGTCTCTTCTTATCAATCTAATTAGCTGCAGGTGTAGCGCGCTGCTTCCAGCTCCAGATTATGAATGCCAAATTTGACGGGGCATTTTTTTTTGGTAACATCAGTCTATCCTATTCCCACAGTGGGAGTGGTAATGCTTGTTTTTCTGACAGTAAATCCAGATCCAGTCTGCTCCAGCATTCAATCAATAATGTTTCTACCCTTTAAGCATTCTCTACTGATTGAATTATATTTTTTTTGCAACGTCTCACACGTTCAATGCACGTTTGAGTAGCAGCTGTTGTCAGGACAATAAAATAACGAGTATAGCTCGTGTGCAATAGTGCGACACATCTTCTAAACTTTAATCTAATGTTTGTGTGAGCTGCCTGCATCGGTAATTATACACTCAACACAAACACACAGCATAACCACATACGACGAGAATGTAATGTTTAGAAAACAGAAATTTGTTTCAATCATTACCTTCTGCCTTTCAGCTATAAATAAAGTTAATTTCCCCGAACATGTGAAAGCATTCGCCACTGCCAGCTCCTCGGAGAGTCATGTCAGTGACTCAAGTTAAACAGCCGCATGTTTATTATGAAAGAAAATCCTCATGCTTTCTCAGGGAGACATAGAGAGGAAGAGAGAGACATTGTTAATGATGTGGAAGACGATAAATAAAGTGCTGGATACGGCTCTTGCTCTGACACTTTAACTGGAGACATCAATTATTTATCCAAGTAAAGAGGGGTCGCGGTGTGTGCGGCGCAGCATACGGGAGCTGCTTTTCAGCTGAGCGGCGAGAAGGTGTGTCTCCTTCTCTCGTCACACTTTAGTGTCCACGAAAGTCCTCTAACCCGGCTGCACAGCTGTATGACAAAGCTACAAGGGAGCTCACCCTCATTCAAAGCTCCCATTAGATATTCATGCACTTTTCAAAGTTTGACTTCTCCTATTTCCAGGAGGACTTCTCAGGGAATTCTTTAATGTAAAGGGAAATGAAAATAGGCTCTGACTGCTCAAGATAAGACTTTTAATTTGCTACTGTAAATTGAAGCTATTTGTCTTCAAACCCCAACTTCTGTTTCAGCTCACCCATATCTCAGACAGAAATGTATCGTTGGAATTAACCCAAATGTGAAAGCGCGCGGTGGCGTTTTCCTTCTCCGTCGTTTTTTTAGCTGCCTTACAAGGCACGGCGGCGAATTTGGTGGAGGCCACTGTACTCTAAAGACACGGAGCAAGGTTAAACGAGGCAGAAAATCATTTTGGACGTTTTATTTCTGTCTTATTTCTATTCGGACATCTGCATGTAGAACCCTGAAATGAACCCAGAACCGTATTTATCATTCCTTATCAGCAAAAATACCCTCTGCTCTCTCATTGCCCTTCATATCCTGATTTCCGCTTTACTCCTTCTCCTTCTCCCTCCAGCTCTCTGTCATCCATCACCTTCTTCACTTCTTTCTATTTCACTAATTTCACCTCATTACGTGTCTCTCTGCCTCCTTCCTGCTACCATTATGCCTCCCACACATTCCCACAACTGCAGTGTAAGTGCTGGTCACAGTCACTCAAACCACACGATTCCTGAAATATTTTTGTCCAGTAGCCAGACCATTACTGACCAGTAAGCATACATAGCATGTCATGATCCACCGTTTATTTCTATCTTACACGGCTTATGCAATGGGGCAGTTCTGTGTTCTGTGAATCTTAAATGGTGGGAAAGTATTTATGATAAAATCTTATGGTGAACAGACATACACAATGCACAGTGCTCCTATTGAACAGAAATTGGACGTCCCCAGTATCCGGGCATCGTAATGGTTTCCATATGTGTCCTGGCTGCCACACACAGACATACTAACACACACAAGAGCACTAATTCACAGAAAATCTTAAAACTCCTCAGGGGCAATCCAAAACAAACACGAGTTAATCTCTCGCCTCTCTGCACCCCCATCCGTTCCATCCGTTCGCCTTAAATAAAGGGAGCGCTGCCTCCCAGAAGAATTAGGAGAAACTGTTTAAACAAGGCAAATTTACGGCGCCGCGCGGGCTGCTGTGTCATGCCATCGAGGGGGAGTCGTTTGAGTGTAACACCGCGGTACGAATGTCCCATTGATCAGGCTGTTGCTGCTCATTTCTCACTCAGACAGAGTGAAGCAAGGCGGCGAGTACGAACAGCCAAATAAATGTCAAGCTGAGCGAGCGTTAATCGCTTACGACTGTGTGTGTGTCTGTGCAGCCAAACAAACGTCAGTGTTGAGGATGTTAATTGATTTGTGTGGAGTTTTATTTTCATTGAGCAATGGAAGGTGTTTTTTTTCTGTGTGTGTTTGCGTGTTGTATCCATCATGTACCTAAACGGATTCCTTCAGTTGTACAATCTGTCTATCTGCATATTTCACCAAAGAGACAGCTCAGGCTGGAGCTCATCCCACTGGGTGCTGGGCCTGCGGGAGCAACACTCACTTTTTCACACGTACAGTTTAAGCACTGCAGAGTTTACTAGAATCCGGGAAGAAGCTGCAACTTTGACCCGTGAAAGAGCTAACACACAAAACCACATTTTTCCTCAGCTGAAAGCTGACAGTGCTAACGCTCCTGCTGCCCCTGGATCAACACAACACTCCTGTGACAGATTTATGTTGTTTGTGCCCTTTCTGTCTGCTGCCTGTCAAAGAGCCTGCCCTTATATGCCACAGTTGACAGGGAAGTGCCCTTTTTTTCCTTCCACTATCCCTGAATGCCACACGTTCTCACACGTTGATGACAAAATTGTGTTACTTATCGGGGAGCCTCCTGAACTGTTAGATGGTGCTTTATGGTTTCCACATTATGAGTCAATCTAGGACCACGCCATGAGGCAACGGTGCCTCCATAATTCTTGAACAACCTACAGTACTGTCAAGTCGTACTGCAAAGCATCGATGCTCTTTTACAGTGGTCACATATGAAATTTTATGAAGTTAAATGATAAATAAGGGCCCCCCCGTGGCAAAACGTAATTGTGGCACCCAAAGCCGTTGCACCGTGTCAAGACATAACTCATAAAGACAGAGTTCCATATGGAACTGGTACAAGTTTTTTCTGATCTAATTACGTTTGGGCAACGACAGCAGATCTCAGGTGCTGGCACAAGGGTTTTTCTATAAAGAAGGTGTAGCAGGCAAATGTTGAGCACTCACCTGCTGTTTATGGCTGCATTTTATAATTAGTAATTCAGTAGTACAGAAAATCTGCAGGTGCCACAGCGTTTGCTCAGACTGCGTTGCCAGTTCAAGCCTTTGTGACCGACACATCTTCACATCAAAGGTTGAATGCAAAGGCTTCGTGAAATATTCTTCATCTAACCCTAAGTGTGTGAAGTTGTTCACGTGTGTAAATAATAAATCATTTCCCTCTGGGATTAATAAAGTAAATATACAAATATCTGTCCAGCCCCCTCTGTTTGCTGCAATGAAGAAAAGGAGGGCTGTGTTCATCAGATAAGCCTCAGGACCACTCAGCAGTTCACTGGGTGACTGTTCCTGCACCACTTGACCCACGTAACATAAAATAACTCAGCAGACAGCATAACATCAGCATAGCAGTCCAGCCAGTGACACGTTCCACATGGCTGCCAAAACAAAGTATGCATGACGTGACTTGCTGACACGGGTAAAAAAAAGACTTAAACAGATATTTATGGAGCCAGGTAAAATGATCCTTTGTTTCAATAAGACTGCTGCTTTAACGGAGCGGGGGGGTTGCTCTGGGGTGCAGGGGTGTCCAACATGGACCGTTAAGGCAGCCTTTGTATAATTATGCTTTTTTAGGAGATACAATTACCACAAATCACTGCATTTGCACTCACAAAATAACGCTAATGTATATAACAGCAGTGCATTCTATTCCGTTTTGGAAGAAGAGAAAGGAGGCACAGCGAGCAAAAGATTGATTCAACGAGAAAATGCTGAACAAAGCTGAAACGTCTAAAGAAAAGTAGGAGAGGAGAGCTTGGGAATAGATGAAAGGAGTATTTTTTTCCGAAGCTTCATAACACACCAGATGATGAACCCTGAATGCACTCTCCAGAGTTGACATGGGCTCTCCACCCATTGTCTGGCCTAACACTGCTCAGTCCTACCTCTCACACAAAGCCCATCTCCACCCTTCACTGACAAGCCATTCAGCGGGGAAAACGCAGCATTGATGGGCTCTGACTAGCAGCATTTTGTAGCCTGTCCGTTTCTCAATAGGCCCTCGTTCTCCCAGACTCATGGCAAGACTTTGTAATGGAAATCTGTGACGGGCAAAACAGCACAAAAACACCGTTCCCTGCCTTCATCTGTCGCAATGATTTTATGGTCTGGGCGAGGACAGAGAGCGAGTGTGTGAGAGTGTGTGTGTGTGTGTGTGTGTGATATTTTATGACTGGGACTGTTCCACAGGCCCATGGGTTAGAGTTCCATTTGACTGAGCTTCCTATGAATTGTTCCTGCAGCAGGCTGGTTAGCAGAGCCCCAGCCATAGGGAGGCAAGGCTATTCAACACTGTGTGTGTGTGTGTGTGTGTAAAAATGAAACATATTTAAGCAGTCCACAGATACGGCATTTGGGAGTTACTGCCATTGATTTGAATGGGGGTAGTTGCATTTGTGCCTCCCTTCAGAAGCTTAAAGGATTAATAAAGCAGCGAGGACTTGTCCAGTGTCATTTCTCATATGCCTCTGAGATGAACGGGGAGGAGGGAGGGAGCAAAACAGAGTGAGATGGATGATGGAGGAACAGAAATTGTTATGAGAAAAGTGGAAGGAGAGAAAAAAAGGAGACGTAGAAGATGGGCTTTAGCAGAATTAGGGTATAATTAAGAGATTAGAAGTTTTATTGTAAATTGACATATCTTCCATTTAAAATTTAACTGCTGCTCTCAGTTGAAATAGGTATTTGCATGAGAATCGAGCTCACCATTAAATTTAATCTTACATATTACATGTGCACGTATTAGCAAGATGTTTCCCAAAATCGATGCACGTGGGAAATGTAATCCACTCCAATCCATCTCGCGCATACACATGCCTCGGAGGCAATGAGAGTGCAGGAGACAAAGAGCGCCAAGAAGGATGCAGTGAAGGTGCGACGACAGGAGGGAAACAAAAAATGGAAGGACACGAGAGGAGGACGGAAAAGACACAAGAGAAATATCAAGCTTTGAGACTGCACTACTCGGAGAAAAGAAAATGCACACAGCATCATTCTCCTGCTACAGAGGAAACAGAAATTGAAAAGGGCAAATCTGAGTTCGCGCACCCTTGGTAAGACCAGCCACTGGCGACAGTCTATCTCCAACTCAGTGCTGCTGAAAAGGGCACAGTGAAAATACTCCAGCTCTCAGCATAAAAGAAGCTGACACACACTCCAATCCATTGGTTATAGTCAGTATGCCGGCAATTTCCTACAGAAAAAGGATTTGTTTCAAATGTAGACGCTTTTGCAGGGATGCAGACGCTGTTAAATCGCAATCAGCATGCAGGAATGAAATCGTCCCCCAGCCTAATCAGAAAGCTTTGCCAGTTTCCAGTGACGAACTTATCATTGTGAGTTCACGTCGGGACTTCGAATTACTCGTTGACCTGCAGAGCATTCCCTGAATTGAAATGGCTGAGACATATTAGTTAGTTGGTGGGTAAGACTCATTCTTGGACTCAACTTGCATGCGACCACAGTATGGATCTGCGTCCGCCTCTCGCAGCGCCCCTGTGTCGAGTTGCGTGTTATTGTTACAACAGCTGCGCGATGAATGACGGCGGTTTTATGGCGTGTTTAGTTAGATGATTTTAATGAACACTTTACTGGAGAGCCAATTGCCAGAATTCTTGGTAGCGAAAGCAAATTTAATTGGAAACTTTACAACTTATGTTTCTTTAATGTATTTCCTTAGAAATTACCATTCAAATGTTCAGTTAATTGGAATTTTAAATGGAGGACGTTGCTCACACTTTAAAAGTATGGGGGATTTTTTTTCCATTCTCCATGAAAGATTAGTCATTGTCACTGAAATGTATTTGCTTTTCAGTGCTTCACTGGCCTGATAATCGGACTGAGTTTCCCCTTTGTTTCACTTCGTCTGCTCCGGCTGAGATTAGGTTCACGTGCGCTGATTTCTTCTCGGGAAGTTGGGGCATAGATAGAGCGCCGCGAGTGTGCATGTGCACCGTGGCGGTGCAAAGTACCGGAGAGTTGTGGAAAGCTACAGAACCTGCTGAGGAGGAAAGGGCCCACGTTGTTACCGTGAATATACGGCTGTTCGTTTCTGTTGTGTTTTAGTTGCAGACGACGCAGGTTTAAGTTGCAACTCACCTGCTCACAAGTCGAGTCAAGTCAGGTCAGATGTATCATCCTGGAAATATACATAATACATGTACATAGTCCGTTTACAGCTTTATAAATACCGTTGAGTGAGTCATCATCATTATTATTAACTCAGTAGCTAAAGGTGCAGTGCGTAAGATCTAATTAGATCTAGCAGAAGAGTTTTGGATTGCAATTATCTCGGTACCGCCTCCCCCTGTCCCTGTGTAACAAAGCCTACGGTGGCCTATCAGGTTCCGTGTGCTCATCTAAAACCACAGCAGCAACATGCAAAGAGGACTGGTTCCTCAGGTTGATGCTTGCAGTTTATCCTTCCTACACGTTCTTCTAAGTGGAGATTCAGAGAGTCATAGAAACATGGCAGCCTCCATCAAACGTGAGTCGCTGTATAGGAAACGATGTCACCTCCACCCTGTTACTATTTATGACTATTTGAGTAAAGTGCAAACTGTATTTAGTCATTGCCGTTATTTCACATTAGAAAAACCTTCCTGCGCCTCCTCGATGCTCGACTGTGATCTGCAAACCAATCTGTTTTGTTAATTTGTGTTAACCTATAGTAAATGAGGTATTTATCAAGTGGGGAAAAATGAGAGCACCGTCTGCTAACTGTTCATTTTTTTCAGCCAGATTAAAGGGATGTGTTGTGAGTTGTTTTTTGGGGCATTTTGGCTAGGTACCCCCCCGGTGAACAGTGGGTCCGAGCTTTCATACTGTCCTTGTGCTCCAGTGTTAAAGTGGTTTCTTTTTCAGGAAAGAAATAGATGCAGCTGTATTACGTCAAAGGTTAAAGCTCCAACAGCAATTAGACGACGCCTGACTCCACAAAGTTCCTATTTTCCCTGATACGCTCCCGTTAAAACTCTTTTTTTTCAGCGTATTATTTGGCTCATACGCATCAGTGTGATGTTACCAAAACCTACATCAATAACAAAGAGAATATAGAATGGAGCAAAACTACACCCATCGCAAAAGCAAGGCACAGAACAAAGCACCATCATTATCAATATTACAGACTCACTGTCTGATATAAAATCACTTTCCCCAGAAGAGCCATCATTTTGCAAGTAGTACACTGCTGTACTTCCACTGAACCGTTAAAGTATTGAGAAACATAATGCTCTGGATGAATGGGTTTAATACATTATTGATGAAAGGCTGGTTTGTTGGTTTGTGTGTGACAGTCTTTGGAGAGCTTAAGCGTCGTCGCTCCAAAGAGACCTGTGCCCTGCTTTTCATTTCCTGTTGCTTTAGCCCAAATACAGCTGCGCTGCGGTGGCTTGATTTGGTGAGACACAGAAAACACACTCCAGCGCACGCGCGGGCATTAAGGTGTCATGCTAGTTTTATTCTTCATGCTCTTTGGGGCATGTGCATACTCAGTAGCTGTGGTAAAGTCACTTAATATGGGTAACCGCACAGACACACAAACACTTTCACACACTCTGAGGTGTTTGATCTGCATTATTCTCTCAGGCGTGATGTTTGTTTGGTTACCTTTTGTCACAGCCAGTATTCAACATTATTCATGAAGGGCTACTCTACCTGGGCAGGAACGGCATGGCCAGCAGCCCTGTGAGGCCGTAGACAGCGCAATCTTCAACACACACACACACACACACACACACACGTTAGAAATCAACCACACCTCAACAAAGTCACTTGTCTAAATAGATCTTTGTAGTTTAAGCGTGCACCCAAACACACTCATGCCCAGCAGCACTTTTTAATTAAACAGGCACAACCTCGTGAGAGGAAATCTCTGGTTTATTATGTGTAAATCCTAAAGTATGTGTGTGTGTGTGTGTCTTTAAGAGAGTGTTTGAAATGCCCTGCATTTGAGCTGCAACGCATTCATCTTAATTTCCCCTTTCAGCTGTGAAATTAAGGAGCCCTAACACTGTTTGCGACACTTAAAACAATGCTTAAAGTTAATTTGACTATGAAAAGATATGACCAGACGGCCAGATTACATCAATTGAGTTCCTATTTCTCAAGCGGTGCTTCCAGCATCCCAGCAGAGACGTTTTTTACCCAGATAATGCGACAGACTCTAAGTTTTTTTGTTGTCTGAAAAATCAGTGTTAAAATGTTTTGATCATTGTTAAATGTCCTTTTTGTGTTGCCTACAGCTTTAATGGAGCCCAAAAAGAGGCCAGTGCCTATTGTTTCCTCTCAAGAATTACTGTGTACTGACAAAAAGAACTGCAGATGGAGTACGGCTATGATGCTGCTTCTGCTGCCCACTGATTATTATTATGATTAGCATCAGCTCAAAAGCAGCTCCCGCGCATGTTGATTATAAGTCATGGATGGAGTTGTTTCGGCCATTATTATCAGTGGTAGACTAATATACTGCAGGGGCAGCCTATTACCATCATCATTACAGAGAGGCATAGCTGTAATTTAAAGCACAGGCTCAGATTTATCCAAATACTTGTTAGTCGTCTTTTGCGTGGTGAATCCAGGAGGGGTGGGGAAAGAAAAAGTGTGAAGATCCAATGTTGACCAGAGCTCGAGGTATGGAACAGCAGAATGATGAGTATAGGTCAGCTGGTTAAATAAAAACCTTCCCTTTAAAGCACAGAGGCAGTCTGATGTTGACCCTTTTACACTTTGATTGCCTTTGCACATAGACTGCCGTCTAAGATTTCCATGAATTTTAACCGGTGTTTGCTGGTTAACTCGTTTCTTAATAAACAGAAGCAAAGGCGTTGGTCTGTCTAGCAGAGTCGACCTACAGGCTCTCCTTGGGGACGTGTCCTTTCTCTGCGTATCGTCTGTATACTGAGGAGCACGGCGCGCCCATCTCCATCTTCCCTCTACCATAATCAAACAGTTAAAATAGATTTGTGAAGCATCGTGGCTAAAAAAACCTCCCTTTGATGACTGCTTGAGACGGACTGTTGCTCTCTGAAGATGGATTTCTTCTTTTGTTTCCTGTGTGGTGGGATGGATTATTATACACAAGCTGATCCAGAGAATCAATACAGGCACGGATCCAGACATGTTGTAATGGCTGGCTAAAATAATGCACACCAAAATACCATCACGCACTGAGATGTATGGGTCATTATTATTTTATGGGGACTAATATGCTGCAGAAGGAGTCCGCTGCCGCCTTCGTCACAGAGAAGCAAAGTACGATGTAATTTGAAGCCCAGACTCAGATTGATTCTCGTTTTCGTTAGGATGTCGCACTCAATCCAGACGGGCCGAGTAAGACAAAGAAAGGAAGGCGATAGCTGACCTGGACTCAGAGCGGGAGGTGGTTAGATGATACCGTCGTGACCTTTTTAAATTTCATTTTGAGGCATTTGGAAGACACTGAGATTTCTTGTTATTGATTAGTTTCCAGCCTTTGCACTACGGCTGCTGACAACATTTTACAAGGATTTTAACCTTGTTTTCTGCTTAACTGACTACCGAACAGAGAACAGAGAGTTGGAGTAAATGTCTAACACAGTTTGTCTTCTACAATGTCCCCTCAGGGATGTGTCCTTCCGCTGCTTTGTTACGTATTCAATCAGGAATTCTTACAGCGATGATGTGTTCGTAAGTTCGCAGATGACTCAGCGAAGAGCAGTCACAGCCCAGTTGAATTTTCTGGGATGAACAGTCCTTACAATCAAATGTAAGAAGAACTATGCTCAGTGGCTTCTGTAGAACATTTTCCATCATCTATTGAGAGTCTATGTTTAAAACATGCAGCAAACTGGGGTTGTCCTGGTCTACGGGATCGTATCAGATTCAGAAATCACAATCGGCTCGTTATCGAATTTGATTTATTCGAATAATGGACTTGACTGAGTTCACACTCAACAACAGTCCCTCGTTCGCATCCTTATTGAGAACCTCAGGTTGCAGAAGGCGTGTTCTGCTCGTGCTCCGGCGTCTCTTCGGATCCGTTTTCACTGTGAGCTCTGCACACAGGAGAAAATGACTGATGCAGCATTTTGAGCTTTTCACAATGACATCTGAGTGACAGCACAATTAACAACAAAACCCTGCACACAAATAAATAGGCCACAAATCCATTAGCACCCCAGCGCTGCACACCCTGCCTGACTGCTGGAGTGTCGAGGATGTGCTGTTTGTGTCACCCAGAGTGGTCACACACAAAGCGCTGCTCGACGCGTGTCACAATAGACCCAGGCAGACAGGTGTGGTCGATTTTCTGACGTTGTCAGGGGAGGTTTGTTCAGGAAAACTGCCCTATATAACCCGAAGCACATCGACAACTACCATTAAAGCAAAAAAAAAGGACTTCCAACATCAATGTCGAATTCCACTATAGTTTGACAGAAATATTTAGGTGGTGGTTAGATGTGCTTGGCTAAAGTCTACAGCACGAACTGTGACTAAGTGTTGACATTTTTTGAGGGCACATATTCAAAAGGAACTCACCTGCTCACAAGTGATGTGCAGCATAGAATAGATTGCCAGTGCATATGCTTTTAAATGTTAGAAATAATTCCAATGAGAAATGGCCCTGAGAGCCTCTGTGCTCAGACTCAAGTGCACTTCTCTGAGAACAAATGGCTGTTGTGGAAATTGATAATTTTCTTGTCTTGCTGCTGACAAGGCAACGAGGTGGTGGCAAAGACGCAAGGTTAGCCACCGGCTCTATTTCCAGAGAATGCATGTGTGGAAGGGTTGTGCATGTTAAACAACTGAGAAAATAAAGCCAGGCTGTCTCATCACACTCCCTAAAGACTTCACTCTGGTCCACTGGAGGTTCTTGTTGGCATACATTTGTAAATTCTAGAGTGCTGCAGCTGCAGAGGAGAGCGGTGGGACCCTAGAGGCTATTATAAGGCTTCTCTTGTGTAAGGTGAACAAGAAATTCATGGCTGGGATACCAAAAACATGGCCAATAATCTGCATAATATCCTGTACGAATGTGTGATTTTACTCAGATAGCACTGAAGATGCGTCTAAGGGAAGTGAATAGAAGCAAAGCTCTTCTGATGATGGATCTCCTGTTGGAAATAAAGAGAAATGATGCTTTCAGATGCCTTGACAACAACTTTTGGTATATGTTATATCAGTTTAATTACGGATGCCTATGTGTGATGGAAGAACCCACAGAGTCGGTATCAAATGTATTACCTGTTGAGTGTTTCAAGGTTTGTTTTTTTAATGAAAGATTAAGAGCCTCGGTTGGTTTCAAGGAGAGACGCGCAGGCTTGTGCTCACTGAAAGGACTTTTCACGGATAATGTGATAAAGAACATTAAACTAAATGTTCTAAATGTTGTTTTTCAGTGTTTGGCTTTAACATTTTAATAACTTTCCTACATAATAACCACCTTATGGACTTCAAGGCTTTTTGGCATAGTTCATGACCATATTACTCATGACTTAATGTATGAGTAATTGAGACAAAACAATTCAAGAATAAAGTCTAAGCCATAGTCATTTTTATAGTTGTTAAAATTAAAGCAAAGGCCTGGCATTTATTAATAAACATTAGTCCATAATGTGCTGAAAATCTAATCTACATAGCAGAAAGAATATTAAACTATCAGGAGCGGGTTCTCCAAGTAATCATCCTTCTCCCGACTCTTATACTTTTATGGGTTATAAATCTCATCTACACCCCCATGCAAATAAATGTAATATTGCAGAGAGCGCTGTCTTTGACAACGGAGCGAATGGCTAAATGCACTTGGCAGTTTTTGTGAAGAAAACAGCGTAGGACGATAAACTGATCGGGAGTTTTCCCACTGGATGCCGCGCTAGCATTGGCGCATAAGCTCACTGTTCTGATACCGGGCAGGTGGAAGAGTTGAGCAGTGTTTAGGAGAGGAGATGACGAGGCTTCTCTTCATAGACATGTCAAAATCTTAAGTGTTGTGCTGCTGTAATTGAGTTCGTGCATAATTGACTAGAGCAGCGAAATCAACCCGCTCCCCAAAAAACCTGGCTGAGAGATTGTGGAGAGAAGCATTATTGAATGCAGTTTCATTTCAGCTGCTATAGTTAACATACAGCTTCAGCAGTTTGTGTCTTATTTTGAAGTTCCCCAGTGAAAAAGAGACATCAGTCATGAATATACACGGCTTTCTTTCGTGCTTCACGGAGCAAGCTTTGCTTAACAGTTGGTGGTCAGGAAATCTACAAGGACTTTGATCGATTGTCTTGTGCAGTGTGGGTTTCGCTTTTGATTCCTCACTGGCTGCTGCAGTTGATTCAGTGTGGCAGCTCCGTGCCTGCTTTAAAAGCACGAGCACAAACTCTGCCCACCATCTGAGTGGGAGTTTGTGGGCAGAGTTTATACACGAGTGTGCCCGGCCAGTGAGATCAAGGGTAGGTTGAAGCTAGTGACTAGTGTAACAAGCCACTTCAGCCAGTCGACAGCCCTATTAATCTCTGTCTGATTCAAGCGCTCCTGTTTTAACTGCACACATTATGCTCATCTATCACTCGGATCACGTAACGCCACACGCTCACACACACACACACACACACACACACACACACACACACACACACACACACACACTAGAATCACATTCTCCCAGTAACTGAACAGTTTCAGTCCTCTCACCAACATGTGTCCAGAGGAGCGATTGACTTATAGTTTTCTATACAGGTTCATTTAATACCTCCTACTAAATAGGACATTCTTTAAATCAACAATAATCATCATGAGGCTGAATGTTTGAGGTAGGTTACGTATCCTTGAGAGCCACTCCTACACAACTTTCCTTCTCCGTTCTGTATCTGCAATTAAGTGACTTTAATATCTCCCACCGAACAAAGATTCCCGCACTGGCGCGCATCACTTTTGTTCTACTCTTTCTTCCATACGTGTGTGAGAACAGCACATGCTGCCTCTTCAGAAACACGTTTTCTTTGCTCAGAAAGAAACATGTAACCTACGATACTTTCACTCAGTTCTGATGCCATGTTTTCAGTTATCATCGCTGGCACTGATTCATACTTGGGAATGTTCACCCAGAAATAACCATAATTAGATACGGGTGAACAACCGCTGCCAGTTGGTTGACTTGGACAACCCTGTGATGTATAGATCACCTCCATCTGTGTCATTCATTTTATTGCTCATCTACAAACAGTGTATAATTAAAAAGATCATGTTAAATCTCACATGTAAAAACACTGAATCCCTTCAGTCATTTAAATGAAGCTCCTACAGTGGTTGCATCAAGGCACAGGGCCTCCACAAAAACCACACAGTCATCTGCAAGTGAGCAAAGCATACTGTAGCTTGTGCGTGTGAGTGCAGTCTCATGGCGTTGGTCGTTCATTTCCTGCTTACTCTTCACTGAAAGACTCACATCTGTGGATATCTTTTTGGTACGGGGGTATATGGACGTGGTAGTAGAGAACTACGAAATGTACAGGACAAGATGCTCATTTGTAGTTAATCGTTACTCTCTGTAAGTCCATCAGTCATCGTTTGTGAAGAAGCAAAAAGAAGATAATCAACAGATACCTATTTGACAGTTTCTTTAAATGATGCATAATAATCACTAAAGAAAGGTCAAATTTGAAATATTTAAAATAGAGTAAATGGCGTTCACACGCCAATACAGATAAAGTTAAGGGTTGGTTTCCTTGATCGCCATGGCTACAGCGTTTTATTCTGAAAGTTTGACATGTCACATAAAATCGCTGAAAGTGAACTCGCTCTCAACAATCGTCCCTATAGCCCCAACCATTAGCATTCTAAACAATGTTGATTTAATCCCTCTCCAAAGATAATGAACTCGCACCTTCGCTGCTGAGCAGCTGTGAGTCATGCAATTAAAAGCTGAAAGCGGAGAGAGCCGTGCTATTAGCGTGTTAGCGAGTTCCATAGAAAAGGGCACCATTAACACGATATACAGCATGTGCTCGGGCACCGGGGGCGATCGAGGAGCAGCGTGAAATCCTCGCCGTGTGCTTCATCTCTGCGTTCAGTCATTTACTTGCACGAGTTATTGGAGAACAGTAGACGTTGTGTGTGTGTGTGTGTGTGTGTCTCTGTGTGTGTGTGTGTGTGTGTGTGCGGGTCTAATTCCAACACATGTATTGTTGCTACTATCCATCTATTAATACATCCCCTGTGCTCACATGTAGGATGGCAGTAATGTGTGATACTGTAACAGACTGATGCTAACGTCTCATCGTGCGTGTTGTTTACATCCTTTTTGGAGCTGATCTTACGAATCACAGGAAGAAAGCTGTTATCTGCCCTGCACCTGGATTATTAATACTCATAAACATGTTAACCAGCAGAGTGTAAAAGGCATTTCTACTTAACAACAGCTCTGTTGACTTGGGTTTCTCCATCTTCCTGTACTCCGTTCTTTGAGGTAGGCCTCATACTTTAACTCCACTACATTTTTTTGATTACTGTGATTTGAAAAAATAATCACAAGGTTACAGTTCACAAGCTACACAGCAGCATGTAGACTAATTCAGATTATGATGATTTGAACGGCATACACGCCAGCTAAAATTAGTTCCACCTTCACCAGCAGCAATATTGGAATGACGAGCACATTCATGGAGCAGTAATAATAATCCAATAATATCATTTTCATAGCTCTGAATTTAACCATCCTGCATAAAGAGTACCTCTACTTTTGGTACCTCAAGAATTTTTGAGCTGCCTTTAGAATTTTACATTTTGAATATTAATGGTATTTCCACACTGCTACTTAAATGTATGTGTATATTCAATGAGTTTTACATGTGTTATCACAGTATTTGACCGATTTCAGTGAATCAGCTGCCAGTTCAAATGTCATATTTATCACAACATTACATAACAGCGGTGTCATCGAACTCTAAAAGAGACAATTTTTTAACATATCAAACTATAACTCTCCTGCAGCATGAATTAGGAATTGATTAATTAATTGATTTTGTCGAATCCATTTATACATTATCTATTCAGCGTGCCCCCGAGCCATACAAAACATCTTACCCCAGTAACAAATAAGATGCATAAATAAATCATAAATGGCTCAGATGTTACAATCATGATGCAACTGTTGTGTCTTTTTTCTCTCATCTTCTTGTCATCCTGACACACACACACACATCACGCTGCAGTGCTTATTATGTACGAGACATTTCAGTGGGAGTATAGTGTCAAGTGTTTACAAGCACGCTGCACTGTTTTTCCCTTACACACTGAGCTAAGTTCATTTCATCACTGATGCTTTTCATTTTACTGATAAGTACAAATAGATACAGGAGAACTAAACCCGATGATTAGTGGAAGTAGGAGGGAAGGAGATAGGGAGGAAAAAAAAAGAGAACTAGAGCGTGAGGGAGCTAAAGCTTTTTCTCTCACACACACACTCACACTGCAGCAGGAATCTCAGGAGAGGAGAAATGGCCTTGAACTATATAGTCTGTTTATAGCCCTGCTTCCTTTCATATGGGGCTTGTCCCCATATATCGCTCCTGCAATTGTTGCGCTTAACTATGCCGTTATTGCAAATAAACAGTGAGTAGGGTTTGAAGGTCAACTAAAAATGTGGGTATCATGGAGGTTTGGGGGGGGTATTTGTCATGTGTTCTGTCTCATTCTGACTGAGGGCTTCATAACACAGAAGCACACTTCTACAGGGAAACTGCACAGGTAGTAATAATATAGGTGTCAGAATTTAAAGATCTTCAAAATGCCACACAATTCCCATCCCTATACCCCCCCCACACACGCACACACACACGCACACACACGCACACACACCTCTGTCACTGCTCCACTTTAGAAGTAGGTTAGTTGGGCTCTGTCTGCACTGTTTCTACCGCCGCTTTGTAGAAACTCTCTGTTCAGATCTTCTGTCACGGCCCGGGGGCCAAATGTAGCCGTGATGGACACAAATCCATCTGACAGCTTTGCGCACACTTGCCCAAAAGGTTTCCCAAACCCGTTCCCAAAGGCTTTCCTGGAGACGGCTCAAAGCTCTCCTCGGGGCGACTCAACGCAGATGCGTACGGCGGAGAACACACAGAACCAACAGCCGCACACAGACGCTCTCAAGTGGACAAGCAGCTGAGTGACCGCAGGGACGGTGCCCAGATCTGATCCCTGAACATACACGCGCCTCTGTGAAGCCACACATGCAGCTCGTATGTGGATGACAGATTGGGCTGGGTGTGCGCGTCCCCGGGGTGCATCTGCTCAGTACCTGCAGCATGTGGAGGGACCCGGGGGCAAGGAGAGATGGGACAGATGCACACCGCACAGACTTCCAAATGGTGAAACTGACAGATGTCTAGGGGGAAGAATACAATGTGATGTTCTCCTGCCACGAGAAGTCTGATAGATAATCCATATCTGTAGAATGCGCTGAAATTAAATAAGGGCACTGCAGCACAGTGCAGCGAAATCACAGTCAGATCTTGGCCGAGCATATCTGCGCTCGAGCTGTTTGCACTCACACAAAAAGATGCATAATCAGAAACTATAATCTTCCTCTCTCTGTGTTTTAGTATTCAGACGAAAGGACCTTTGGATGTGGAGCCCTACCTTTTGATGCTAAGAAATCAATCCTGAGCCCGTGTTGCTTTGAGCATCCACACGCTGCAGCCTGTGTCACAGCATGAAGGCAGCGGGGGAGGCGAGGGGTGTAACACAAAGGCAGAGGTGGACATTTAAAGGGAGTGCGTGCTGAAGAAATAACAAAACGCTGGGTAGGGCACAGCGAGGCTGTGTGTGTGTGTGTGTGCTCGTCATGGTGGCGCAACAGATTCCGACATGTGTGTCCGGCTTCCAAGACTTTCAAGTCCCTTCATCAAAGGGCCGAGTGAAGCCATTTGAAGCTGGGGACAGTGTCATTAGCAGTCAAAGCAACGCGACGCGAACAGAAACATCACTTTACTTTCACTAAAGTCCTAATGAGTTGAAGTAGAGACATACACCCCGAGAGGATAATGGTCACGGAGCACATTCATTCGGAAACACCTACACACAATGTGCAAAAACTGTTCCACGGGCCTCACTCGCCGCCACTCGTCTGTGACATCTGAGGGGAAGTAAATACGAGCTGCACATAGGTTTACATATGGTCAGTATTCTCATCCAGCGCTCTGTCAGTGAATAATGCAGTAAACTAGCAGCTGACTATAAGCTGTTTTCATTACACAAGCCGATGTTTGTCCAAATTTTTCCACTGTCACATTCATATTTTAACAGGTGGCACACCTTTCTCCATCTTTCCTGGCAGAGTCGCAGACAGAAATACTCTAATACATTACTAATGTGCACGCCATCACTTTTGTATGGGGGAGAGGTGATATTTCACTCAACAGAGCATATTAATAAATAGATTCACAATCATCTCTGCAGAGGTATAACAAACATTTGCAGCCTCGGTGACCCCCCGGTTTAAAGCTGAATTCCACACACTCTTCCTTTGCAGGTAGTTTTCATTTTATGTGTGAGCTCTGGAGATGGTGCTCTCCGCTGCCACCTCACTGAAATGCATGTGAACAGAATTTTAATTCCAATGCAATTAATATAAATATTTCAATGTAGGTTTACGCACACACACAGTAGCTTGGGAATAGCTTGTGAATTTAGCCCCAGTGATCACTAAAGTGATCATAGTGTATTTTGGAATAATAATCTGATTCTAGAGAGTAAATAGGACCTATACTTGCTAATAAATAATAATAAATCTGGTGGAGCTTATCGCTATCCTGAACAATGCAGATACGGTGATGCTGTGAGTCTTCTTCTTCCTTTGAAGGTATTTAATAACCATCAACACTCATCTTAACATGAGCCCATTGTCACACCAAAGTAAAAGTGTCCTTTACTAAGACCAAACACTGGTCTGCATCTGACGGCTGTGAACAGGAAGGCAACATGCGTGTGCATCCTACGACGTGCCTTCGAACCACTGAACTTTAATCGTGATGAACAAACTTTGCATCACTAAAAAAAGAAATCCTGCAGTGAGGTTACAAAAACCGTCATATCCATGGAAACAAGTAGGTGAGCACACATCCTTCACTAATATCCCGGTGCACGTGAGACTGAGAAGGTGAACATTTGGATTCAGCTCCAGCACGTGAGCAACTTATTTGGGGTTAGTATCACAGGCGCATCCTCCAGTCAAGTCAAGTCACGAGACCGTTAGTGAGCAGAATGTACTGATGAACAACGTAGTGATGATGAGTGATGAAGGTGAAAGTCTGATGAAACTAATGTGGAGGTCAAACTGTATAATGATGAACGGACTATAAACCAACTACATCCGGTATGTTAATCGCGGACGTGACTATGGCAGATGAGCTGAACATCTTCTATGCTCGCTTTGATGCTGCAGCTAACGATATCATCACTAATCGTGCTGCCAGTGCTAATGGCTGCAGACAGAGAGAAACTGCCAGCACCGGAAACGTGTTAACAATTACCGAGCATGACGTGAGGAGAGCCTTCAGCAGGGTGAACATCAGGAAAGCAGCTGGACCAGACAACATCTCAGATGAAAGCCTGCGCTGATCAGCTAGCACGGGTGTTCACAGAGATATTCAACCTTTCTCTATCCCAGTCGGTGATCCCCACATGCTTCAAAGAGTCCATCATTGTTC
>JAUMTR010000001.1:18435704-18502546 GCA_032270685.1 Microctenopoma stevenorrisi
TGTACCTCTTCCTTGCTTATATTTCTTTACATTCCAGAGGTCGCTGTCTGTCGTACAAGCATTTCACTGCATATTGTCATCATCCCAAATCAATGACAGGACTCCAACCTGAGACGCTAGCGCGTACCTGCTTGCTCTGTTTAGCGCCGTTTGAAATGTTGAATTCAGCCAAAAATAGTCCCACAAATTGCACTTCCCCCACTAGAACACTTCGCGTGCCATGCTCAGCCCACTAAAAACTGGCAACGTATCTGTTTGAAAAAGTTGGAACAGTAAATATTGGTTTGTTAGTTGGAATTGAACTTGATCAGTCTCAAACTCAGGAGCCCACAGATTTGCAGAAGCAAACGGAGGTTCATTAACACCAACGCCAGCTTCGCACCTTTGAAAATAGCTGTAAGTTTGACATTGGGAGAGTGAGATGTGCAGCGTGTGTGTGTTCAGTCGTATGTTTGTGTACTTGCCACAGCCTCTGTGTGTGTGTGTGTGTCTGCAACAAGAGTGCACGTGGGTGAACACAAGACAAACAAAAGGTCCGCCGAGTGTTTGTGCTTTCGCTGAGTATTTGGGCAAACAAATGGGTCTGACACATAAAGCACAGTACTCTCATGCAGAATGCATAAGCCCCGCAGGCAGGCTTAAAACAAAAAGTAAACATGTCCATAGACAGGCCTAATACATCTGAGAACATCACACACACACACACACGCACAACTTTGACAGGTTTAATTCATCCCTGTGGACAGGTAAGGCCAAACGCATCTAAAGGAGGAAACACACACACACACAATGGGGCAACAGCACTGTAAACACTGCATCCATAAAAACAACGTTTCTGCTGACAACACAAAAGCATTCTCCGCCCGCACCTCCTCCTCCCGCACTCCCCTGTCTTTTTTTCTCCCTCCTCCCTCCCTCCCTCTCCCCTCGCTCCCTTTATCTATCTGACTTGGCAAAGAGAGAGACGCTCATCGCTGTGCAGCAGGTGATTCAGGGACGAGTTAATGTACGTAAATCTACAGCGTGTGTGTGTGTGTGTGTGTGTGTGTGTGTGTGTGTGTGTGTGAGGGGGCTGGATGGGTGGCCAAGCTTTAAGTGATGCTGACAGAAAACATCCCACTGGAGGTGAGGATCACAGCAATAAAGCCCGACTGTCTTGCTCCTTTCTATCCCCCTCCTCAGCGCGAGTGAGTGAGTGAGTGAGTGAGTGAGCGAGAGCAGAACTCTGGGGCAGTGTGTGAGTTCAGATAAAGACAGACACAGTGATATAGAAACAGATAGACATCCAAAGGGAAGATAGATAGAAATGCACATCTCTTATGCCCACTTCATCCATCTCTGTCTGATCCTTTCTCCGTCTCCGCGGTCCAGCATCTTTCTCACATCTCGTCACTTCGGCTCCTTTTTTTTTTGGGGTTCCCGTGATGAAATGTTGCTCACGACTTCCGAGACGTGCGAACGCTTTTGCACTCGTTTAAGTGTATAAAGGCGCGCTGTGTTTTAAGAAAGGCAGTGATGATGCGATCTGAATGAGGCGCCTCAGGAAATATAGCCTGTAGCGTCTGCCCTGTGGCTACTGACGGCTACTAGGTAAATCCAGGTGAGCGAGGGAGGGCGGCTTGGCTGAAATCCAGCTGAATAACATTAACATTCAAGGACTCGAGGACTCACATTTGGTGTTTACTTGCCGCATGTTCTTATAGTCAGAAAAAAACATAAAATAAAACAAACCAACCACACAAATCTGTCTTTCTAAGTATTTATTACTTCTTCAGTTCAGTTCTGAATCTAGATCAACTAGTTTCTGAAGCTTTACTTTACTTACTTGGCAGACACTTTTATCCAAAGCGACTTACAAGGAGCTAGCGCTGGGTGTCTGGCTCAAGGACACACCTGGTAGGGGATGGATTATGAGTCAGACAGGATTCAAACCCACAATCTTCTGCATCCCAGTCTGACGCTTAACCCATTGAGCTACCAGGCCACATTAACTGCACTTTAACTAAAAAGAAAGTGCAGATGAACAAACTATAATTTAAAGAAGCAGTTTTCAATCCTGTGAGATTTATGCTCCTTGTTTTACCATCAACACAACAGCTTACAGTGTTTATTCGTGTGATGCGCTTCCATTTATTTTAAGACAATAAAACAGAGTCAATGGAGTCAAGCAAAAAAAAAAAAAAAAAAAAAGTCAGCACTCAAGCCCCATTTGTTCCATTTAAAACGTCGAAGTGACACAAACGTATGGTAACGTCGGGGTAAAAATGACAGTCTTGTGGTTGTCTTACCTCAGCTGGCTGCTGGGTATAGCTTCACACTGAGAGGCCAAACACGAGAGAGGCACCGATCTTCTCATCCCGAGCTGTTTTCACACTGCACTGTATCAAGACGTTAGCGGGAGGATGCGAACGAGCCTGTCGGTTCGTTTTCTGTCTTCAAGTCTCAGAATCTGCAGGTGAGGCTGTCCTGTGGTGTGCAACGCGCACGAGAAGCATGAAATCGCTCCCGTGTTTCAATTAGGTTTGCACATGGTAGGAAATGCTTCTCGGGAGCCGTTGGAGATACAACAGCTTATCAGAAAGGTTTCGGATAGTTGTAGGTACAGGATAAGTTCAGCAGGAGTTCAGCATTGCTGGGAGATGTATTGGCTCATGATAAAATAACTCCGCTTTTGCTTTTGGTGGCTGGTAAAGATTTCACCCCACGCCAAATTTGTGCTCACCATTCTCAGAGCTCAAGGCAGCACGTGATGCCTCGCATCCACCCCAACTGACCTCCCACTGAATACTTTCAATTTTCTTTTTGTTACTCCAACTTTGCACTGCTGGACTTTCTGGAGTTTGTGGTTTGCTTGAAGCACAAAGCGTAAAACGTAGCATCCGGACTTTAGAGATTCTTTTCCCAGATCGTTACAGGACATGTTTCACTCCAACCTGAGCGCTCAAGTACATGCTCGCTCTTTTTAAAATTCACACTGTACATGCCAACTGAAAACATGGAAATGCACGCTTCAGTCAGCGCCATCTGTGTCTGTTCAAATGAGCAGACCAAATCAGAAAGCGAGAAAAATGGAGCAGTAGGGGACAGGGATGGGAAAAAGAGAGAGCAGCATGAAAAGGTGGTAAACAATTTCATGCAAATAAAGGGTGAACAATAGGTGAGCTTTCAGTCTCTTCCCCTCCCTCTGTCGCTCTGCCTCTCTCTTCCTCTCAGAGCCAGGGCAGAGCTTTTTCGACAGGGATAAAGCAGGGAGAGGGCCGGGTTTTTTTTTTTTTTGCCGACTATTGAATGCTCTTTGATGCATTCCCAAAAGGTTGATCCTATTCAGAGAAAGGTTTCCTATTTCTCTGATGCTCTTCAATAATTCATCGTCCTTTTTATGGTTTGGTCTCAGCGTTGGAAGGATTACCTAAACCTGGCTGCATATGAATAATATCATTGTGATATTCTCCATCCAGAGCACTGCATCCACAGTGCAGTGGGTATTGGAGATAGATTAAAAAAAATGAATTTAGGCATCGAGCCTACAACAGAAAGAGTTCATGCATGCTCCCGGGATGGGCAGGAGACTGAGAGAAATGCAAATGGTAGGCATCAACTGCATAACAAATGGGGTTCTTTGGTTTTCAAGCACACTGCATAACACTGGATCTGCTCCGCACACCAACAGGCATTTGTTTGTGTGTGCACACAAAGGAGCAGAAATGTGAATTTACAACTTTGACACATTTTTACACCTACAGCACAGTGGTGGACAATCGTTGCATCCATATAAAACAGCCACTTCGGGTAGTTAATGTTAGAAATCAGACCTTGGCACCCACTTACAGTAATGCAGTCTGGATAATTTATCTAAGTGAGTAATTCCACTGCAAAGTACTTCAACCAACTTCCTTTAATTTCAGGTTACGACATGATAAAAAAACAAACAAAAAAAAACAGCAGGACTTTTCTGCATTTGCAGTCTGCACCTTTTCAAGTGTTACAGAAAGAACAGGACGTGGCAAAATGTGCGCAAACTTTCATAGTGAATTAGCAAACCCACTGGGAGTCTGGATTAAAGCATTAGCAAGTGGAGAGACAAAGAGCAAGAGTGAAGAAATCAAAGGTTATTCCTTCTGTTTAAGATAAGACTACGACTGCCGCCCACGCACACGCACAAACTGCTTGCCTACGCTCACAAACAAGCTGCAGACACATATACACACGCTGAATTGTGCATGGGTTTAAAAGGTATTGTCTGTTCGTGAAATATTTCGTTAGTCCTTTTTTAAAAGTCCCATATTTGCTATATTTCTGCCATAGCTGTGCCACTGAGGTTATTAGAGCTATGTACCTGCAGCTCCAGAGGTTGTGTTACCATGTTCCATCTCCCAGACCAGACCACCCAGGAGGACACAGAATATGTTTTGTTGTGTTTGGTGATAGAATTCATCTTCAGGGTGGGCGAGGCCAAAATAAACAACAGGCAGGTTCAACTAATAGAGTGAAATAGTCAAACACAGATATTCAATCCAGCAGAACATACACAGCAGTCCATGTCGCTGCCGTCTATAGAAGCCATTCAACGTTGGTTAGTTGCAGTGGTGGATGACCAGAGGTCAGAGGAGGGTACACGGCTCATTATTTTTTGCACATAAAGAATTTACCATTCCACCATTTTGTTTAAATGTCCTGGTTCTGAATGTGAAATGTACACTATACTCCATTTAATCCAGCACATGGTGGTGATGTTGTGGTGCACAGAGAGGCCAGCGTGTGATGCTGAGTCATACATACACAGTACAAACTGTTATTATAGGTCTAAGATTTTAAGTCTTCAAACAATGGACGTGTAGCATATGTGCAAATAGGTTTTGTTTGGCACAAATACCTCTGGGATTAATAAAGTGTTTTGTCTTTTCACATCTGTCCTGAAGCGTTTTCATCTGCAGCTGCTGAAGAGGAGACAAAGGAAGCTGCATCAGTCTCAGTCAGAATCTTTCAAACACACAGGCTACTATAGAAATGTCTCTCCTTCCCCAGATAATAGTCACTCGCTGAGCTGTGGTGGAAGGACATTTACTTTTAGGCAAATTCATACTTTGATGTTGACTGACGATTTGAAAGCTGGAGTATTTTTTTTTGACTGTACAATACAAATCATTTTTTAAAACCAACTGCAGCCATGTGCTTACTGATTTTACTCATCATCTTATCATCTTCATCTCGTCTGCATCCATCCACAACAGTTCTGCACATGTGCAGCACCTTTCTTCGACGCTGAACTCCTCAGTAGGAGACTTTCTGTAACATCACTACCTGAGCTGACAACAGGTTAACGTGAGAATTAAAAATCGATCCACTCTGCTCTGCTCAGCCCTGCGTTTCTCTGCTCTGCTGCTCTCCCACTTCCAGCCAGTCACCATTATGACATTTCAATAAACGAACACCAAACAGCAACTTTTAGATGTGATTACATCGCCACTGCTTGCAGTGTCGCACGTACTCTTTCGTAAAGTAATAATAATACTAATCATAAGAATAAGAAGAAGAATAAGAAGAGTTACACGCTGTGTCTTCAGGTAAGATAAATTCACAGAATGTGATTTTCAAACCAAACCAAACAAACCTGGAAGATATTGCAGCTACAAGGCTGCAGTGATACCATTACACAGCCGCCCACTCACCTACAGTGGAACAGTGACATTTGCTCAGCTTTGTAGAAACATCACCAGGTTGGAAACCTACTAACCTAATCCCATCAAAAGTTACATATACACGTAAAAGTAAGAGAAAATATTCAACGTCAATCTTCTGGTTCATCCTTGTTTGTGACATGTGAGTAAAAAGGCAGTTCTGGCAACCAGAAGACATCCCTCCCCTGCAACGAGCGGGCGACACAGACTGGCACGACTGCTTGTAGCTGGATGTCAGAAGGCTCCAGCCAACTGCCCGGTGTTCTGCCAGATCAATCAAGCTCCTTTCTGCGCACACCTGACACACATTGGTCAATAAGTGGCCTCACACAACTCAGCCTCAGCGGATCCAAAGCACGAGGAAAAGTTTTCTCATTTCAAACCACATCTCAACATGACATTTAATCCACCAACGAGGACTAATAACAGGAATGAAACTATGTATATTCACTGCAGGAGGATGTTCACGTGCTGAATCTAAACAGGATGCTGTTAGGTCCAACACGAGGATGATCTTTAATCTAGTGCAGCTTTCATTTGTGTATCCGCAGTCCCACTGTATTATACCTTCATTTGCATTTCTCCCACTGTCCTATCTGTACGCTACGACTGGGTATAAACCCCAGAGATTCAGAAATGTGTGTGTGTGTGTGTGTGTGTGTGTGTGCAGGGCTGGCTGACTGTGTGATAG
This sequence comes from Microctenopoma stevenorrisi, assembly GCA_032270685.1. Lineage (NCBI taxonomy): Eukaryota > Metazoa > Chordata > Actinopteri > Anabantiformes > Anabantidae > Microctenopoma > Microctenopoma stevenorrisi. The sequence continues at coordinate 18,442,074 of JAUMTR010000001.1, forward strand.
CCAATCCTGCTCCAGTGTCAACTTTAGTGACTCTGTGATAAACTGCACTGCACCACGACTTGTCATCTCGCCCAGACAAAGCGTGACAGGCCAGCGTGCTGTCAGAAAGAGCCCGTTTGCCTGCGTGTGTGTGTGTGTGTGATTCAGTCGTGGTGAGAACATTTGAGGCTTTTGAGGATATTGACTTACTCTTAGTTTTAGGGTTACAGCACTTTTGAATGCCTGCTATTTAAGATCTATATTTTAGCTTCAGGCTATGTTTCTGTTGCATAATTAATATATTTTCCTTTGCTCTTCCTAAACAATCTAAACTTGAATGAGCTGGTTATCATCAGATCATCACAGTGGAGACGGTGAGTCCAATTCCTGCAGCTAAATCGACATAACTTAATATTTATGCAACAATATTTCTGCACTCTCACCGCCCGACAGGTAAGCAGACCAGCAGGCTGCCCTCCCAGAGATGTGCTTTCAGATTGGGATAAGGGACGGCTGTGTGGGCATGCATGCGTGCGTGTCAGTCTGTCAGTCACTCTGCTACAGAGACGCAGAGCTGACGAGCCCGACTGCGACAGCACCGAGCCCGTGTTTGGCACAGGAGAAGCTCTGGGTGCAGAGGGCCACGTTAGAGTCAGAGTCAGACTCGCTTTAATTGCCTCCCGCAATAAATGGCGTGGGCAGCGCAGAGAGGTAATTACAGCTCACACAGTCAGTGTCAATAGACAGCAGCGCCTCAAATGAACGCCTAAACAATGAGGCAGCTTCATCACACTCTGTCTGTAGCATCACACGTTAGTAGCGCGTCTTAAGCTCAATGGATTCAGGCTACGCTGCTATAAGTGTAACACAATCACAATCATTAAAAGCTGTTAGTAATATCTCATATGAAGCCTCTCTACGATCTAGAAATACAGAAAATGCTGTGAATTCTTTTGTCCATGCTTAAAAAAACTGGCATGTGTAAATAAAGTGTGTCAGAGAAGAGCCTCGGCTGAGGTGAGGGACGAAGGGGTCCTCGCGGTGATGAGGCGGACAGTTGTGCGGAGGCAGAGGATTCAGTGGTTGTGGACTCGGGCAGTCAGTTGGGACTGAAGACTACGGGTGTGTGAATGGAAAAAAAATAAAAAGAATATCAGAGCGTGGCGACTTAAAAACAAGTGAGCTTAACAAACCCTGCCTGCTCTTCATCTTTATTTGAGTCTAGCAGCTCGAGGCTATGTTAGCCTCACTCAAAATCTTTAACTGTTCTGCTGTCAGGCTGATGTGGGTGATGTGGGCAGCCCATTTTTACACAAGGCTGGAGTCTGCGAGCAGGAAAACAGGAGGTATTTCTGGTAGTTTTGTTGCATGTGTTTTCATCCTTTTTTAACAACTGCCTACTGTGAGTGGAACAATGTTATTGGAGCACAATGCTAATTCAGTGGAGAACGCTTTTAAGGCTTAGGAAGATGGTTTCCTTTCCCCCTGTAAGCTATAATACTCTGTATTGTATGGTTGCAGCCATCTCTGCTCTGTGCGTGTGTGTGTGTTAATGGCGAAATAAGCTCTGATTCCAGTCTCAGCGCTGATATTAAACACACTTTGTGTGCTTTAGGCTGGTATGCAGTGCATACTGCAGTTTCATTAGAACCGCATGAAATTTTAATAACCACAGATACAACCGTAGCCCGGACCAGAGCAGCCCCCGCTCCGGCGAATGTGCGTGCGTTCGTGGTACCCGTCACCGCCCGAGCAGTGTTGATTGGAGGAAAATGTCGTGAGAGTGTGGAGCAGGACGTGATGAAAACATTCAGTCTATTCTGAACCCAGCCGGTGTCAGGCCTTTAAAAGCGCTTGTCCACACCTTTCACGCGCTGGAGACGAGACCGCTCCAGTCAGCTGTCAGAATGCGCCATGTACAGTAAGAAACAACAGCAGTCAACCTCAAACAGACTTTAACGTGTCAACAGACATTAATGCTGTATATTCTATGACTGTCAAAGTGAATGAGCCCTCTAACATGTGTGCAGAGCGTGCACGTGTTTTTTTCTTACCTATGGATTGCAGTCATATGTACCGTATTGGTCACAGCAGCTTCAACAAACAGCACAACAGGTTCAGTTTCTATCATTTGATCCATTAATGCGTTGTAGAACATGATAAATGCATGGTGCCAACCGACAAACAGTAAATAGCCTGCACATGCAGCCTGAAGTCAAACGTAAACTCGACCATCTGGTGCATAAGTAAGATGTGTTCTTCACATTTAATATTCTTAATACTGTTATGTTGTGTTTATAGCACAGTTCACCTAAAGCTGTTCTAATTTTCTTTGTTTCAAAAAAAGACAGTTCTCCGTGAAATGTCTTAATTTATTTTCATGCGGTATTAACTACCTACGGGTGACTGGTCGGTTTTCATTCTCAACAGCACAATATTACAGGTTGGTCAGACAGTCGGTAGGTCCACAACCTAAGACCAGACTGGAGTTGGTACAAACAAGCCTTGCAGCCACAAATTGTTGTTGTGTAGCAGCCAGTGGCACCGGAGAAACTGACACAATGTGGATGCAAATGTCATGCAGTCAGTAAAGAAAGTGAAAGTGAACAGAGGCTGACTTCTACAGCAGCAGAGCAGCCCTCAGCATCCACCACAAACCATCCTCTCACTTGAATGTCATCATCTGTGGCTCTTCAAAGTGCTGCAAGTGCCAAACAGCAAAAAAAAAAAAGACAAATAAACAAGACATACAATTAAAAATGAAGGTGAGAAGTTTGGGTGTTAATTCTCTAATGAAGAAGAGATGGATTTCAGCCAGCTACAAGAAGTCGTTTTCGCAGTCTCTCAAACCTGCCAAAGGAGAAAGAAGGGCACACATGACACAAGTACTCTTAAAAGTGTTGTTCTTTTCTATTAGAGTGGCTTCCAAAAGGACTGAGATAACATGAAACACCTGCTTCGTTAGGAGTTTGAAGATCAGGAGCTTAAGACACAGGTTTTTTTAAAGACTACTACTGTGTCCAAAAGCTTAGGTACTTCACAGAGACTGAATCACTGTGACTGTGGGAACATGACATCAGAGATAAGTGACAGTGTAAGAAGTCAAACTGTTCTAATCAAAGACGAACTTAAATCATGACTAAAGGTTACCAAGGGGAAATGCATTTAATATGTCCCATGCCCAAGTGGTTCGTTCGTCATGATTAATTTGGTCTTCGTCGTCATCTGATCCTCACCTGGAACTAAAGACCTGGAAAAACTAATGGCATAGTCACTATAGTAACATGTATGTAGGAATGAAGACAAGAGCAGGACGACGCACACAAGCTCCACATTTCACTGGTAACATAATTGGAATGAAGCAAGATGTGGAGCTGGGAATAAAACTCTTCGTGCATCTGAATAAAATATAGGAATTTAACAAATTTAACTTGACTTGTGTCTTTCAGGCAGTGCAGAAAAATATTTTAGTCATGCAGGCGTGAACAAACTTGTCATGCCGTTTTGATAGAGCAATTGTGCTTTATACTCGCTTTGCCAGAATATTTCTGACTGGTAACTACCTGAGCTGCAGCAGAAAACGTGCAGCAGGGTTTCATTGCTTTGTCTTTAGGGTTTTAATCTTTTAACTCGTCAAATTTTAGTTGAATAAACACGGTTCAATAGAGGCCTTAATAAGGCTACATCTCCGCTTTACTGTGCACACTGCCCGAGTCTACAAACACTCATGTGGTGGGGGGGGTTCTTGTCAGATACTGGCATGCTAGTTAAAACCTGGATGCATTTTGCGAGCAGTTTTCTTCACACGGATTCAGTCGATGCATCTGCTGGAGTCTACTGATCTCTCCATCACAACGAACAGTGGCTGCCACGTGGATACGCCTGCATATTCAGTAGTTACAGTATCTCACAAGAGCGCACCGTTTGTAGTGTATGCAGTAGTTGATACACAGCCTCGGCTCAAAGCTGAAAGCGTGTGTGCGTGTGTGTGTGTGAAGTAAGGTGGGGTGTTAAGTCCATTTTCACTATTTCTAGAACAGCAGGTGGTCTATTTCTCTCTCTGTGGCACAGCAGCTCGCAGCATTCCACAATCTTTACTCATCAAGAGCAGAAGAACAGACTTTTCAATTCACTGATTACCAGATTCACAGGTGGTTAAACTACTGGATATCGAAGAATGAAGGACGTCAGCGCCTTTTAATGCACTCCCTCCCATCCTTACAGGAAATCTAGTTTGGCAACAATATGAGATACTGCAGCAACATTTCCCTCAGCTTTGAATTCGCCTGATATTTCTGTGATATTTTTTGAAAAAAGGAAGTCTTTTCCTCTTCCTGACTCCCGGAGACTGCACCTGCAAATGTATCAAGGTTAGTTCATGTTTACAGGGACGTGCAAACACTCTACCACCAGCCCTCTGCCTGCTCTTTTCCAGACAGCTGATTCCTTTTGGGTTAATTAGGGAGCTGAATGAAAACGCATCCCATGTCAAAATCAACTCACATCACAGTTGTTCCTTTGAACGCCCCGGTCACCAACCAGACTCTGTGAATCAAGTGCTACAGCGTCATTTTAATTTGTTGTTGTTTGCCATCTTGGAGAAACTATGTTGCCTAATTCACTTAATAGCACGACTTCTACCAGTCTCCCACAGAAATGAGAGAAGATGATGTTTATTATGCAACAAAACAAGCCAAAGAAAATCAATCGGAGCAAAGGTCCATATGTGCATTTACATTTACAGTATCAAGAATGATTAATGCGCAGATGCACAGCACAGTCCAAAGCTAAATGGCATGTTTCAACACCATAACCACCGTCAAACAGAAGAAATATAAAATGTGCACATCATTAATAATGAACTGAGTTTTGTGAGCGAGAGCAGCTCAGTCCTCAGAAATGTCAGGAATCGTAAATATGGCGAACTTCTAAAGTGATATGTACTGAATTGACTTAAACAGAGAAGTGCTGCAGGACAATGATTTCCTCCTTTCCTCCTGAAGGACCACATCTGGAGCCTCTCACACGCTCGTCAAGTACCTTTCTGAGTACCTAGCGGGAGAAAGAACACACGGAAGTATCCTATTTAACCACTCAGTCAGCCAAATGGAGACTGCTATTACCTGGAAGCTCTGCACAGCACTGAGAGGCACCTCTCAGAGTGTGATCTGCTCTCAGATGATGGAGACTTAGCGTTAATTGGCAGCAGGTGCGGATGTGTGGGACTCATATATACGCTGGCACGCGGGTGTTTCTGCGCGCTCAGAAATGAGCCGAGTGTCGCTCAGCCACATGTTACAACCAGACCAGACTTAACAGCATCTGCTGCTCGCGTGATGTATTGTCAGCATGGAGGGAGGGTTTTTACAATCTCAACAGCGATCCACTCGTTCACACCTGCTCCTTTACTATTCTGCTCTGTCAGATCCTTACTCTACATCACACGTTATTTCTGTTACTACCTGCACATGTCTCTAAAGCTTCACCAGGCCCTCAGACACCCATGGACCCGTATTTTCTGCCTCTGCTCCTCCACAGCACTGGAGGATGTTACATGCTTGACATGAGAGCTGGACTTTTGTGTCTTTCTATCATAGTCTCCCATAATGAGAGCCCCGCGTAATTATTCACAATTTACCAATTATCTCTCTGACCCGTCTTCTGATCCGCATTCGCAGCAACAACACCCGGGCCTATTTGTTCCGAGGTCAGATTAAATTGCGTCGGTCACTGCTTGTCTAAATGGTAATGCTAGGAATAATTTGTTTATTTTGCTGTTTCCAGCCTCCACGCCCTCTGCCTCTGTCTTCTTTATGGCCAATGTATTTTTCTGTGCTTCCGCTGTCATTCCCACGTTTATGCGGCTGTCCGTCTTGCTTAGCATTTAAGTGAAAACTCTTCTTTCACAAGCAACTGAGCACCAAGGTAGAAAGAAACAATGCGTTAAAAAACCAACTATGAGTCACTATAGATAGCCACCGGTCTGCTACACTGAGTTTGTCCTTGTAAGACAAATACATTTCTTTCACAATTAAAGGACAGTAAGTATTTTTAGTTCTTTTCTAAATCAGTCAGGTTCCCGTTCCTCCTGTTCATACAGCCTTCTAAGATTCTCCTGAAGGTGCTTCCTAGGCCAGAGTCTACAGTCCTCCCACTGTGCAGAAATGGCTTCAGCCACAGTCATTTTTTGCTCAGATGAAACTGACAGCTGACAAGATTAGTGTATAGTGCAAATACGCAGTGTGTAATATATTTGATGAGCATGGAGGATGTGTTGAGTTTGTTTAAAGGGATAATTGAAAAGTGAAGCTATTCAAAGAGAGAAAACACCACAAACTTCAGCCCTTTGAAACCGCCGTCCTGTCATCGCCGACATGTCATCGCCGACATGTCATCGCCGACATGTCACCGCCGACATGTCACCTCAGCGTTTTCACATCACCGCTTACACGACCGAAAAAAATATGTTTCTGACAGCGGAGATTCAGACCTTGAACCTTCAACAACCTTAACAAGAGGGTTTAACGACTCCATGCACTGTCAGTAAAAGACCGTTTTTTTTATTTTATGTTCTTAATCATACAAAAAGTTAATAGTGGAAACCAAACCAAGGTTGGTGTGTAGATGCTAAACCTGCAATTTGCAGATAATGTACATATTTTCTTGTACAGCAGTTTTCTTGCCATAGCTGCCTTATATTGATGGAGATTACTTTAATAAGAGAGAGATCTTGGTTGCAAAGTAAAGAACAATGAGCTAAAAGAAAGTTAAACAGGATTACTATGTGTGAGTTTTTTGAAACGAGTGAAATAATTCACATTACACGTGGCCGTTCAACTAAACTGTGCAGCTTTAAGTGGTTTGTTTAGTAAGATTTATTCCATTATTCCCCATTAACGCGCGTGTCATGAATCAATCTGAGCTCGCATACTGTACACTGCACTGACATTTAGTCAGTTCTATGAATTAGATTTGTGACATAAGGTTAACACCAGTCACAACCTCTAATTGATCCCATCGCACACTGTATGGTATGCGGCCAAATGCCCTCGCTGTTTATGCTAAATAAAGCAATAGACAGAGAGAGAGCTGAATTTATTGAGTGCTGCTCTGAGTTTATGTCTCCCTGACAAACCATGCGCCACTAAGAATAATCTGCTCTTTTCTGACGTGGCTACAAAATGAACGCTGGACGACAAACAAACAGACTTACAAAGACAACGTATCCACAAGAGACAAAGAAGCCACTTGGGTCACTTCCTCTCACCCAGAAGCCTTCGGGAAAGGTCACGCAGTCAAATACTAATACCTTTAGTTTAGTCTCAGAGGAAGCGCTCCGTTTTGAGAAACAACCAAGTCAGGCTCCAAAGGTCAAACACTCTAGATGGGGAGTAACGGAGCAGTGAGGTCAGAACAAATACACGCTCCCCCAAGGTTGAGTATTCACTGTCTGTGAGAGAAGCGTCTGTGCCTTTCAACAAGGATAAATCTCAGAACTGTAGCTTTTCCTTTTTTTTTTTTTTTTTGCAGCGTATGGCTCCTTTAACAGAAAAAAAAAGAGAATGCATCCTGTTTTTCTTGATTTGTTTTCTTGATTTCCTTCTGCTCTCTTTTTCGCCTCCAGCTCAAGATGCGACACAGTGAAGGAATCGGCAAAAGAGATATCTCAACTAGCTTGTTGTGATAAATGAAAGGGGGATAGAGATGACATGGAAACAGATCACAAAAGCACTCGGGAGATTCAACCCAAGACTTTTTTCTCTCTGTTTTTTTTCTCTTTCTTCCACAAAAACAGCATTGGGGCTGATTTGGTTTGGATTTAGCATGAATTACCACGGCTTAGATCCTGTTAGCGCCGATAAAGCCCCAAAATGTCCCAGTTGTATCCTTATCCTCCCTATGAATATTCAACAACTTGCTCTCATCTCCCTATTGTTTTCTCATTTGTACTGGTATCTGACAGTGCTGGTGATAATGTGCTGGAGGAAGACGTGGCAAAGGGAAGTGGCATTGATATATGATCCGATAGGGGCCTCGACGACATGCTTCAGTGGACTCAAAGGAGCCTCATCTCTGAGCTCAATCGGAACGTGGATGAAATTCATTAAAGTTAAAGCGACTTTGATTTATTATCTTAGAAATGATTAGGTTAGAGGGATTTGTTGTCTGAAGCAATATCCGTCTAGAAACATTTAAACGGGCAGTTTTTAATATGGAAGGTAGTCAAGTGGCCCCTTTAGATTACAGCAGCTGTTTTGTTTGGAATTTAAAGAATCAACAATCTGGACTTCCGAAAAAAGTCCCACATTCCAATCTGGAAACACAATAACAAACTATGTCTCTGTGTGGGGCGAGGGTTGCAACTGCTGAACAAGTAGCAGCGACGACAGCCAAACCAAAAGAGACACTAGACGGAGAGATGTGAGGTGCAGCATTTCCATTACTGCACTTTTTAAATGGGTTGCAATTTTTTAAATTTAAGTTTCTGTGCTAAAATCAACTACGTTTATTGTAAGAAAAAAAATTGCAATATTTTACGAACTAAAGTTAAAAGAAACAATATTGTTACTTGAAGCTGTCCCTGAAGGAGACGCTGCCTTTCACTCAGCCTTATGCAGTTGTGTTAAACATATTAATATCATACTTCCTTATCTGGAATAAACCTTTTTTTGGTCAGGATAGAGAAAGTCAAATGCTACTTTTCACATACTGCACATGAGCAGCACAAAAAAGAGTTTTCCTGGCCCACAAGCTTACGAGCATGGATTTTTACTTCATTCATGGCAGTTTTCAGATAAAAAAGAAAGTTGTCACGTATTTGTACAAACTTGTGTGCTAGAAAAGTCAATGATGCACTTGAACAAAATATGTTAATCTGTTTCCTTTGCCTCACAGACCTTTAAGTCCCCAGACGTAAGGTTTGCAGTTTGGACTCTTGTCACTAACAGTGACTGAACTTGAGTGTGTGTGTGTGTGTGTGTGTGTGTGTGTGTGTGTGTTTGTGGGATCAGTGAAGCGGGCGGTGGGAGAATAACCATGTTAGTGTGAGAGAGCAGAAAGGCTACATCTGTCACTCCGTATTTTCTCACACGTATTTTGACAAGGCCCACGAGCCTGCCACGATAACCCAGCGAGCTCTGCTGCCTTTCCACACGCACACACACACACACACACACACACACACACGTCACGCCTCATATAGCATGCCAGGGGGAGTGAGGTTCATTCAGTGTATGAGTACAGCTATAGGTATGGCTCATAAAGGCGAAAGAGTGTACTTTTTTTTATTAAACATGCGTGGCGGGTCACAAAATCAAGTTTTGTGAGTGAATGTACCAGGGAATTATAGTGTGTGTGTGTGTGTGTGTGTGTGTGTGTGTGCTTGCCCTCTGCTCAAGCTGGCATATAAAATGACAGTGAAGCATTTTCTCTGCCTGCTTTCTCTCACCCCTCATTGCTCTCTTTCTCCCCTCCCCTCACATCCTTGATGCCCCCATAGCCACCGGCCATATGCTCAGCCCTACAGCCAGGCCCTTTGCCAGACTGGGATACGTGTCTGTAACTGTGTAATATGCTGTGAGAAAAACGAGATTGAATAAACAACACAAAGAGGAAAGAGTGAACGCTTCTGATTGTGGCTCTAATCCAGATGATTTTCATTTGTTTGAATCACTCCATTTTCTCCCCCGTGCCTTCTCTTACTTTTAGTAGCCGAAAATAAATTGTGTAATTCATCCTCTGTTTTCAGTCTGTTAATGTCCCTGTGGAATCCTGTTCAGTGAGCTGACCTCATTTGCAACCTTGTATTGCAAACGTCTGCAGAAACCGTTAAGCCATCATCTAAGTCTATTATGTGGAAGAAACCTGAAAAAAACAACAGCTTTGGAAGAAAAGTGCCTCCACCGAGTCTTTTATGCTTTTGTCACTTTGTTTCAAGGTTATCTTTTCAATATATTTTTAAATTGAGTGTTACCACAAAGCGTCTTCAGCTACGCAATGCGTGCTCCAATGGAAATTCAAACAAATAAGTTAAGATTTGTTGGTGTTAAATTAGTTGAGCCAGACTTTTCATAGCATGCAGCATGATTGAAAATACATAGGCAGTGTAAATCTCAATGCAAATATAAAGTGTTCTTTAAATGTATTGGACACATACACAAACATATCCGATGTATAATTTATAATGCAGGTACATAATTTGCCATAAGCCTTCAAAATTAGGCTTTAATGTGTGTTTAAGCCACAGAAAATTACTCTACTCTGAACAACAAGATGAGTAAATAAATTAGGGTTTAAAACATTTTTATTCAAATTAACCCGAGTTGAGTTTGTTGAACTTGACAAAACAAGTTCTTTTGGCTGAAGATAGAAGTTACAATATGCAACTCAAGCTTGCGCTAGCATGAGACGCCCAACCCTCTCTCTCCCTGCTAACTATGTTCTCCTACCATCTGCTATGCTCCACTGTGCTCTGCACGGCTTGTCATAGTTGTTATCAAATTACAATAAATAAGAAGCTGCAAAACTTGCTAATGAGACAGAAGAAGACATTCTGTACTTAGATTGTTTAAAAGGGTGAGCTTCATAGGCAAATATGTTTGCACCGATGCCAGTGTTGCTATCTGATGTTGTAGGTGGCATTGATAGAGCTTCCTATTTTAAATCATATTTCCACCAAAAAATACATATTTCTAAAGTTACGTACTGTAGCATTTGACATATGTCAACCATTGACCAATAGTAATCAATCCTAGCTTTCTAAACTGTCAGTACAAATACATTTATCATCAATTGATGCATTATGATTTGACACAAGGTCTTTTTTGAATGAATAAACCAGTGCGTTAATAAAGGGGATTGAAGTGGTGCCATTATCTCTGAAGTGACAATAACTCAGATGAAACTCTTTCCCTAACCTTAGATAAGTGCTGTGAGTGTCTTAAAACAACCAGAGAAAAGTTTATTAGTCGTTTGGTCACTGAAACAAAATATTGTGCTGCAACATGCCACTCGTGCTCGTTCTCATCACACTCATTTAATGCTAATAGATCATATAATCCAGCTGCGTTCATGTTCCCTCCAAAATGTGTCTCTGTTGCAAATGAGTCATTTCAGGGGACAGATATATACTGTTAGATGTCTTTCACTTTTACATTTTACAGAATTAGTAGAAGGCACATGAGCCTGCTCCCATTGACACTGTTAACTTAAAAGCTAGAGTCTGCTGGGGGACCTCCCTTGACAGATTGAGCTCCTCTCCTCTCCTCCTCTGTCCACTCTTGTGCCACTGCTGCATGCCATTACCTTTGTGGTTTCTCTCTCTCTCTCTCTCTGTACCTACCTGCCTCCGGGACATATTATTCCACTTGTCTTGTCACTGTTGTTGTTTTGCTGCCTTCTTTTCTCGTCACTCACCTCATCTGGCCGAGGCCGATGGCCGCCCATCCTGAGCCTGGTTCTGCTGGAAGGTTCTTCCATGTGGGTTTTTCCTTCTCATTGTCACCTGGGATTGTTGAGTTTTCTGTACATTCATGTGTATGGTTATATTATTCAAACCTTTCACAGTAAAGTGCCTTGAGACGTTATTTTCTGCTCTATATCGTAAACAAGCTAAATTGAATAGAAAAACAGGCACCTGTTGATAAATTAACTATCAAAACAATGCCTTCTTGGTAATAATTTTATATACTGATTAATATTTCTTTTGAAACCTAATATAATAACTTTTGTACACGTTCAGCAGTACATCCATTTATTCATTATTCTGAGTCACCAGGCGTCAATGAAGAAGGATTGATGTTTACATTTCTACAAAATAAGTTAATAAGAAATGTATTGACATGATAACAAAGTTTTTGCTGCTTCTGTTTGATCTTTAAAACATGAAAATAAAGTTGAGCTTATGCATTTCTGAAATAAAAAAACAGAACACTTCTGAATTTCCATGGAAAGGCGCCAGGCCTGAGCGTAGGATCATAAGGGGAAACACCTGCATTAACATCTGTTGAGCTTCACACTACACCGATCAACAAATGTGGTGAAACGGATGAAAAGTTACAGAGCAACAAACTGGCTTAATGTCTGAATATTAAACGTGACCCAACACATCAACAGTTTTAGGATTCTAAAAGCATATCATACATCAAGACACTGACATCCCCGTGCAACTGTTATGTGTGAATGTTGAGTAGTGAATTCTGCTGATGGGAGCAGTGTGTGCGTGTCTTATGTCTGTTTGGTCCGATGTGACCGAGTTACAATTCTGATGTGTAGTGTTGTGACATTTGTGTCACATTCAGTTGCCGAGCTGCACATGAAATGGGAGTGTCAGTGGCAGAGTTTGTACTTGTCTACACCCCATGTGTTGGAAATGTTCTCCAGAGTACATGGGGAGGGAATCAGTTGCAGTAGTTGGTCTCCCAAGAAAATATCACCACGTTATCACCTCTTCCCCTGAAAACACCTCGCACTGCTTCGTGCAGAAAACAGAAAAATGAAATCATCTGTTCAGTGCTTTAACAAGCAACGCAGGGATGTCAAGATGAATCCAGGGACGTGCGGCAAATAACTGTGTCGGCATGAGGGCGCGTCCGTGCGCTTACAGGTTTGCTCCTGTATCTCTGTCTGCATCTGTGTTCCCATGTGTGCACGTGCATGTGCACCAATTAGGGGTCTTCGCGTATGAAGCAGTAAATGAACACAAAAAGCCAAAAAGTCAACTAAAGCAATTTCGTTATGAGAGCCTGAAAAATCTAAACCAGACGTGTGACATTTGAGGGGACTGAGAAGCATGAAAGCTTGTCTGCACGCCTCATCAGTTTGGATTATTTCTTCATAATTTATGATAAAGCTCCTCAGTTAAATATGTCTGTCATCACCGTTGACATAGGTCCTTTTCTAAGCTTTTTGTCATGAATTGTTAGAGTTGTGTTATCAATAAAGCCAAAATAAATGTCATCCTTTTGGAAAATGCAGGATTAATTGTATGTCAGTACACATGTAACTTATACAAGTTTCTCCTTCCTTTAGATGTAGTCAGCAGGAAGTTAATCAAACATTTAAACATCAATGCTGCCTTGCTTCTCTAACTAGGGCTCAGAAAAGATTGTCATCTCTATAGGAAGTGCTTTATGGGCACTTTTCACAACCTATTCCCACGCTTTATCAGCTAGATAGAACAGAAAGCATGCAACGTTTCATTGTGTCCTCAAAGTTCCCAACCTGGGCTTCTAATCCGGAGCGGCAGCACTACACGCACTGACACCTTCCTTTTTCAGTGCTCGGAGAAAGAACACAGCTTTCTAGGGAACCACTTGTTCTGCACTGCTCGTTTGCTGAGGAATCTTCAAATCTTCAAATTACCCACATCACGCCGCAGCGACACGACTCAGAGAAGTACAAGGAGAGCGAAAGAGAACGAGGCGGAGGTCGCCTCACTGGGGAGAAGCAGATACCTTCTGATGCTACTTCAAGTTGCCAATTAAATTCGGAACCGCAGTGCCTGTAACCAAAAAGAGGATGACAATGAGGGTAATGACGGTGATGATGAAGATGAGGGCGAGGGTGTTGGCGTGGAGGATGTTACGTGAGCGTTTCCTACTTTTTTGAAGACATGAGGGGGAGGTGAGTGTCGCAGATGAGCTGAGAAAGCGAGTCGGTGAGGAGTGTGATAAAACAAAAAAGGGGTTTGACTTCATAGCGACAGTGAAAGAGGAGAGATCTTTTTTTCACCCGGAACCCCTCTCAACAGATTCTTGCCTTTTAAGTGATTTTCATCTCAAACCCACTCCTGTCATGGGCAATAACACTTGACTTCATTCAGCCAGGCAGAATAAAGTGACTGAAGTTAGCGAGTGCGGCTACAGTATATTCGACAGACTCCTCCTCGTTCTGCTCTCTAGCATCTGCTGTCATTATCGCTGATCCCAATGACACCGGGCTCATTACAGGGAAATGGAGTGTGGGGGAGAGGCTAAGCAAATGAATTCATTTTTAACTGTAATGTCTGATGATTTGAGATGTTTTAGCAGTGAAATAGAGATGAGTATTTGGCACTTATGGATGTATGGTAAAAGTTCAACTAGTAAGGCCACTTTGCTTTGGCTCTCCTCGGTTGTATTTACTATTTTTGCACAAGCAAAAAGTTATGAAAAACTACAACGTTTACTGCTGCTATGCAATGTAATAGATCCCAATAAGGCACAAAATATTCGAGGAGCAACACATTTTATCCACTCTGTGTCCCTAGGAACCACCGTATTTCTATATTGGAGAATTGAGCTTGTTCAGTGCAGGCTTCAGAAAGTTATGATGACTAGGACTGTAGGATACAAGCAATGGAGATCTCAGCAGAGCGCCGGTGTTTAATTCATCCTCCACAGGTGATACAGGAACAGAACCGGCCAGACACATGTTGGCGCCCTAGGCTACATTTCGACTGTGGCGCCCCGTAATCAATTCCATATTATACGTTTTTTTAATCTTGCATAATATCTATCTGTCTATTTGGACCATGAAATCGAGTTCAATTACCTGCGATTGACATTGTTTTTTGAGAACTTGAAACTGCGGCAAATATTGCCCTAGGCGACCTAGTTCAGCCTAGTTCACCTATGCCAAGAGCAAGGTAAGTAATGCAGCAAAACAGGAAGCACAGGGAAACAGAGGTAGCAGACTGCATTTACTTCAGTGTCTTACACTAAAGAGCCCTCAATGCCAAAAACAAGACAAAGCAGCACTAAGGTCCAGTTAAGTCATTGTGCGTTCAGACCGAACTGTAGACCTGTAGGTAGTTGTACACGAAGGCGTGGTAATCATGCAAAACCTGGCAACTGTAGTAAATATGACAGAAGCAAGAGTGGCACTCGGTTATGTAAATTAAAGGCAACAAACACATCGCTGGAAAACGAAACACACACTTGAATAATCACTAGTAAATCTCGTAACCTTAGGTCTAGTGAAATTGTGTTTGAGCTCCAACCTCCTCTGTGTGCAGTTTGATGCCTCCACCTCCGTGAGTTGTTGCTCTGCATTTATTATCACTATGACACGCAAGAATTCAAGCTGCTATATACAAAAGTTCCTTTGTTTCTGTAACAACAATGGGTCACACCGAACATGTAAACTGGTCACCTGCTGATAACGTCCCACAAAGAACTGGAACTCATGTGGTTCCCCTCGGCGATTTGGATCTTTTTATCATGGCCGTTTTGAAATGAAGTTTATTTGGGAGGGAAAAGGTTTATACAGTGGTCCCTCGTTAATGGGGGAGTTACGTTTCAAAAATAACCGGCAATCGTCATAATCCGCAAAATACTCAGCTTTAGTTCTTACATTTATTATAGATGTTTTAAGGCTGTAAAACTCCTCACTACACACTTTATACACTTTTTCTCAGACATGCATTAACATTTTCACACTTTTCCCAAAGTTCAAACCGTCATAGAAACACTGTTAGTGAAGTTTTTGTAAATTTGCCAGGCTGAACGCATTCTGTACTGTACAGGAGACACGTCACAGAGGAAATTGATTGACAACAGTCTACAGCCAATCAGGACTCAGAACACAATGCGCTGTAAAAACAAGCATACTGTATAAAATTACACTAAAATAAACTGCGAACACCTGGTGACCTGCGTTACAGCGAGGGTCCACTGTACATTCTAATACATGACACTACTTTGATATTAAGCTTCACTTAGCATCTGTTGAAATTTTGTTTTTTGAGGAATCTGTATTTATATCTTCTCTATAATCTTTCATCTTATCAGTTTATTTACCATTTTCCCATTATTCCCAAAGTCATTCCCTATCCAGATAATCCGCTCTTCCTGCCATGGACACAATCCCTTCATCCAACCAGTACAACTTCCTCTTTAGTCTTCCAGTCCATGCTCACACCTACATAATCTGGTCTGTGCCATGACTCAGTTATTAAACAATGTGATCCAGTGTCAAAGTTTTGATATCGAATTGTTCTGCTTATGAGAAAAGAAAATCATATAATGTTTAAATAAAAAAACGTATTAGTCTGTATTACGTTGGCGGTTTCCTGGTTCCAAGAAAATGTCTATTTTAATGATCGTGTGCATATTGGCATATGTATTTTGTACACCGAATAACAATATTTATCTTTATCAGCTCATAATAACATCAAAAGCGTGTTGTAGAGTAAATTAAGTCTGGCTTGTATGCTGGATATAAATACTCATATCTGGATGCAGCTCTTCGACAATTCAATGCGAATATTATGTTTACTCAACTTCTTAGAGGTCAATCTAGCAGTGAACTGTGAAAATAAATACAGATAAATACCAATATGTGCTAAATGAACTGCATTTTCATGCATTAACAAAATGACTAAATGGATAGAGATATTAGAGGGTCTGTTGGGCCACCGGAAATTTTGAATAGAACGTCTCATCAACAGGTCACAATTTTAATTAACTTCATTCATAGTCCCTATATGACGTACTGTATTGAAATCACCTTTAGCTGTGCAGTTGCCATTTGTGGTAACTATGAATACACGTGTTTCAGGCTAATTTAGCCAAGAACAAACTGATATTGATCTTTATCACGGAAACACTTTAAAACAATGTGGACCCTGCCTGTGTAATGGCTAGTACTGGATACTGATCTGGTTACTTGGTGTTTCTTGGTAGAAAACCCTATAAAATAATTGTGGTATTTCTGTAACCAGACTCACTGAAGTATAAGTACAATGTATTATACTGTATACTGTAGACATTTACATCTACAAAAGATTACCAGTGAGAACCTTGAGAAACTAAAAATCTAAAAACACTGATTACGGTACTGCTTTGTATTGTTAATTTGTAATTAAAATGAAAAATGAAATGTGTGAATTAATGATTAGAATAACCTCGCTGCTTGTATCCAATGAGTAGAAAAGTCAAAATTAAGTATTAAAAACTAAGAAAATACAACGTGATTAAAAACCTTCAATCAAACAAGTATAACCAAAATGATTACAGTAAACCAAACCAAATTAACCTCTGTGACCCTGTCCTCTCCTTCAGACAGAGTGGCAGACTGGGCTCAGTTTGGTTGAGTAGGCTAATGGCCTGAGCTTTTACCCCATGACGGTCGTCACCACACTGACGCCGTGTAGCTCCATCTTTTTAAACAGCAGACTGTGAAGGGAAGATGTGGATTAGGTAACACTAATGTAGGTGCTACCATCAGTGCCGATTTGAGTTCAACAAATGCTTTGTCCCCCTCTGGTGTTTTTGTGACCTTATCATTGGCTGTAAGATGTTTCCCATGTGCCATGTTGGACAGTGGGGCTTCTCTTTGTAGGATGAAGTAGTATCTGCAGGAAAGCTCTTCTGTTTTTTTGTTTGTGGCTTTGGAATTTATTGAATAGCAGCAATGAGTTTAGAGGAGAGAGCTTTGCCCCTCCTGATCAGATCATGTGTCCTAGGTAGTTAACCTTTAGCTGAACAAACTTTTTAACAAGTGAACTTCTTCTAATGGACTACAGATCATCACATCATCCACATACTGTAACAGGGTGGAACCTGGAGGAAATTAAACGCTCTAAAGGTTTTGGCTTAAGGCCTGGTGGAAATAACCTGGTGACCCAGAAAATCCCTGGCGAAGACGTTTTTCTCCTCAAATGAAAATGCAAACCAATATTGTGCGTGTGCACTGGGACAGAGAAAATTGCATACAATTTCCATAACAGCTATTATTCCTAACCTACTCCACTTTACATCTCACCCGTACACTTCTTGTATATACGTTGAATTTTGTCAACATATTAAAATGACATAAAATTCTGTTGAAGTGATGAATGTCTCTTTCGGTCCTGTCTTTTCTTCTTCATTTTTTGCTGACTGGAAGCAGTGCCGTGCAGTCAGGAAGAGCCAGATAGCTCATGTTCCTAAGGGCCAAGGATCTTATCTTATGCATTTTCACTATCACTCTTAATGACAAATACTCATGCATCACTCACAAGAAGGTGTTTCTCCAGAAAATGCCGGCTGCATCTGAACAGAAAGGCAGCTGAATTTGCTGTTGTTATGTGGGGAGGCGGACAAAATTACCAGGTTGATTATGGGCAAATAATCCTTAAACTGATACTGACACACTGTAAAATAATAAAATAAGCCAAAGTCATTGATTTCTAAATAAAAATTTGTTGTCAGCTGGGTTTTAAAAAGTATTTAAAGGTAGTAAATTACATAAGCAAAAATGAAGGCCATTAAAACATATTAATCGTCATTTCATGGCATAGGAAATTTCCCCCTTAACTTTGTTAAACATAGGATTAGATTTATTTTAATTAGACATTTTTTGTGATGCTAACATCATATTCGGTGGTCCAACTGGAGCACCTGAATAATTTTTTTTAACTGACAACAGAAAATTTGCAACAGTCTTGGTCTCAAAACGGCAATGTTGCTCAAAACTACACATATCTTGCTCATATCTGCTTTCTGAGTTGCTGCCACGATTACACTACAAACCAAACAGCTGCATCGAGGGCAGATCTCCAGGTGACCGTTGCCAAGTTGCGATGTAGTAAAGATTTCCAAAAACCTGCAGTGCATGCACATTTTGCATTATTTATTTGTTAGGGATAGACATAAGTGTACTGACTGGCTGAATAGTGGCCATAGTGGATGCATGTCTTTAATTACTATAATTATCAATTGAAAGTTGAAAGCAATGGTGGAAGTTTGTAATTACAGTAACTTAAATATGACATGTAAGCATGCAGTATGCATAGGACAAATCAATTACTGTATGATTTAGTAACTTACATGTCCCTCATTTACTTCACTGCTCATCTTAATATGCAGCTTTCAAAAATAAAAAAAACCCTTATTCAAGAAAATGTGAGGGTGGTGTTAGCATTTTAATACAGTACATACAACTACATTAAAACGAATGATGGTACATGTTAAGGGACTGTACGTAAATGAACCATTGTAGACCCTCTGCAGTATAGAGCAATTTTATGTTGATTAGCCACTTAAGGAAGACGTAAGAGGAGACTGACTGAGAATGACAAGCACAAAAAAAAAGAAAAGAAGATGAACGTATGCAATTACTAAACAATGTGAAGTCGGCCAGAAAAGACGTTATATCACACCCAGAGAGATGGGCTTTGGAAGTATATGTCTAAAGGAGAGGGCTCACTAAAATGTATGTGTGTGTGTGTCTGTGTGTGTGTGTGGGTAATACCCACTGTTGTGTGTAGAAGAAAGTAGCAGCTGAGATGGCAGCACAATCAAGAGTGACATCCTAACTTCCTGCATCACCAGTCTCAGACTAACCCCACCCCACCACACACACACACACACATACACGCTTTACATACGCTGACTCCACATCTCCCCAAAATGGCTCTCCTAGCATTTTTACTATTATTAAAAGTGGCATGAAGATGACTACCTGGAAATATAGGCTACATTCCCACTAACACACAATGACAATTTTATGCAAGAGGCAAACGGTTGAAAATACATGAAAATACAATCCTTGTTTGCAAACCGAGGCTGAAGGGAATTGACAGTTCTCAGCTCGGTGAATGACAAACCTGCACACATATGTTGTCTGGCCTTTGGTATACAATTTGTTCATGTGAATGTGTACTTGGAGGTGTTCTGAGTTCATGTCATTGTCTGGGATCTAACAATGAAATGCACAAAAAGCAGCCATCTGTAGTTTATAGTTACACGAACAGTCTGTTACAGCAGATACAGCAGAGTTCCCAAATTATTAAGCAATGCAGTATAAAACTTACTGGGTTGACAATGCTCAATAAATTCACTCACGCATTTAAACTTGGAAGATGTTAAAATCAGAGTTACATTAAAAAAAAAGCCTTTTCTATTACCAGAATAGTATATCGCATTGCTTTATAATGAGAAACCCTATTCATGATACATTAATTATGATGTAACATTTAAAGCGTGACCTGCTACTGATACAGACCTACTCAGGATAAATCAAGCACTATTATTGGTCTACAGCTTGTCTGACTGGCTTCCTAAACGTAGCTGATTAAAAATGTAAAAGTCACAGTGGGACTTTAGATATTGCAGGGTAGGAAACTACTATCAAATATTTCCTTCTTGGGTGATACTGTGTTATACAAGTGAAATTTGCATTATATGCTTTGCTAACTGTGCTTGCCATGGAGGCTCAAAGTGAGGCTCTGTCGCTCGAGCTGAAGCCGCTAGAAAGGATGTAAAGTAACCCACCAAACAGGTTGTGGACTGCTGGACCCTCTGGTGTCTTACTTTTAGAATAGCCTTCTTCACATATGCCTGCTGTATCATAATAATAATGATAGAAATGTAGGGAAATTGTCATTTGGACAGCTACTAGACCTGTGTCTGCGCTACTACGCAGTATCAGTGTCTTGTCCAAGGACACGTAACCTGGTGGGACTGGGAATCGACCTCGCTCGTCCTTGGATTCGAAGACGACTTCTCTATCCACGGAGCCATCCTGCACAAAGTCAAGACTGTGCCCACTACTATAATTTAAAAGCAGGCTAGGGTATAGATCAAACATGCTAATGCTTGCTACAGTTTAATGAAGGCTGTCTTTCCCCACAACACAAGTCTGCACTCCCCAGCAGATAACCCTGTCTCTAAAATGCAATGGCCACAGTATAATCTTTATGGAGAACATAATCACTAGATGGATTATGATTCAATATAACATATATGTTGAATGAACAAAGTGATACGTTTTCAATGTAATGGAGTCACAGGTTGGTGGTTGGCAGATTTTTAATGAATATTATATGGTTAGTTTTAGGCAATGTAACATGTACATGTACAAGTAGTCACAGCCTTTGCTGTGACATCCAAAAGTGATCTCAGGTGTAGCATGTCTCCATTAATCATCCTTCTGGAGTTTCTGCAACTTGACTAGAGTAGAAGAGTGAGTGAAGAGTAGTAGATTCGTTATGGTTTGGAAATGCACACGCCTCTTTATATAAGGCCCCATAGTTGACTGTGCAGTTGTCTGACAGGGGACAACAAGGGACAGCTTGGAGCTTTGAATCCCCAGGACTCTTGCTTGAGAGGCCACCCGGCCATTCTGGGTGATTGTGGTAGAAAAGACTTAGTCAGGGAGGTGACCAAGTACCCAATGGTCACTCTAACAGCGCTCCTGCATTTTCCTATGGGGAGAGAACCTTCCAGAAGGACAAGCATTTCTGCATTTCAGGGACTAACAGAGCAGAGAAATAACATTTCATACGACTCTTTGGCCTGAATTCCTAGCCTTGGAAGGTGGAAACAAAGCGCTGCTTGTCACATGGCCAATACTAAAGAAGGTCAACATCCCTAGGCCCAAAGACTAGATAACAAAGCAACAGCTTCAGGACAACCATGTGAATGTCCTTGAGTGACCCAACCAGAGCCCACAACTGAAGCTGATTGAAAATCTCTGGAAAGATCTAAAAATGGTTGTCCTGTGACACACCCCATCCAACCTAACAGAGCTTGAGAGGTTTTGCAAGAAACAGCCCAAAAATAGGTTGTGCCAAGCTTGTAGTATCATACTCATCATCATATCAGACTGTAATTGCTGCCAAAGGTGCTTCAGCAGTATTGGGAGAATCGAGCAAAGGCTGTGAATACTTATGTACATGTATGTATGCATATTATGCATACACTTGTTTTTTCTTTGCTATTTGCAAAAGTTTCAAGCAAACATCTTTGTCCCTGTGGGGTATAGAAGTTTTAGGTACAAAATTAATTTAATCTATTTGGGAATAAGGCTGTAAGTTACTTTCTGAATGCACTAGGCTGCAGTGGAAATTAAATATCATTTAGTTATTTTATTAAAAACAATATTTAGAATATTTATATATTACTGTTACGTTCAGTGTCTACATATCTGCAGCATTACTATTTATGTCAAAATAATACTTGTTAAGTTGACAATGGTTCTAACCCTTTAAAACTTCATTCTTACAGAAATATTAGTTTTAACAGGCAAGGCTGCAGCTGCTAAGCCAGAATGGAGGGCATAACAGAAGTATGAATATACTGACAATAGTGTGCCTCAGCCTTGACCACCACTGGGAGATCAGTTCATAGTGATATTTTTCTTGTCGAAAAAGAGACATATTTATTTGTCTTCACACTGAAAACTTGGGCAAATTCCATGAAATGCTGACAGAATTGATGAAAAGGTCCCGCTGCCGATATATAGCAGGCAGAGCAGGCCAGATGTAGAGTGGTTACCACAATGGCAGTCACAGAGTGCAGACAAGGTCGTCTTATAGTATAGTCACTGGTTTCTCTGTAATACATAGCATCTTTGAAATGCTGCTGGTGTCATGTCTTCATGTCCTTTTTTCAAAATAAATCCGCGGCAGCTCATTCTAATCCTGAATGGTCGAGCATGTACATGCAAATTTCAGTCTGCTGCTCACCAAAGATATGTGGTCAGGCCACTGGAGCCCTATAAAAGGGAAAAACTCTGAGTGAAATAGCATGAAGGTAAAAGCATTTATTGGTCATTACCATATGAACAGAAATATAGTGTTAACCCTAAAAAAAATCTAAACCTTTACAATCATACCCTTAAGACACACAAAAATAGAAACAAGAGTACATCTATTGGCTTTATTAGTAGGTGGTGTGTGACTTAAGTGCAGAGCAGATGAGGTTAGGCACTCTTTAGCCTGAGTCATCGACTCCTAATACGCTCTCTGACACGCGCACGCATAAATCCTTCATCCCTCATACATTTCCATCAACAGCCGCTGTCCCATTTCCTCAGAGGACAGGTTAGTCATGAGTTGTCGCTGGCCAATGAGAGAAGGCATAGGTGTGACTCATGCTTGTCGGAGGAGAATGACTGACAGCTACGACTGCAGCAAGGTTAACATCAGAGCACTGTGCGCGTGTGAACGTGCCTCTGTAAATATAGGTCTGGATGCTTATTTCTCGTCCTCAGATGCCGCAACAATACGTGTTTCTTTTAGAGCATAATTAATCTGCTGTCAGTAGAAAATTGGTGTTATAATTGAAAGCTAGGACAACTGCTAGTGTTTGGCAAGCTGTTTGCAGAATGTACAGTCATTAGTAGAATCCATACAAACTGTCAGACTTCAGTGGATCAAACTTGGCAACAACATGATTTCTTTTTTTTCCCTTTGAGCCGGGGGGATTAAAAATCAACAAATAAAACACAATAAACAAAATGATAAATAATGCCACAGGAAGCGAAAGGTCGAAGTGAATTTTTGCAGAGCATTTTTTGCTGTATATGTAAAAACGTCTTTAGCTGAATTCATTGCTTGTTTCGACATAGGAATAAATCAAAAGGCAAGATCTCTGACAAGTGACAAATGAGGTAACACAGTATGAGAGCTAATTGTTGTAAAGGAAATACCTACTTAATGGCCATATTGGCATGCTGCCTGCTTAGCAGATGAATAAAATGTCTATTTGCCTCTGAGTGAAAGCCAATTTAGCTGAAACGGCTACGCACGCTGGCCTCTATGGTTTGTGCAGCACTAAGCGAGACCTGCTCCCCTCACCTTGTCTGTTCTTACCGTCTCGTTCTTCGCGTCAGCACTCACTGTTTCCCTGCCTACCCACTTCTCCACCTTGTGTATCTAAGCAGTGTCTATAGAAGTATGAATTAGTGATGATTAGTTAAGACTAAGATGAATTATTGCCATGGTTTACTCAAGCAAAGGTGCTGCTGGACTGGCGATGCTTGTTGGATGTGTGCTCCAGCCTGTTGTGAAGAGATCTGAATTCAACAGCTCGGGCCCACGTTCTCTCACACAAATGCGAACACACTATTAATCCAGGGAGATGTTTATAAATGGATTAGCATTAGTGTAGATGCTCAGCATTGCCTTTTAAAACATGCAGGTCTCACTACAGTGAAAGGAGCACAGCCATAAAATCCCTGTCTGCGTTCCAGACCTTTCTCCGTCTCCCGCCTACTTCGGACCCGTGCGTTGGCGTTTCTCATCACTTATTTAGAATGGAGGGGAGCCACAAGGAGTACAAGCACAGAGGTACAGCAGAATGAGAGCAAGACACAACAAGATAATACAACTGTTAACTATTCATTACGGTGAATAATTAAACATTTACTCCATTTTCAAAGCGTAGCCCTGAATACTCCTCCCACGGGGGAGGGTGGGTGTCGGTTAGAACTCCAGATATCACGCCAGAAAATGTCTCAAATGTCAATGTTTGTTGGCCTGAATGCCTTCTTTCTTACTGTTCTCCTGGAAATGATCTAACGTTTTTTGAAGCTGTAATCCATGACTAACGACACATTTAAACCAGAGCATGAATAAGTAAGGAGAAAGTTCTTTTTCTGGTATTCCTTTAGTGTGGAGTGCAGTGGAATATAGCAGGCAGGTAAAATAAAGATGTTTCTCCACTTCCACCCAGCAGACAGATGTAATAACACATGTTCAAAAAAAGAAACGCTGTCAGTTTCAGGACGCTTCCAGTTGCACAAGGTTCCGCATTTTCCACGTTATTTGACAATTTCCGGAGATGGCAAGTATGTAATCGACATAACTGTAAATAAAGGTTTTGCACACATCATCTTGAGGAGACACTTGTGGCACAGCCTGGGAATCAACAAGACACATCTGTTTGTTGTCTCGCGTAAGAAGATGAAAAAAGCAACGCTACAAGCACACTTTTCACTTCTTCAGATGACAGAATTTATTTGTTGAAAGCAAAAGAAAAGAAAAGTCTCAAGATTTATTTGAACATCACAAAATGTTTTGAGTATTAATCCAGTTTTTTTTTTCTTAATTAATTTTAATAAACTAAACCTTCAGCGATTCAGGCCTAGATATGCTTTGCCTTCCACGAGGGTTACAGCCTGTCAGATTGTGGTCGTTGGGAGTTCTCCACGTACAAAACAAAAAAACAACAGCACATACATTAGCACAAATCTTTTAAAGCTATTGTGGATTTTCAAGCGTGACCTTCAGGTCATCACTTTGAGTTCCAGTCAAAAAAAAATCCACAGTTGTTTTAATTTGGTCTAATTTGCACATCTACAGTTGTTTAGCTAAATTAGCAAAGACAACATTATGCTGTCCCTTAGTTATGAAGTGAACTGAGCAGTGGTGTGTCCTTACTGTACCCCACCAAGGAAGCATTTTCTAGCATGGTGCATTCGCTTTACTGGATGTCTAAAAGACTCTTAAGCAACAACACTATAATAAACTGCCAAAATTATGTATTGCTGAAACAAGTGTCAAGTCCCTGCATGTTGATTTTATAATGTATCAACCAGAATGGAAAACAATGACAGCGGAGAAGGCAGGAAAATGACCTGACTGCAACATTATTGAGAGCTTTGGAAGGAATACATAGAAAATGTGGAGCACTGATTGGGAGCCAGGCAATTTAACAGTTCGTCATTAATGTAGCAAAAGCCTCCATTATAGACTAAGCAGCAGTACGACGTGATTGTATAATGAGCTTCTGATTTGGTTTTGAGATAAAACTGTGTTAAATTGAGTGTTTTCTGTATAGTGACAGTATGTGAGCGTTTTATTCTGAATGTATTTCTCCTAATCACACAATAACATCTTCATAAGTGACCTTTTGAAGCTTTGACTTTTCTTCTGCATTCCACTCTCCATATTACGCGTCTTAAATTGATTAATGCTGCATGTCTTACAGTGAGCGTCAAGTGACAATAATTATTTTCAAACCATCGTCATTAGAAAGCTGGTGTAAGATAAGTCCAAGTAGCATTTAGTATATTGACTGATAAACAATATGAAAGAAGGATTTTTATAGGTCATATTTTGTTTTATAGACTTTACTTGGCATATCCTTTTTTTTTATTTTTAGTATTAATATTTATTTGAGTTATGTTTATTTTGTTTAGACATTGGCAAACACTATACAGTTAGGATATGAGAGCCTTTATGTCGAAAAAAACTAGAAACTACAATTTGATCTGACAAAAGTACACGAGATCTTCAGCATTTTCACTTAAACAACAGTTTTTTTTGCCCATCTGAGGTTGAGCTTGAGCTGAGAACGTGGCAGCTGTACTGTACTTTTATCCAAAGCTGGGTGTTTAGCTCAAGGACACACCTGGGGATGGACTGGGCAGACGGGGTATCGAAGCTGCGACCTTCGGCATCCCAGTCTGACACTTAACCTATTGAGCTACCAGGCCGAACCGATGTATGTATTCCTCCTTACAGTTTTAAGTTGCATTTCTGGATGCGGTTTTGGAGCGTGTACTGCTGTACCCACCTGTGTAGCTATATTCAACACAGAATCATCACGGTTTCTCATGAAGGGTTTCAGAGGGCTCAAAGGTCACAAGCTTTCAGTAACAGTAATTCCCCCGGTGGCCTTTATGCACTGGAATTTTCTTCTTCGTTATGCACTGAAGTCTTTAAAACTTCAAAAAGACATCATGAAAAAATATACATTTTGAGTTGATTAATAATTCTTTAATGAGGTGTGGCACAAAGTGGCAAGCCATGACACGTCTTTACTTGCAAAAGACGTTTTCTAGATGCTCCTATTATACTCATGTATGATCCACTCACCTGCTACTAATTGAACTGACCCCTAACTGTCCTGTCCAGGGACACCTCGACGTGTAACCTGTTGGGACTGGAAATGGGACTCACTCACCCTTGGGTTTGAAGACGCCCAATGAGCTGTTATACTGCCCTCTATCTTTAGAATAATCTAGAATTACATTATTTGGGTTTCTTGCTGGGATCAAACTTAACTGCTGTATATATTTAAAAAAGTACAATTAAGTTCAACTTTTATCAGGTTGTTAAAATTTCAAACAAAGTTTTATAAAAGAGTCCAAGAGAAAATGTTTACAAGAGTAAAAGACCCTTACACTGACACCCTGATTGTTGAGGGGATAATGTTTTCTAGGAGGGGTGCATTACTGCTTTGTGGGAGATCGTCTTCAGGGAGAGGATTTATGGGTATACACGTGCATAAAAACACTTAACGATGCAGATAAGTGTCTACAGTGTAAACCTTTCTCGTAAAAACATGTGAGCCTGTTAAATGTAATATGAGTGAATGTGACTTCCACCTGTAACACCATGTTACATAAACAATTATTTAGTCCTGTAACAAGTCCGTACATCACTCTGCATGTAAATAATGGTGCTGCTCATTAAGATGACTGCAGCTAGGGATCAAGCTAATGTTAGCATCTTCACTGGGACCATTTAGCATACAGCTAATAGCTTCTCTCCGCGGGAGGCCATCAGAGCTCTGTGTCGGCTTCTCTCCGAATGGCTGTGTTGGAACTGGCACGCGAGCTCAATATATCTCATCCGGGAGAAATGAATAGATGAAAATGTACACATAACCCGCACACAGAGATACACACAGTAACACAGAGGTTATTTCTTCCAGGGGACATGAATATATGGCAGTTGAGATCCATTAGCTGTAAACATGTAGAATCTGTCTGCTGAACAGAAGGCATCTCCGCGGGGAGCCAACTGGCGATGTGGAGGTTTAATGGTTTGATGAAGAATCCAGTACATGTGCATGGGTGAGTACGTGTGTGCGTGAAGTGTGCGTCATGTGTCTGAACATCCTCATTTTCAGACAGTTTGGACACTCCTGTAGGGCTTGTTATGGTATCCAGAAGCAAATACAGGTCATCGGAGGCGAAAGCTGTAAAGGTTCCATTAAGTGTTCTGGGCATCACAGCAGGCAAACGTTTGTGACCTCTGTAGAAAACAAACAAAGGAAGTTTTGAAAAAAAAACAAGTTAGATCTGATTTTATTACATTTTTATGTATTTGCTTATATATATTTCATAAACATATTTTTATATCAGGCAAAGTGAAGCTAAAAGTTATCAAAGCAACACTCAATGATGCAAATCAAAAGCAGATGTGAAATAAGGCACATGACATAGGAAGGGGTAAAAAACTATTTCTAAAGTTTTGGGACTCCAGTAAACTACAGTGAAAGCCATTATCTGCAAACGGAGAAAACTTGGAACAGTGGTGCACAAAAGATAATCATCTTCTGCCAAAGTTCATCTAGGTAGTATCAATATGTTTGGTAATGAAGAGCATAACAGCAACTCATTCAGGACGTTAGAAAAGAACCAAGAACGATAGGCTTCACCTGCCACAGTTAAGGTCAGGTCATTATTCAACAATAGGAAAGAGAGAATCATCCGAAACACACCAGCAAGTTCACCTCTGAACGTTTTGGAGTGTTCTAGTCATACTTCAAGCTTAAATCCAATTGAGATGCCTGTGATTATGACCTTTAACAGGCTGTTCATGCTCGAAAACCGTCCAGTGCGGTTGAATTAAAACAAGAGTGTGAAGAAGTGTGGGAGAAAATGTCTCCACAGCAATGTGGACGACTCGTTGTCAGTTACTGCATTACAAACAAAAGCAGTTGTTGCCACCAAGGACGCCACCAACGAAATCACTACTTAAAAACCTTCCAGAAGAAAGAGGTGAATCTAACTGTAAAACAGCTGTGACAAAAGGGTGGAATCAGGTCAAAGAGAAGATGGAAACATCCATCCGTTCAGCTATTTCTTAAGGGTCGCGGGGTGACCTGCGCCAATCCCAGCTGTCGTTGGGCAAGAGGCGGCGTACACCTGGGACAGGTCGCCAGTCTATCGCAGGGCGATGGAAACAGTCAGATAAAACTCGTTGGGCAATTAAACAATTCTCTGCAATGAATTACATTTGACTATCTTCAGAAAGTTGATCAGTTTTTCCTAGAAGTAACCATCAGTAGCCAGTTATCAGCCTACAAACCAGAGGTGGGGAGAGCACACATTCTTTTGATTATTTCATTCTTTTGAACTGTCCACCAGATGGGAATTGGTTCAGAACTGCTTCATTTGACTCACCATTGTGAGAGAGAGAGATTTGTGGGCAACAGCACTTTAGGCTATTCCCTCAAAGGCATACTTGAAAGGATGTGTTCAGAGCAGAGTTACACATGAGTCAGCAGGCTGCTTCACACAAGAAGCGTACGTATTTCCATGCATGTTTCAGCAGCTCCTCCGGCTCTGTTATTGCCTACTTGGATCACAAATTCCAGCAGAATGTCAACAACACTGGTAAAAACTGTAGCGCTAACATGCAACAACATCAACATCATTGCAGATTCATATTCTTATAAACAACAATTATTCATCGTAGTTTATTAATGACAAGTGTTATAGTTCTAAGTTTCTTATTGTTTTGTCTGTTGAAAGTTTTGTGTTGGGGGGTTCATTGACTTCGATGTGTGACCAGGAATTGGTGGGGAACAAGGAAGCAAACCACCAACCAACTGCGCCACGGTTCCCCTCAAATCATGTCCATATATTCATAACCTTCATGTTTATAATGCTGTGTATTCATACAAAGGTATTATTGTTTCTGCTATGAACAGTAAGGTGAATAAGTTAGACAGAGTTGTTCATCTTCTAGAGAAAACTGAAGGAAAACATGTAATGTAAAAGGTGACAGGTCATAAATGTGTTTTATTTTTGTTCACACTGCAGTTAATTCAAATCAGGTAAATATAAATATGTAAAACTACTACTCTAAACAGTGCAGTGTATTCTGATATGAAATTACATTATACCTACAGTTTGTCCACATGATCCTAAATAAATAGCCACTCCTCAAATGTTTGATTTGATGAATATCTATTTATATGTTTGTTCTCTTTTACATAATATTAATTTGTAATGGAAGACCAAACAAACAGAAGAAAAAAACTAGGTTACTGCTAATGAAAGAGTGGCACTTATTATATAAAGATATGTCCTTCAGGAGTTGGTGGATTAAAAAAAACAGAACTAACCGACAGCAAATGTTGGACTAAAACAAAAGATTTTACTTGAAAATGCGTAACAAATACATTGCTTCGTGTTGACCATGAACGCTGCCCTCAGATCTCACGGTGGCGATTATAATTATGTCATAAACAAATGCAATGATGGCAACAATCATTAAAGAAAACACAGCTTGTAAAAAGTCCATTGACTCTCTAAGGGCTTGGCAAGAGTGAGCTGCATTCAGTGCCGCCTCAATCTGGTCATCAAGTCGATGACTGGGTATCAAACGATAAAAAGACAACACTGGCATACCTCCCTGTGCACCAACGTGCAAGAACATGAATGAAAGAAGCGACTGAGAAACAGGTGAACAGTCTGTGAACGTGCCTGTGGACGTGAGTTCTGCAATTATTGAGGGATGTATTCAAGTGTATTTTTTGGTGATGAGTGTGCGTGTGTTGCATGAGAGGATGAGGTAAGTAGGTTGTTTCAAGCACATTAGCCAGTCAGTAATTTGGGCTGATTTCAAGTATGAGCCATTTAATGTCAATCAATTGAGCTGGGAGCTTTTCACCCGCTCCTGCAAAGTGTGTGTGTGTGTGTGTGTGTGTGCATGAGAGATAAAGACAGAGACATACAGAGAGTGTCATCGAATGAAAGTTCTGTAATTGAAACGCCACCTAATAGCTGTTAGTTACCTACACACCCCTTATTTAAATGTTTGCTAATGAAATCATCTGAAAAAGAAAAAGCAGCAGAACCTCATCTCCTGTTTTAATATAAAATTATGGAGGCAGCTGACTGTGGAATTATCTGTCCCCGTCGCCAGCTCGCTCAGCCTCCACCCTCTTCTATCAGGACTTGATTTTATGAGCTCTGACTCTGCGACAAGATGCTCAATGGACAAGGAGACCGAGAGCAGGGGGCCAGTGTTTGAAATTTGTGACATTCTGACATCTACAACAGCTCTGATTAGTGTTTGTGAAAGGCTGAAAGGCAGAAAACGAAGAAACAATAGCAGTAGATCGGCTATATAAAAAGGTTTCTCCCATGTCCAAAAGCAATCAAACACTTATCTATTTAGAGCTAGAAAAACACCTGTGGTATAATGTTGAACATGAGGCTTATTCAGCTGCATTGTGTTGAACAATTGTTGGTTGTGCCTTTCCATAATGTGAAACACAAACTTCATTCCGTGCTCTCACTGCCCAACTTTTCTGTATAGAGTTGTAGTGATGCGTCTCAGTCACTATGTTTGGGAACTGGTACCATAAGTGCTCATTTTACTCCACTCTGCAGATATCTGTACACAACAATAAAAACCTGATGAGGACAGAAAGCTGTACAAGGCACTTTTCTCCTACACACACAATACCCCTGATTCACATTGATGTCAGTGTGTGTGAGTATTTGTAAAGACATCCTGAATAAATCTCTCTTGCCTCCTGTAAATCTTAGGGGAATTATGCATATAACCAAACCTATAGCCCACCTGGTGGTGTTTGGTTCTTCTGAGATGGTGGGCAGACATTTATTTGCCTACATGCTGTAATAATATGGAAACATATTTAGCTTATTCATATTTCACTATGCAAACTGCAGCTGTCTTTAGCAGCTGTTAGTTAACGAAGATGCAGAGTACGCCTCAGAGTTTGTCTACGACTGATCCTAGTACAGCTGTCTTGTTCCTCGTGCCAGGACGGTCCCTGTGTTTGGATCTGCCGAAATGAATCAAAGTAATGGGTGAACAGAACCAAAGCCTGGATCAGCTAATCACCGCCAGTTGGATGCCCCTGTAAAAATCTCAGGGAGAAGACCCATCATCATGAACATGCCACACGTTCCTCATCAGCTTCACTGACATTAGATGTCACACCACTTTTAAACTGACTTTTAATTCATGTCAGGTGAAACCGAAGATTAGTTTAACTATTAATCCTGCAGATGCGAGTTTGAATTACTAACAATTTGTTTGCCTCGAATGTCTCTTGCTTTCCATTTACCCCAGAAGTATTTGTCATTGATTGATGTGTGCTTTCTCTTGTCATCTCTCCTGGGCTTGTCTGTGTTTTTATGAGTAACAGCTCAGAAATCACTAATCTCACAACACCAACATCATTTACCTCTCGAGAGATAAAGCGCTTTTTCTTTAGTTGTTTGCAGCAGGTTTCCCCTGTGGGCACTCGTGGAATAAATAAACACTGTCACTATGAAAGTAGCGCTGGCTAACTTAAAAAACTCATTTAAACTTGCTTCCATGCAAACTTTCGCTGCGGCTCTGCACAACAATGAAAACTATAACCACAGTAGCTGGTTAAATGTCTTTCAGTGTTTAATGAATCAGTCTATGGATCCAAATCAGCAATGTGTAAGAAAATAACAATACATATCTGTGGCCACACAGTTAGTTAAAAACTGTAGATATAAGACATAAACACTAAGTTTGAGCCGTATTTGCCTGTAAATGAAACAACAATTTGGAAAACTACCACCACATTGGAATAATTGAAATGACCATTATCGATTTTTTGGATCAATAGAGAAGTTTCCCACATATATTCGTAGTCAGACAAGCACTTCAGAATTCAGCAAGGGCGGCCGCTGCAAATGTTGCCTGATAGCTGAAGACAGGGTAACTAATTAGTAGGAAGTTGAAAAGTTCAGTGCATTCTGGAAGTAAAGGGACTATTAGGGAGGGCTAAGGAGAGGGATATAAGCCTTTTATTCAGTCTTAGCTCTCTTTACCTGAGCTAATGATTTTCTATATTCCCTGAATAACTCTCAGCAGCCCATAGAGAAGAGCGAAAGGAACTTAATCACCACACTGTGATGGCCACAGAGGTTGAAGCACGCTGAAGTGGACCATGAAACGTCTATTTAGGGAATCCAGGTGCTTTTGCCCAAGGGTGTCAGTGTTACTATGTCTTTACATTAAACAAGCCTGAAAACACTCGTGTGTCTCGTTCTCTTCTTAAAATTCAATCCTGTATATGGAGTGTTATCAGTTGGTGATATGAAGGTATATTATTTGAGGGAATGTACTATATTTATTAACAGTTGGGAATTCTGCACAGCTGTGATGCCCAGAGGTGAAGTTTGTCCAGAGCCCATCGGAACCCACTTCCTGATGTCCAAATGGCAGCCGGCCGGACCAAAGGTCTCTCTCCTTTAACATCACCGAGCTGCCACTTTTAACTATTTTTAACAGTACTGCTTCAGAATGTAGCTGTGGTTTCTAGACTTTAAAATTGCTCCATTTAACAAAGTGTAGCAAATTGGAGATGTGCGCATTTTACACACTTCGCACTGCTGCAGTAACTTAATTCACAATTTTAATCCTCAAGTGTGACCTGCTTCTGATCTTACTGTAGTGTTATCAACACCAATGCTGCAGAGCAAACTGTTTGCTGTTAAACACAGATTCACAGACCTACAGTTGGAACGAAGCATTTGTGTCCAGACTTAATTATAGCAAAGCGATTTCTTTTTCAGCAAGGCAAATGCTTTTTTCTCTGCATTATCATGTTTATTTAGTTTTTATTACCCAGGCAGAGTTAAAATAACCTTTTACAATTACTGTAAAGTTTTGAGGCACTTGTCCTTTAAATGCATATTCATCACAACTTCCTTTTACTACATTGCATTTTAAATGTGAAAATGATGTCTCACGTCACTGCATTTATTTTACCACTTTAGTTACTGATCACTTTGCAGGTGCAGATTTTTTAAACAAAAAATATTAATCACTTATAGATTAACAGCCTGCCTGATTACCT
Source organism: Microctenopoma stevenorrisi (assembly GCA_032270685.1). NCBI lineage: Eukaryota > Metazoa > Chordata > Actinopteri > Anabantiformes > Anabantidae > Microctenopoma > Microctenopoma stevenorrisi. The sequence continues at coordinate 18,475,637 of JAUMTR010000001.1, forward strand.
CCACTGAAACCAGATGCAGTATTATTTTTGTTCACTAATTTATGTATCAGTAATTAAACGTCAATAAGATATAATTCTGCATATTTTATTTTTTGGGGGGAACTGTAAACCAACAGTGAAATATGATGATGGAAGGTGTGATATATAAATGTAATCTCTGGGAGTCTTGTGTTACACATCTTGCCGAAACCAAAATGATTCTCTAACTTTAACTAAGTGCTGTGAGCACCTAAAACTAACTAGCACATTAAATAAATCAATAACACATTTTGAGAACTATAGACACAAAACACGTTGTACTGGAAGATCAGATATTGTTGCAGAGAAGAAACTGTGAAAACTGTGGAATGTACCTACATAACTATTAACAACTCCTCATTATGTTATTAGTAAACGTATTCTGGTTGCGGTTATGCTCCCTACAAAAACACATCAGTGATTACGGTATAGTTGTACAGAAACGTAATTTTGTGAAGACACATTTTTGGAGGCACCTAAAAAAACTAATCAAAACGGCCTCTTACTGTAGAAATTTAATTTTGAAGAGCAGCAGATAAGAGCGGCATGAGCTAAATACATTCTGCTATTTAATTGGAATTTCAACAAATTAAAAAACATCCACAATAGCTTCAGATTCTCTGTAATCTCTGTTTATTTCCTTGTACAAAACATTTGGAGAAGGAAGTTTAGACTTCATGCACTTTGCTCAAAAAACATCGAGACATTTTGTGTGTGTGTGAACTGCAGTGCACTACGAGAATGTATTTACGTCAGGTAACGTTTAACCTTCGAATAACCATGCATTCTTCTATTAGCTCGGTGCTATCTAATTAAATGTTCAAAGCTATGAACTGCTGTAGATTGTTTTAAGTGTGTCTCAGTTGTTGACTAGGAGTCAGCCGATCACTTCATTCGAATAGAGCAAAGGTGGAGGTGGTGACTGCATCAGCTGTAGGGAAATCCTTAGCTGTTTGTGTATGTGTGTTGTAAATGCACTGGTGTTCATGGGTGTCTCCAACTGTACTTGTGAGTTACTGTGTGCCTGGCTGGTAAGAAGAACTAATTTTCCGGTCCACTTGTTCACCGGCTTCCTTCAATTAAGGCAGAGGTCGGTGAGAGGGCTCCTTTCTGACACCAGTTCTGACCGGAGGCCTGTGCTGTACTGGGAAGCATCTTATCTTGTACCTTGTTTGTATGTACCTGTGTGTGTGTGTGTGTGATACTCTGATGTATGTGTGTGTGTGTGTGTGTGTGTGGTGGTTATTTATAGGACACAGCAGGGTTTGTAGAAAATGCATTTTTGAGATGCCACTTAAACGCCATCATTTCCTTGGCCTTTGTGAATATTCAGTGAAGAGAGACTAACACGTAACGTGAGTAAAGATGAACACGTGTCCTTTGAGGTGTACTGCATTCACAGAGTATTAAAGAGATCTAAAGATCTTACCACCAAATAAAGATATTCTGAAGCGAGGCAGTGGTTGTTAAGAAAATATACATTGACATGATGCCTCAGTGATTTAATGTCTGTGTAAATCTAGAAATCAGTTTTTAAGTGTCGTAGCTTGTAGCAACTCCATAAATGAACCACACAAAGGTCAGCGGTGCAATTTGGAGTATTTACAGTACACACTATGCCAGATACCAGGGAGATTTGCACAGCTGTAAAAAATGTTTTTTTATCTTTTAGGATAAATTATCCACAAATGTCATGGAAACACTGAGGCCAACATTGAATTGAGCTTACTAATTAGTGTTTCTCATGCAGACAAAGTGTAATGTGTCTTACTCCTCTGTGTGATAGAGTTGCTGGTAAAAAGCTATTAGAAGCACAGTGAGCCGCACTGCTGCACTGAGTTCTTTTATTGCAATGACCAAGGGCACTGCATTTCTTGTTCTGCTGCCCAGAATTCTGCATTATTTCTGCAGCTGAAAAATATCCCCAACAACAGACATAATTCACTTTTGTCTGACGAGCGTTTGCTATTACACATATCTTAGGACAATACCAAACCATTTGTTTAGACTGAAAGTATATATTCATTACATACTAACACACTGTCTGCCTCGAACCGAAGACAAAAAAATCAACTAGATGGTAAAAACTGAATTTCAGCTCAACTCAAAATATCAAACAAACAATGGACACAAATAATTTTATATACGTAATTAAAAATAAAAGCTAATCTTACTCAATCTGTGTTAGCAATTATAAATTAATAAGGTGAAATGTCATTTGTCTATTTTTTACACTGTTCACATTTGAATACACAAAGCAGAAAGCAATAACAATCATATTGCAAAACTTTTCAAAAGCTAAATATAATGTTCAACTCATTTGAAGTTATGCAATTAAAAACAATATGTTTGCATATATTTGAGTGAAATACCAGCGTGCTTTTTTTTCACCAATTTAGAATCAGAATCAGCTTTATTTACTACAGGTGACCCAGTAGCTCAGTGGTTAAAGCAGAAGGCTGGGAAGAAGATCGCACCCAGCCCATCCCCCATACCAGGTGTGTGATACACATAATAGGAATTTGCTTCTGATCGTTTGTGGCTCTTCTAAGACAGTACATGTGAAGAACATAACATTAAAGACAAATTACAGACACTACATTTAGACTGCGTATGTGTGTGAGTGTGCATTAGTGCAGTTGTGTGCAGTTTGTGTCCACATAGCAGCAGCAATCAGTTGTTCATGACTTGAGGGAAGTAATTGTTCCTATGTCTGGTGGTTCTAGCAAACAAAGCTCTGTAGCGTTTGCCAGAGGGGAGAAGCTGGAAGAGGTTGTGTCCAGGATGGTGATGTGCTGATGTTTCTGACCCTTGAGGTGTACAGGTCCTGAGGAGAGGGCAGAGGTGCACCAATGATCTTCTCTGCAGTTCTGACTGTGCACTGCAGTCTGTGTTTGTCCTGTGCAGTGGCTGCTCCAAACCAGACTGTGATGGAGGAGCAGAGGATGGCATTAGAGTAAAACCGTATCAGCAGCTCCCGAGGAAGGGGAAACTTCTTCCGCTGCCGCCTACATCCTCTGCTGAGCTTTTTTGATGAGGGAGCTTCTGTAAATGTCTAGCACATACAGCAATAATGAAAGGTTAGAGGTCAGAGACGAACCACCTTACAATTACTGTTGTTAATGTCAAATTTTCTCAATGGTATAAATAAGCACATGCCTACACAACCACTGCAAGTCCCTACATATTAGATATTTGACTTTTTGATAATGTGCAGTGTGACAGTCTGCAATGCCAACAACTAATGAAACCCTTAAACTAGCACAGCCCCCACTGTGCTGGCTAAAACACAACAAGTGAAAATAAATACAGTATCTGAGCTCACCCTTGCAGTTGAATTGAACAGTGAACCCTGTGGTGGCTAAAATTATCTCCCCAGCTTCCCTCTCTTTTTCCATGGCCATGGGCTGTGGCTTCAGGTTTCTAAAAATAGCTCTACTCACTCATTTTAATCCCGTCACTCAAGGTTTATAGGCCTCATTCTGGCCCATAAACCTCAATAATGTTATTGTCAGAAGACATGCTTTTGGCAACTTGTTTTTATATTATGAGTGGGGTTCAAACTGTCAAAATGGATTTTTGTATAAAGTAGAGTCATCAAGCAGAACTACAATGTGAACTGACCAGAAGTGGTTTAAATGCAACTATTTTAAAAAGAGTATAAAATTCTTGCCCTCTTACTATACACACTGTATATTTATAGCTGCCAGTACTCACAATTACTGGCATTCTGTTTCCTAACCCAGACCTTATTAAAATATTCCTCACCGTCATCCCCAGTGATGCATAGCACATACTCACTGATTGCTTTATTAGGGAGAAACTAACCACTCTGCAGCCCGCTCTCAGCGGGATTACGCACAGTCCAGGGGACAATAATGTAGGTAATACAGTTACAGTAGATCTAATTTTCCAAAACAGGAAGCTCACCACTGTCAGACATGCCTGTACATGTTCTATTGATCAAAATGGAGCAGCAAATCACAGTCAGTCAGGTTTCATTAGCAGACTGTTAACTAGGAGCAGGAAACTCTGTAAAACAATGTGACCATAACTATTTATTGTCAGAACACATATGTTTGCTGGATTGGCCACATCACAGACTTCCTATGTGATACATCTAATATTTGGTCTACAACGGATGAAAAACACTAGGACCAGTGTTTTTAGTGTTCATAATGAATCATAGGTAGTAGGATTATTAAAAACGGATTATTTAAAAAGAGGTGAGGTAGTGATCCAGAGTACAGAGACAAGAGAAATGTGCCAACGGCAGAAGGTGAAAGACAGACAAAGCAGACACACTTTGTTTAGTGTTTGTATGGACATGGGACATTACAATGTTCTATATAAATAAACATTAAATTATTATGTGGTGTTTGGTGCTTTTATATTGCTTTTATACTAAGATATCATTTGGTATGATAATGGTATTGAAGACATTACATGGTTTCATGTGGTTAGGTGATATAGAAGCATATAATGCATTCATAGGTCAACTATTTGAATTATGCTAAACTACTCCCAGTAATGTTTGAAATATGATCACTAACCTCTATGATTTGCATAGGTTTTTAGAGCAAAGAACAGTGTGTTTAAGAACTTGGAACCTCAAATAAGGCATCCTGGGAAGTCTATTCGTAAAGACTTAATTTAAGTGGAAGGAACTTCCAGAAGGTAGTTCGTCTAACTCATCCTTTCAACTTATTACAAGTTGCTTAAAAACATAAAACTTGTTTATTTATGTTAAGTAGGGGGATTGCATATATAAACGGTGGAACCGAACCCGAAAACGTTATTCGGAAAGGCACAAATAATGTGTTTTTTAAGACTATGTATTTCAAACAAGTAGTTTCACAAATATTTGTATTCAGGAACAAGAAAAACTTTATATCAAAAAGCTGTGCATGCCCGGATGAATGAGTGACGTTATTGCTGTATTACTGACTATTATTGACTTGCGTGGAACACTGGGACTGTTGGGTTTTCTGCATTATTTTGTTTACATGTACACTTATATTTTTGCAAGGTCCTAAACCTTGCTATGTAAAGTGCCCTGAAATTACTTTCGTTAGAATTTGGCGCTATACAAATAAAGATGAATTGAATTGAATCGAATTCTCTGACCACTTCTCTGCAACAAGCAGCGATATGTAGCTTTCTTCTTGGTCCTAACCTGAACACCAACAGCGACTTAAACAAACAGTACAATAACTATATTTAGGATTATTCATTTGCTGTTATTTGTAAAGTGAATAACTGCACTCAACATTGTAGGGGGGCTTCAGCTCCCCCAAAATAGACCTGACGTCCTTGCTGAGAAGTACTTCCAGTGGTTGTTTTACAGCACATCAATTAGGCAAAGGTTTGACCAGTCTTTCATAGAGTTGTCCTTTCTTGATTAGTGGACGACTAGTTGTGATGCACTGAAAAACAATTTCAGCACAACAACAAAAAGAGACTTTCTTTCCATTTCTTTGTCTCGTGTTTATCTTCCTTCCAACAGTGATGTGTTAAATGCAGGGGGCTGCAGGGGACCATTAAAGACAAACTACGCCGTGTGATAATAGAGGCAAGCGTAAAACACACCTAAATGTGTCAGCATCCCGACTACTTATCATCACATGCATAATGAGCACTGTAGCTTATATTACGACCACATCAATAACATTTTTACGACATCGTTGCTCCAGCCTCTGGGACAAATGCTGGCCCATTTAATAAGGTTTATAAAGATACATGCCTTCCTACGCCCTTTCATCTGTCTCTAAATTGGCACTAAAGGGTTTGTGGTTGACCTATTTACCCATTGTAGTACTGATCTGGTTAATACGGTGACATCGTGGTGGCACACGACCATACGCCCACAATCAGGCACCCACATGTCAGGAATTGATGGCATCTATTATCCACGTGGTATGGAGGCCAAGAGTGACGTGGTTGGAGACAGAGAGAAATTCAAAGCAGTGACATGCGTACGAGCACATTCAGAACACATGAGCCACAGCAGGGCTTTAGAAAGGAAACTAAAACAGGGACACGAGTGTGTGCACGTGCGTATTTGTGGGCGGGAGTGACCGTGAGTCGCGGGGTCATATGTATGGTCACGCTACCCAGGTCTCAGTGTAGCTGATGATGAGGAGGATATTGTATCTCTGCCCTCCAGGCTCTTGTGTGTTTGTGGACATCTGTGTGCATGTGCGCATGTGTGTACGTGTGGGTGTTTTGAACTGGGCAGAGCAGGTGGTGACACGCTGTCCTAATATGGCGGCACAGCAGATGGCAGACAGTGCCACCTGCGCCTCCCCCTTCAGACCTCCTGGACAAACCCCTGCATCATCTCACTGACCAACCACCACGCGCACAATGACATACACACATTCATATCTGCCAAATGCTAGGCCAATGGGACATTCAGCATCCTTGCTATGGTGTGGAAAAGACCGGCAGGAGCAAACGAGGGTCACAAACCAGGAGCATGAAATAAATAAAACAACACAAATCAAAATAATATTACATTATAGTGCTTTTAGAGATTTAAGGGAATTTCTCTGAATTTTGAGACTGGATCATTTAAAGATTGTGGTTGTTCAGGAAATCATTTCTACTGGAAACATTCCCATTCCAGCAACACTTCATACAGTCCACTGGGATTCTCCTGAAGCTTTCCATAGCCTTCCTTCAGTTTTGCAGATTTTATTTTTTTGAAGGCTCTGCTAAATTAGCTGTTGTACAAACTGCACTGGGATCTACTGCCACGTCCTTTAGCCCTTAACAAAACAGCATTGTGTTTATCATCTTCATTTACATTTGAGGTTATGGGTCCCTGTCAATTTAGCATATGAAGCGCACAGAGTTAGTGGCAAACAAAAGATGTCTTAATTAGAACATCTTCGTTTGAGGGAATTCATAAAAAAACGGCTGGTTCTTAGCTATGAGGACGACCATGAAGGTCAACAAATGATTCAAACAGGAAACCAGACACGTGAAAAAACTAAAAGATTAGAAAAGATTAAACACTGAATGAAGGCAGAAGAACAGCTGTGCTGTGGAGTGTTTCATCAGGGTTTTGGTAAGCAGTAAGGTTAGGAAATTAAAAACTTTCAGGACAGTGATTTTACACAGTGACAAGTTCATTTAAAATATCTAATACTATATCTGATTGTTTTCTTTTTGTTACTAGTCCCTGCACTTTTTGACGGTACCCGTTCAGTAATAAAAGTGTTTTACTCTCCCTAAATGTTGGTGATAGATAAACATTCCTTAAAATTACAGACGGTGGTTTCCAGTTCAGACTAGATGTTGATTCATTGCCTCCCAATTCAAGAAGTGTAAAGCACACGCAAGAAAAAGTCAAGTCAAGGCAACTCTACTTCTTCCTGGTGAGGTTAAATCGTTTTGAATCGAATCTTAGATGAGGTTGAAACATTTCTACCTTACAATAATAAGTCCAGTTTCCATCACTTAAATTTCAGACAACTTCACCCGGATGACTGAGAATCTTCAGAGAGCCACACAAACAAGACGTACAAAAGTCATCATTTGGGGAGGGAACATCCAGGGGGTAAAACATAAAAGTCATGTGGTGTAACTGACAACTCGACTTCATCTCGATGTAAGAGAAATTAACATTGTGCCCACAATAACGTTGCTGTGGAGCAGCAGATGGAAAGAGTTGGATAGGACACTGGGGTGGCCGAGCTCTAGCCCTAATTTTGCTGAAGCTGTGTCTGGCTGCAGCTGTGAGAAATGTCCTATAATTTCATATTGTGTAAAGTTCTGAATGAAAAAACATTTTGCATTAAGTCTCACTTTTACGTTCATGTGCTGCCTCTCCACTCTGCAGCCTGGGATGTCTTTATGGAGGCAGCTTCTAGATGTTTCTAGCCATGTGAAAGTACTTTATTCACTTATTCAGTTACAGCTGGTATGTGAATTTTCTTTCTTGAACCACTTCTTTCTTTCAAAAGTTGAATTAGACGTATCGCCCGTCCGAGTGGTTTCCTCCTCACACTGAATGGAAAGTGGTTCTGATTGTTTAATCAGGTTTAGAAGAAACAAAAGCCAGTACACAGTACCGTGTTCAGTATCTTCTGGGTTGTTGCATCTCTTTTGTTTTATTAATCCAACAACAGGCACTGAGAAATCCCCAGTCTCCACAGTCGGCTTTCACATACAGAACAGGAGCCCATTGTTTAATGCAGGATATTTGGTTTTTAACAAACAAAAGCCTTTCGTTTTTCAATTTCCACAAATTCTTGGCAATGTCAATGCATTGTGAGGCATAAAAAATATTCATCAGATAAATCAAAGTCGCTCTCCACAATGAATGGTCAATACAGTGTTTGTTTACAGCTGGCATCATCCTGTTAAAAGCCTCCCCTCAGATTAGTCTGACCTTTGAAAGCACATGGCGCAGCTCTGAGCCAGAGCCAGAGCAGGAGTTGTTCGAATGCAATCTGTTCCATAATTATGCTCATATGACTTGTGTTTTATTACTAGCTCGTGATTAATTTTCATTTCAGTTTCCGTGTGCTTCACTTCACCTGCATGAAGGAGACATTTGTTTGTCTGAGCAACCGTCTAATATAACTCAGATTTTTCACCCACAGCGTAGTTTTAGAGTCTGTTGGTTGCTTTGTGCAACGGAATAAACTGCCATGATCTGTATAGACGTCCCTCCTTTCTCATCTACTTTATCACCCATTAGCTCCTGCCAGTGCAGTCCGTTTACATGTGCTCAAGTAACTGGGTTAGAATCAGCTTTCCTGGTTTCTGTAATTGGGGTAGGTGATTATAGAAACCTAATTTCCTGAGGTGGGTTTCTCCTAAAGAATTCAAATTCGTAAATTCATAAAAACGTGTTTCTAATTAGCTTTATACATGAGCGCATGTGCGGTCTAAAGGCTGGCGATGTTCATCACTCCATCACTTTACACTGAAAGGAGTGGCTGGATGAAAGGAGAGGGCTTCACACGTAGCAATGCTGCCTCGCTCTTATATTACGTCTGCGCAAAATTGGAGTGAAAACAAAACCAACGCACAGTTCCCCATGAGCCACTTTTCAGGTGTAATCTTAAAATGATCAGATACTCTCTGCAACTTTCATAGATGAACCTGGAGGTACAAGAGCTTTAGACCTCAGACCTACCCAGACTGCTTCTTTCCTGCAGATAGTGCTGAATTTATCTCAATAATTTATGAATGTAAATCATTTACACGTCTCTTAGACCACATTCCAACTAGACTGCTCAGAGATATTTCATCTTTGATCAGCACATCCATATTAGAGCAGATAAATCTATTTCTACTATAAAAAAGATCTATGTTCAAAAGGCTTTAAAGGTAGCTCTAGTCAAACCGCTCCTCAAAATATCAAGTCTAGACTGACATCCGTAAAAACGTAGTAGCGAAGCAATTATGAGGCCGCCTGCACAGGAGCTCGAAGATTTTTAGGGATACATATAGTACAGATGCAGCACTGGATGAAGTCCCCAAAGATCTTCTCCTGTCACAATAGACTGTCGCGCCACATATGAGTGGACAGAAGAGCAGACGCGGGAAAGCTGCGTGGAGTTCAGTGTGCCAAGGGGGGGGTCATCCAGCAAAGGTATTGCAACATAGCTCAGAGATAGTTCAGAGTCGCATGAAGAAGATGTGATGATATGAAGCACAGTAGTTGAGGCTACATATGCATGGACTACGTTTTCAGCATTTTGATTTTAGTAGAAATGTGTTTTTATGACTCTATTTGTGTTGTTTTATGTTTTTACCAAGGCAGCTGGACAATAAACAGCTCACACTGTTTCTTACCTGTACACAATGTACATGCTTTTTTAAGGGTATTGAGCTGTGTCAAATCCAACATATCCAGTCACTGAAGAAGCCCTCTGGTGCTGTGCTGCTGTTGTTGCATGGAGACTTGATATTTCAAGGAGCCTAGCACAAAAAGACACACCGTGGGTGTTATTTGAAATGGTCATATATTTATTTTAAGTACACATATGCACAAAAGTGTCCATTTGTCTGAACACAACTCATCCTCTTCATGCTGACATATGATTTCCTATCTCCAGCCAGTCAGGTAAAACCCCTGGCCATTCATTTTCCTTTCTCTGGTTTAGGCATAACTGGTCTAGCAAAAACACTTTAGCTCAGCTCATTTCACACTGCCTATAAGCAGACCCACACAACTCTTCTAAAAAAAAAAGGACGAGAGCAAGGAAAATGGGCTTCATTTCAAGCCTGGCTGGCGTCGAGGTGATGATATGATTGTCACTGAGGATGTAGACAAAGTGAAAGCGAGAAGCACCAATGCCTTTTTTTTCCTTTAGGATAGTGCTATATAATTCACGAGCTGCACTGGACAATTCAGGATGCTAATCCAAACACCCACTACATTACATATTCATGCTGTTACATGAACGTGTCTTTGTGTTGCAGGTATTCATACAACCAACACTGGCAAACCTAAGAATTAATCTGTCAAGAAACTTCTTCAAGTACAAATTTAATACACAAACAAAATATCAAAAATAAATGAAAGGAATTTAATATTACTAGAACAACGAATCAATAATTCATGGCTGGCATTGCGTCTGTACATTTCTGAGGTTAATAATAATTATTACCAGTGCTGACCGTGGTATCAGAGGACAAGCACTGAGACACAGTAAAAATATCATTACACATTTGGTGGGCAGAGAGGCCATGATTGACACAGTGGAGAGACACAGCTTGTCTCTGGTGCGTTGAGGCTGGATAACCACAGACACAGATAACCCCACACTAACCCTACCAGAACTGCCACGTGTTGGTGGTTTTCATTTACAAGTTAACAAATACATAAACAGTTATTTTTGTTTATTAGAGACTGAATTCTAACTACATAACAACATCCAAAACTATTTCCCACGTTCCTCTGTATTATACTGTTTCTGCTCTATGCTCTGACAAATATGAAAGACTGGAGTTTTATTCAGATCAAATATTATTGTTAATTTTTTCCATCTTACTTACAAGTTATGGTGATAAAAAAATTAACCAAAAGTGTGCAATAATTTTCAAGGAGTAGCCTGAATAGCTGTTGCAGGGTCTTTTTTTTATTGGTACCTACACAGTATTAGAAAAAGTGCAATAGTCTGCTGTAATGGACATTTCGCATTGTTTCTATAAGCACAAGGACATGTTCTGTATTAACAGGGCAACTTGAATGTCCACAGTATGCTGACAGAGAACACATCACTTCACAAGGCTCCCCATCAACTTTTTGGTTTCTCCACAACTTTGTTCATGACTTTGAAGCCCTCCCGTTAACACCTTTGCCCGCCACAGGTATTCCTCCAGAGGCTTTTAAAGCACACTAATGTACTTTTTAAAAACACGCCGTTGCAGATTAACTGTAATGAACTATAATGATTGAGAGTCTCCTTCTTATTGGAGCACATCATTAAAATCACAGTCTGTGGTTTGTCGCTGCAGGACCTCGAGGACCCACAGGTGCGACAGGATTGGCTCCAGCTGGGCCTGATTTGCATATTTAATGCAATCAGGCACGTAATAGGCCTGAGTATTCTAGTCACTAATCAAATTATTTTATCTATCGGGTTCATGGGTGAGTTATATATTCGTTGGATTACTTTTGCTTTAATCACACGTACTGTACGGGACGGATATCTGCCTCTTGCGTGTGATTCTACGTGTTCTACATGTGTGTAGGGATGGTGGTCTAGGTGGAAGTCTAGGTTGGTGCATGTGAACGAGAGACTAACAAGTCAAGCCACTTGAATATTCTCTCTGCTGTGTTTGGTCCCTATGTGACTACATTTATGCAAATACAGCCTTTTTATATAAATTCTGACTATAATATATGGAGATTCGGCACGGCACCATTTGAAAGCACTTTGAAAGCGGGGTTCCCCAAGGGTGGGAGAATCTCTTCGTGTGTAAATGTGTGTTTGTTCCCACTTGCATTTCTGGATGCATGTGTGTGTGTGTGTGTGTGTGTCCTGTGTTTGTAGCACACTGAGCCCAGGGACATCAGCGATGCCACCACTGTCCCAGTTTCTCACTTCCACCTTAAAAAACATGTTGATTCAGACAAACCTCCTCTTCCTCCTCTGCTCTTCTCGCCCCCCACGTTCTCTTGGGATGTACTAGTAGAGACGTATAACCACAGCAGACATTCATCACCCACAGTGTTTGATTTTCTACTTTCCTTCTTTTTTTCCTGATTTATTTTACTATTCCAAATCATCTCTTCCCCAGCTGACTTCTACAAGAAAGGATGAGGAAACTTGTCAATAGTAAACAGCCGCTACATACTGCTTTCAGGCGTGTTACTTAAACTAGTCAGCGGCACTGTGAATGTAGCCTCCCGAGAGATACTGCGGGTGTATCAACACACGGTGGTAGTCATCAAAAAGTCTCCCATTTTGCATTTACAGTATCCCTCGCTGGCGTTGTAGTTGCTGCTGCTGCTGCAGCAGATTCTTTCTCAGTGTTGGAGAATTGGCTATAATGTGTCTCAAATGACTTGTCAGACTCTACCTGGTCTGCTTCAGCTGCTATTGTTTTTCTCACAGGAAAATAACTGTTGAGTACTGTTGCATAGGAGCTGAATATTAAGACATTATGAAACAATCAGACATAAGAATATATATTAAAACCTATTATTATAAAATGGAACCAGACTGGCTGGATGTAATGTTGAGGGCAGTGACTGGTGATATCTCCAGTATGATGAAAGTAAATTACCTCCGGAACAAGAAGAGTCATTTGGATGTGTCAGTATTCCGACCTATTACATTCAATAACTGATATTTCCTATCAGTCATGATTCTACTTCAACAAATGTTTTTGGAGGAAAGAAAATCCGCTTTTACGAAATCTTTTTACCTTAATGCTTTTTACCTTTTTTTAAATCTTTGATGTCTCTGTAGAAGAATGAATTAATGTTTTAGTTTACAACATTGGTAGCTGCAGTGCTGTTTGATGTGTGTTTTACCTCCTCAGACACCAGTTACAGAAACATTATATGATCTAGATGACAGCTTGGAACAAGATTGCAGAGATAAGACCCAGTATATCAATCTAGATCCTGTATATGTTTATGGTTGTGTGTGTGTGTGTGTGTGTGTGTGTGTGTGTGTGTGTGTGTGTGTGTGTGTGTGTGTGTGAGAAATAATATAAATCAAATCATAAGTCAGATAGAGGAACAACAGATTACCACAGGCATTAGTTATGACGGGTTCCTCATAGACATAGGTGCAGATTGACAGATTGTGTGTGTGTGTGTGTGTGTGTGTGTGTGTGTGTGTGACATATCTACATGCTCGTGTGTACATGCATGGATTCAGGGTATGTGTGTGCTCCTTCTGGCGCAGCAGCAGATTGCTGAGCAGACAAATGTGTCCGTCAGCCAGAGACTCCAGGCCTTCAACTCTGACTAATCGCCACAGCAGAGAGATGTGTGTATGTGTGCGTGTGTCTGTGTGTGTAGACTGTGGCAAGGGGGGGTGGGCAAGAAGGGGGGAGCCACAAATTGAGCGAAGAAACAAATTAGGATTGTGGGTGCTCGAAATGGGCAAGGTAAAGGAGTTCAGCCAGACAGGAAGAGAAAAAGATTGGAGACAAAGAGAGAATATCCTGAGAGAAAACCCTGATAGTCATGATGGCATGGTGACCTTAGACCTGTTAATAATTATGTAAAGTGAAGAAGAGATGAGAAGACGTGCCTGACAAAGACAGAGGAAGTAAAGAAGGAAATGACCAAGTAATGAGAGATGTAAAAAAAAAAAAAAAGAGGGAATGACAGGTGGGGGCAAGCAAGCGAGCAGGAAATAAAGGATGGAAGAAAGAGCAAACCACGCTGACCCTGAGGCCCTAGAGTGTGACTAATAAACAAGGAGGGAGAGGAATAAGGGCAGAGGGAGGGGAAAGCAGGGGAGAATAGACGGACGTTAAATGTACCACAAGAAGTGAAGGAAGGAAAAAACCAGAGAAAGCCATAATAGCCTCTTATAGTTGAGGCAGTATGTCAGGAACGAACGCCTGTCACCAGCTCAGGAGATCAGACCACAGTAACCGGCTGGAGAGAAGCCAGAAGTGCAGCTCGAAATGCCTGCTAATGTTGCTACATGTGGTGTTTTTAAGGAGGAAACTCAACGAGCTGCTCAGATTTCTACTGTTCACTCATAGTTCTATTGTTTAAGCAACAGAAAGAAAAGCAACAGAGAATATATTTTCCAATGAAACGTTCAACAGAGCCACATCAGAATGAATTCAGATGACTGATTCTGGCCACCTGCTGACTTTAAATCCAACTCAAACTAGTCACACGCTAAAACACGATACTTCCTGATATTGTCTGTATCTTTTCCCTTTGGCAGATACATCAGCACAAGTTAGGACTTCTCAGTTAAAAATACAGTGTGTACTTTTCCTCTGCCTTACTTTTACCACGAATATGCTGCAAAACTTCTCTTAATGTGGAGAGATGCTGTCGAAACCTCTTGTGATCCAGACTTACTGAATGGCAATCAGAGAATTTAAGTTATTTCTGCCTCCTTATTAAATCTTGGAGTGTTCTCGTTTATTTAAATTTCATAACCATGGCTACCTGAAGCTCAAACTGTATCAGGGTTTCACATTGTACGACCAAGCGCACAACCAGATAATATGTAGTAGAGTATCTAGAAACCAGAACACACAGATGTTAAAATGATAAGTCAAAGACTGAGCTGCTGACGTCATCGTAACAAAATGTTGCCAATGACATCTTAGGTGCTGTGGATGAACCACGATGTGCTTCTCATCATCATTTTGGACATGATTTGATCCTAAACACAGTTGAGGTGCACCGAGTACAACGTGAGCATAAAGGATTATGGTAACAGACTCGCTTTCCTGCAGCGATGTGCGGTGTGATGAGAAACGGAGAAAGTTGTGGAGCGCTACAACGTGCAGCTCTGGTGTAGGAGGAAGTTTCTGGAGCAAGACTGGGATCTGGCTTAGCATAATAATACACGATTGGTTTGGCTTCCACTGCCTTCTGCCAATCACTCGCATGTTGTTGGGTTTTTTTTTTTGTCTCTCCGGTTCTCCAGTAAAGTGTCTGATCAAACAAGGCAGTATGTTACCGTAATCACACGGAACACGATGTATGACAGCTGGCTTTAAATCGTGTCCTCCCATCCAGTCTCCCAGCAGAAACGACTGCAGTTGCTGGTCTCTCAGGAAAACATGACCAAATATTCTCGCCCCTTCCCTCCAACGCATGGTGTCACCTCAAGGCTATTACGCAGACAGTGGGGGTGACCTGGAACTTAAAGGAGGGTGAGCACTGTTTATATAGAGCAGATGTACTCACAATATGTCCATATACGCTGAGCAGGATATCCAGTGCCCCCTGCAACCCTGCCGGACCGTCTTCCTACCTTGACACGCTCTGTTTCTTGCAGCATCCAGAAGTTCTGAGCTCAAGTTACAAAAAGAGATTCGCCCGAAAAAAACTTTTATGCAAATATGCACAAGCACTTTTAATATGAATCTACACTGAGTACACTTAAGAAAGTAGCAGCAAAGGACAAAGAGCAGATGTGGAGAAAAGTGAAATTAAGATGAAAAGTATAGACTGAGAGGAGACATAAGAGAAGGTGGAGTGGGCGTCAGACGAGAAGAGGCAAACAGGCTCGCTGAGAGGGATATGTTGGACACTGGCGAGAGGCGGCAAAGTGTCTCTCAAAGTGGCTCACAAATTGGACGGACATAGATTCGGTAACTGTCTGAGCAAGTGTGGAGCGAGAGAGAATGAGGACAGAGGGCGTCGGCTCCATAATGTGTACTGGAGTGTAAAGATATCTGTCGCTTGGAGCACAGCTTCAGACAGTAACATGCAGAATGAAGACACTCATTAAAAAGCTGGAAGTGAGGAAGAAAAAAAAGGAGACCGTGCAGAAAGGAGTCAAATCAGAGCCCGAATTTAAATGAAGTGTTTGTGCATTCATCTCTCTCTTCCTGTGCGACTGTGTAACTTTTTATCTGCCTGCCTGTCTTTCTGCAGACTTCATGCTAGAATTAACTGCTCGGCCTTTTTTTGCTGCTGGGACCAATTTTGTTTTTTAATAGTGCCTGGGGTCATAAAGTCCAGTAATGGATGGTAAAATAACATTATGGGTATATTCTATAATATGGCCATCAATATGTGATCTGTATATACGAGATCCTAATAATGGTAACCACTGACCTTAGAGAGCGAGTCATTATATAGTAAAGAGAGCAGTTATCACTGCTCCATATTATTTAAATAAATGGTGAAGAAAATTCAATTGTCAGAGATTTTTAATATGGATGGGATGTTTTAGCCTTTAATAGCATAGAGGCAGAAAAAAAGCATTGAAAGACAGAGCAAGAGACGGGACTTGGAGGATTTGTTCCAGTCTTTGTTGATTCAGCAAAGTCACATTTGGCCATATAGTCTGTTAAAAGCTTCGCTGAAGCATAAAGTCACGCGTGTTTTTTAGTGTCAAAGGAGTATTCACTGCTCAAGTGTACACAGGAAATGCATGCATGTCCAAAGACCAAGCTCCGCCGAGGCTGCTCTGACACAAAATATACGCGCGCGCACACACACACACACACACACACAGACAAACAACAACATGTTTCCACAGTGGCCCTGAATCAGCAAGAAGGTACTTCCAGACATTCCCTCTGAGGTTAAAATGTTCTATTTGCTGCTTTATATCTGCAGACACAGGCATACACACCCATGCCTAGGAAAATAAACACACACAGACACACAGTGGTTTTTGCAACTTTTCAGCACACAGAATAGAAACACTCATTTCTTTGAGGCTCACCAGCTCAACCACTAACCCTAAAATCAGTCGTGACCGGTCACTGTGAGGACTGGCCAGAACCCCACAGTCCAAAATATCCACGCAAGAACAAAGGGATGTCAGGAGTCGGCCCTCATCGCTGTAGCTCAGGAAAAAAACACACACACACAAACACACACACACACACAGTTTTACTTGTGTTAGAAAGCTGTAATTTAGTAAAATTGTATTTGTAGAATGGTGTTATTGCTCCATAGATTCCTATTAGACTTCATCTAGTCAGTGTTATAAACACACACTGATGACATTTTATTTGTGTATATTGACTTCCGCAGACTTGCTTGATGCTCTAGGTGTTATCATCATAAAGCCTACATCAGAGGTGCCTAATAATGGCCATATTCTACTTTGTTCTCCAGCTACCCACTGATGATTACCTGGTACAGAAACGTTTCTGGTTCTGTGGGGGGGATTTTTTTTGAGCCCCTGTTTTGAATCAGTTTAAAAAAATTAAATCCATTAATCATTTAAAACTTATATAACTTATAAACATAATTATGTTAAGAGCAGAAGTGCCCAAACTTTTATAAAGACTCATAGATTTTCCTGTGGGAAACATCTGAAAGGCGAAGGCAAAGCAAAGGTGCCTTATAAATGCACTGTTTAATAAAAAAAAGTTATGATTGGAATAATTTGCGTTTCAAACTGTGAATTAAGTCACTCAGAAATGATTAAATAAAAAAATGTTACAAAAATACTTTGCCCAACATCGTGGCAAAACCAAAATTAATACTCTGGTGCAGCTACTCCAGCAATACCAGAAACAGTTCTCAACAGTTTACAGAAGTTTCTTCTGACATTACAGAGTAATCTGAGAGATATTTGAATTAAATTTAAGTCTACTAAAACATTTGAAAAGCGGTAGCTTGGGGTCCCCCTAGTGGTCGCGGGGCTCTATGAGTCTGCATAGTCTGCATAGCTCAAAAAACAGTATCCTGTTTTCAGCCAATGAAAATCTCTAGGTGCAGGGGTGGTTAGAAAACCAGCAGGACGGTGGCCATCGAAGGTCAGCATGGGACACCTCTGGAGGCAACATCAGCATTTTATTGGTGTTTCTCTGTGTGTCTTTTCTGGCCAACTGAACTGAACTCAGCTAGCAGCAAATCATGTTCTATGAGCAGCACTGTTTATGGCAGCACTCTGTGACTTTCTAAGTAGTTGGAACTCATGTTTTACAAGTTGGACTCCCCCGTTGGTCATCAGAGCCAACACTTGCAGAACAGTGAGTTTGTCCCCGTTGTGGACAATTTAAAAATGTGACTTCCCAACTTCACTCTTTATACTTAAGAATTGCAACAGACTTCCTTGAAATATTGTGTTGCTTTAGCTGTAAACGTGTCATAAAATCTTCTGTGAGTATCTGCTTGTGTCCTCTTTTTCAGGAGAACTACCTCTTTCAACATCTGGTTTTTGCTTTGGTGAATATATGCTGTCATACATGTCGAGTATGCTGACTGTAAGTAACATAACAGGCTGTAGTAACAGACAACCACAGAAGACAGAATTGAAAGTATTTACTTTATTTTACATGTGCCATATGCACATACACAAAATTTACAAGATTCAATATGAACTAAGTGCGAGGACGCGAGCCTACGCACTGCAGTGAACACATTTGCACATTTGTGTAATGTAATGACCCGAATACCGCTGAGAAGTGCACAATCACCGCGTTTTAAATGCTGAAAAAACCTTTGATTAGGATTGAGATGGTTAATGCAGCGCTGACACAGCTGCTAATGATGAGTGAAATCTATTGTGTGACTGAACTGTGACCAGAACGAATCAGATTCTGATCATTTTCATTGCACAAGACGTGATTTTGACCGTTATATTAGACAGGTGTGAGCAGGAAGTTCCTTTGCAAATACTACTTATGAGTTCAGCACTTTATCGGTACAGCTACTGATTTGCAGTATTAAATCTGCTCCCTGCTCTCAACACAGTGAACCTATAAACAGCAGTTCATAACGTGCTTTATACTTCCCATTGAATTTCGGAATGCATCTGTTACAATGAGCTGGCTGATGCTCATGTTGAATGTTCATGTCCATCCTCATATGAGTTTGTTAACTCTGCGTGTGTGTGTGTGTGTGTGTGTGTGTGCTCCTGGCAGCTGGCGTCTACTTTAACACAACATACCTGTGGAACCTGTGAAGAGAGAGATCGTAAACTGTGCGTTTCTCCGCTTGGGAGACTTTGTGATAGACTTTTTCGAGATGCATTGAGTTTTTATTTTTGTTCCTCCAGCACCAAATGCAGACCCGATGGCATTGGAACTCGTCAATACCACAATCTTTAATAATTTAACCGCGGGGTCCATTTATTACTTTCACTGCCAATCCATAACTGTAACACTGATGTTTTTCTGCAATTGTTATTTATGAGGTCTTCACTGAATTCATTATTTATTTGTATTTTTATGTAGAAGGTGTGTGTTGGCTTCACATGTTTCTAGATCAAAAGAAATATCTACTGGAGAATTCTTCATGCCAGTGAGGCAATAACCCATCGGCAGGGTATGACGCTCCCCCTGAAGTGGATATCAATTACAGGATTATGATATGTTATTTTCGCTTCGGAGGAATTCAATTGTAACTAATCTCAGCGCATTGACGGGATTCTTCTATCTATTCTGTGCCTAGACTGTCTCTGCAGCCTAACAGCATCTCTGCTAATTATTATCCTTCAGGATGTGTGATTTGGAGAGGCTGGGGAAAGGGTGGTTAAGGTGAGGGACTGATGCATGTAGCCCGATTTACTGTCACAGCATTCCTGTTCCCCAGCATGTCCCAGTTGAAGGAGAACTTGCATACGCGTGGCTGGGAAGCGGATCTGACACTCTAAAACCAGCTCAGGGATGCTCTTAGTGAATTTTCCCACATTAATGCTTTTAGAGCATCCGCAAACATATGCTCATGCACGTGGGCGCCCGGCACATGAAAATCCACACGCGCACACACACACACACTCCCGTGCACCTCATCCCTCGCTAATTCCTCTCTTCTCCTCCCTCTTTCGTCTCCTCTCCTCCCTCATCCTCCCTTCACGGGCTGCCAAGCTAAGCCCAGAGCAGTTAAATAATCACTAAGGCTTCCAGCTGGCAAAATATGCTTGTTTTTTGTTTTTTTCTGAGAGGAGAGAATATAGCAGCGATAGCAGGACACGACAGTGGCCAATATGTATTGATATTGTACTAACAAAATGTGTTTGCCTGTATGTGAAGGGTGTTGTGATGAAGTTTTCGAGCCTGCCTCGGACTTGGTAAGAGGTCCGTTCAGCAACACAAGCGGACCCCATGGAAAAACAAACTCCTGTCTGAGAAACACTCGCTGGCTTCGATCTGTTGTGCACGTGTGTGTTCGGAGGCTTGTTTTCTTCTGTTTGTCCCCGTGTGCCTTCAGAGGGGGAAAACAGAAAATTGGGAACTTGAACTCTCAAAAATTTATCTTTTCAATCTGATGTAATAACTTGTAATAGTTATACTGCACTCCTACATTCTCTCAACGTCGGGTCAGTCCTGCCTCTTTACTTTATCGCCCTGAGGATCCAAAATGCTGATTATCAGTTCAGCCTAAACTAACCATGACTTCCATGTTAATGGTTTTAGTCGTTAAAGCTCAACTGGTTCAAGTTATTTTCTACAACAGTAAGCCAGCTTTTGGAGCTTAGCACCTACAGTATCCGCCACTGAAAGCGAGTAAAGCAAGAACAGCTTAAAGCCAGGCTGTCGACTTTGGTGACGGGCATTTGCGCGTGGATACGCGCGCGCGCACACACACACACAGAAATATCACTTTTCAGCATTCCTCCCAGCTTACTGTAGTTGCAGGTACCTAATACAATATTGGCGCCTGGGTCATATCTGTAAATATGAGTACATCAAAGGAGTTCATCCTACCAGGCACATCAGTGTGGCCGCTGGATTCTCCGGCTGCCTCCCTCGCTCTCTCTCTCTCTCTCTCTCTCACACACACGCCCATTCACACACTCCCATCTGGCGTTTAAGTCGTGTATTTTTGATGTTGAGTTGCCATCGTGTGTTTGAGTCTAGGTAATGTGTCAGTAACTTTATCTGTCTTGAAATAGCCAGAAATACCCAAAGGCCTAGCAGAGTCTTATGAAGTGTTCCTCCTCAGCGCAGTGCAGATTTATGCTACTTACTTAGCGAAGACAGGAGGTGGTAAGTAACTCAATCATACAATCAGTCAGCCATTTAGAGTGTCAGTCGGTCTGTCAGTCAATCATCCCCTCTGTCATGTGCTGCTGCTCTCCTTCTCCCTCTCTCTCCATATATCTGCTTGTCTCTCTACCCTGTACACTCACTCACACCCACCCACCCACCCGCCCGCACACTTAAAAACAGAAACACACACACACACACGCGCGCGCACAGAGCGTAACAAGCAGCAGGGATTTTTGATGGCAGCTATTTTTAGCAGGTTGTATCTCGGTGGGTTTGGTAATTTTCTCTCCTCAGTAACAGTTACCATGCAGAGACTGTCGTTACGAGGAGCAGTCCGAGGTGGCCAATCATCTGCCTCCCCGTGTGATGGATGGGCACACAAAGCACTTGGCATGTTGGCGAGGGACCGAGGCAGGTGACAAAAACAAATATTTCCGTGTTTGTCTGCCCATTAGAACACCTGTCCACATTAACTAGTGTAGGCAGATACATAATATATATGTAAACAGTGGAGTGTGTGTCAGTTGAATGGATAATCTTCAGCACACAACAGGCGTGTAAGTGAGCAACTGTTGCTGATTCATAAACTATATCAGCAGACATCTCGGATTTCACACTATTAAAACAGATTATTGATGATTTCAAAGCCCTGTTGCAATTACACACTTCTATCATCGCATCCTGTCTTCTATTGATCAATGAAAGAGACCATATTCATCGGGGAGCTTTCTTTTTCCATGTAGAAACAGCAATAGTCTAAACATGCTGCAAATGCAGGGAACAAAAACAAAACAGTCAGCTATAATCCCGGCAAAACCTGTGCAGCTCACCGCATTAATGTTCAAAGCTGACTTAGCAAAACTCAAAAACTATATTAGACTGCCAACAAACAAATGAGCTATATTAATAAAAGAGCAAGGCACAACGGTGGAAAAAAATCTGCTTATCGGTTCCATATAGCTCTAACAACAGGAAATAAAATCTTAAAAATACATAATGTTAGTGCACAGTTTCTCCAAGGTGACTCGCTGATGCTGTTGTTGGTTCTCCTCAGTTTAATATCGTTGTTTAGCCTGAAAGAGGCTCAAAGTATTTCAGAAGTAATTTGACATAATTACTGCATATGATGATATTAAAATAGCTCGCCGACCCTAAAAATCAAATGGCTGTTTTAAATTGGCTACATTTTAAGAGCGATGTGATCGTATCAAGCAACTTTATCAAACTGCATGTTTACCAAATGTTTTTTTGTTCTTTAAAAAGAATGAAACACTAACTATTTCTCTTCAACAGGATTTCTAACCCTTTGTGTGTGTGTGTGGGCATTCTGCTGTAAAAAAAAACATTTACAGCTATATTTATAGCTCTTTGACATATGACATTGCAATTTGAATTTGACTTTTTAATTGTGAAGTAGATCACAAACGTTCGTATCAGCTCACGAGCCTGGTGCTACACGCACAGCTGTTCCGTTTGTTGTCCGTAGTTGTCATGAAGTCTAATTACAAGCAGAAACATCAGCTCACTGGATAAAAGCGTCTGCCAAGCAAAGTAAAGTACTTCAGTGGGGTTCAAAACTTTGTGAAGAAGGTTCCTTTCATTTGAGCTTTTGAAGGTAAACCAGTCCTGCTCACGAGGAGGACGTGATATTAGGGGGACAAAGATCTAGTTGTCATAATTTTGGGGTGGACTATTTGGGGGCCGTGATTCCTAGTTGTTGAGCTTGTTTGTTTTCAAGGAGGCAGGAGATGGTTAATTAGTATTGGGGCTATTTTATTAGCATTCCGCGTCATCATTTCATCCCCGATATAACCTATTAATGGCGCGTGTAGCTGTGTGCTGTTCATCTCCTTTAAGGCCGGCAATGGTTACATGCATATTCCCAAATCTAATCCAAGACTAAGACGGAAGCATGTTATCGGCTTGCTGCTGTAACAATTTGAACATCATTTCCTGAACAGAATGATGGTTGCTGTGTTGTGGATCAGAACAGCGGTGCATGTCCTTGCTGTGTTTTCCCTCCCGTGAATGCTGAAATGGATTTGTAGAGTCGGACAAGGTAAACTTTTGATAGACAGGTGGTGCTGCCGGTAAAGGAGGAGTATAAAGCAAAAGGTGAAAACAGAGAATTAGAGAGGCGCAAGGGAGGCTAGTGATTTGTGAGGGAAAAAAATAAATATTTGAAGGTTGCAGCAGTACTAGAGCATAGCTGGTGAGCTCTCTGCCGATGTGACAACAGGAAAGGTGGTGAAATACAAGATCAGGGGTCAGGGCATGAGCAGACAAAAAAAAATGGATGATGAGTCCAAACAAGGCAGAATGGAGGAGGAAGCCATTACCGAACACATGCTGTGCTGTGGCTTCTTTCTCCTCTCTCCCTTTTCATACACATACACACCTTAACAATACCTTAAGACAGAAATGAGGGCGACAGTATTGTATATGTTGTGTTCGTGGCATTTCCAAGTCAAGATGATCCTGTAGGCAGTTCCATTTTTAACTGTCATCTGTTCACTCAGTCTTCTACCCAGAGTATTTTCAGCATATAGTGACAAGATGGTACATGGACGTCTTTGTCATGTTGCTCCGGCTCTGCCTGCTCTGGCCTCGTGGTTGTTTGTCTCTGTCTTCCTAATAGGTTCCCATAGTGTTACTCATCAGACAAAGGTCGGAGCACCTGAGACCAGTGCTCCACAGCAACAGGTTCCTGGCCTTAGATATTAGGTTTGGAACCTCACTCCCCTCACGTACCACGAGAATGTTTGTGTTGCTTCGGGGAGAAGCCTGAAATAAAACCCTTTCATACTGAAACTTTGACCTGATCGTGTTGTTAAATATACATTTAGAGAGGAGTTCACTTATTCTCAAGTAACCTTGAATGTCTCAAGCAAATGTCTTGTTAATCCGTCCAAATGTCAGCCTCGCTGGCGTGGCCGGGGGGGACGTGAAAGGATTAATAAGTCATGAGAAACCATCCTCTGTGGAACATAAACGTCTAAAGAAAGTCATTCACTTAGTAGTCGTTGAAACATTTGTGTTTGAACAGAAGTGATGCACCTGACCAACAGACTACTTTTAGAAATAACCAATATCGAGGTTGTTGTTCGTGTTTACCATGGCTGAGCGAACCAGCAGAAAAATACCTGGCCTCCACAAACAAACTGCCCCGACTGCTGCAATTTAAATGTTACTAATGATGTGGGCAAATCTCAACGCAAATAAGAAGACAATCACATTCTCATAAATGTATCTGCCACGAGAAGAGAAATGAAATCAGTGTGATGTTATTGTCCTGCAGGTCTCTATCTGTCTCTGGATCTCCTCTGTAGCAAATAAGCTGGTAAAATGAATTCACATATTTAAGGAGAATAGCAGCGGATATGTGTTAAATCAGCTATCAGTATGCTCCGGGGCAGTTTGGGCGGGTGAGTCCGTAATGAGGGGTGCTATAAGAATGCACACTGTCAAAACCAAAGTCAGATTTGTCAAATAGTGTACGTAATTAAAGTAGGATACCACGATCTGCTTAATACAATATAGAAGCCTGAGTGTAGCCAGCACTGTGCCCGAACAGAAACAGCCAAACTGTCAGGCCCAATCAGCTGGTTCTGAGCCGCATGGTTCTGAACTTAGCTCCCTCGAGAGATGTTGATTCCTCAGAGATGTTGTTTCTTGTGTTGACTGTTGTTTTCAAGCCTCCCTGAGCCTGGTTTCTATTTCGTTAATGGGAGTTTTTTCTCTCCACTGTTGCTTAGTGTTTGCTTATGTCGGACTGTTGGGTTTTGTACAATGTTCTAGTTCTATAGTGCGAGATCTTAAACCTTGCATTGTAAAGTGCCCTGTGATTACCTTTAAGACGACATAAATATATTAAGAACTACATACTGTAGCAGAAAAGTTCAGTGGAAGAGGGGTAAACCCTCAATTGGCACGGCCAAAGGCTATGATGGGATCGTTTCTAGTTCAATCCCACTATGGTAGGAATAGCCAAGATTACCATTAATGAATCCACAAAGTCTCTGTGCTTGTGAGGAACTGTAATTTGGAACGACAGCCAAGTATTCATTCTTTGGTTTTGAGAGAAATTAGTTCATCAACTATATAATAATAACATTAAACACGCTGTTATGGTTCATTAGTTTAATGCATTCGATTCTATATCTTTGCAAAAAATGTTCCTATTCTTATTAATTCATTCATTCAGAGGGCTGTAGGAGGTCAAATCACTACACACATTTCAAAAACAATTTGACACACGCCGAATGATTCATGAAAATATACTCGATATGTTTGCAGATTGGTTGATAAATTCATTCTGTTAGATTTGAGGATCCTATTGTAATATATCCCCCAATTAACAGATTCATTTTTTAGTGCCTGAAAAGCACATATAGCTTGCTGAGTGTAATAAAGCTCCTTTGAAGCGAGAATAACAGGAACAATGAAGCGTCTTGTAGACAGTCGTCAGTGAACAGCAGGAAATCCTTTGATAAGTGCAGTGAGTTGCTCTTTGAATTTAACTCTCGCTGTGATTTGAAACTCTTTGAGTTTGAAGTTTTAGTGCACAATATTCTACTTTCACTTCTCCTTCTCCGTGCACATGATGTTGGTATTCTCAAAGTCAAGGAATGCAAGATGAGACAAGTGTAATTCTGCTGAAGCTTATACATGTATACACAGTCAATTCACGTTTCCGCTGAGACAAAGTTCTCAGAGAGCACAGGGAAGTCTTCACTAATGGTTCGAGCGTCTGAAGCGCAGCAGAAAATGTGAATCTGCCTGTACACGCTGTAGCGGGTGAAACTGCCCTTACAACCTCCAGAGGGGTGGGTGCTCAGTTCGCTATCAACAGGACATCTTGTTACATCGACCTTGGCAAACTCAGAGATTCTCATAACAATTCATTTCCATTCGTGAAAATTTCCCAACACGTACCCAACAAAGTACACAATGTCACAGCAACAATGAATAATGTGTCGAAGCAAAACTACAGTTTGTAGTGTGGTTATGTGTTAAAGATGGCGAAGCAAACAACAGAATAATGACTTATTAATAATAATAATTCCTGTTTCTATTGATCAGACTACATATGCTCTCAGGAATTTTGAAAAAGAGTAGAGTGACCATCCTTTCAGAGTAGAGGCATCTTAGGCTTAGCGGCAACTTCATCTCGTGGATAAGGTATTTGCAGAACAGGGAAAGTTGCCGTTCCTGAAAATAAACAATGCCCCTCCTTGGGGATTAAACACTTTTAACTACCCTGAGTTGTCCCGAGGCCTGCTGCACACCTTTCCATCTCAGGGAGCAATGATGCAACAGCTTCACAGGTTAGAATTTACTTGCTGTCAGTCACGCTTACTGCTCCCGGTTGATACGTGTTCCAGGTGGTACGCAGACCTACTGTTCATCAAACGGCACTCAGCGATAGCGGACAAGTCAGAAACTCTGAGTCAGGCAGGAGGCAGAGCCGAGTGGCGTAGAGTCAAATTAAGCCCAATTTTAACTGCAAATGAACCGACCTAAGAATTCAGCTGACTTTCTGCCAGAATGCTGGTTGTTTGCCTGAAGGATCACTGATCTGTCTGGCAAACATTCTCTGGTATTTCTGGCAGGTCAGATATTTTGGTTTGGCTGTCTTACAGTTTGTGGGGCACTGTGGTCTGATTTCCCACAAGGCTGCCGTCCAAAATCTGTTATGAACAGATAAAATATATATATATATATATATATATATATTCTATTTCTGTGCTAAGAATAAAAAGTTGAGGTCATAAAAAAAGTTAAACTTTATATACTTTAGTGAGT
>JAUMTR010000001.1:18502901-18514207 GCA_032270685.1 Microctenopoma stevenorrisi
TATGACGTTTTTGTTTCACCAGCATAAACTAACATGCTAACCAGCCAAATAAAACATTCACATAAACGAGTGGAGCCTAATATTGACACCTAATAGCATTTTTAAACTTTCCACTGACTCCCAAAGATAAAGATTTGTAATGAAGAAGAACACTGCAGACAGCTGCTCACACACTATGCAACACTATACCTGATGATTACTTGTTATCACTGAAAACGCATACACACACACACACACACGCACACACACACACACACACTTCTCAGGTGAGACTCTCTGTTCCGCCTGCGCTTCCTCTCTCTCTCTCTCTCTCTCTCTCTCTCAAACAAATCACCGTGGCGATCCCCCATCCATCCATGAGCCGAAATACATTCATAGCCACATACACACGCTGACACACACACACACACACACATTCAGTCGTTCTAATATTACAGAACATCTCTCTCAGAGCCCATCCAGGCTGTCAGGGGAATATGCTTATTTGTGATTTTATTGGAGAAAACGGTGTCCTGCATTCCCATTATTGGCACAATCTCACAGCCCCCAGGGGTTGCAGGGATAGATGTGCTTACATGTGTGTGTGTGGGAGAGTGTCTGTGTGTTGGTCCATGTGCCTCCATTTGTGAAGATGTACGTGAGTCGTAGCTCTCTGATTTATAAAGCTTGATTTATCTGACAAATTGACATGGCTGATCATCGGTGTGCTTGTTCAGAAGTTCTTTGTGTTTGTGTTTGCGTGTGCGCAACACTTCTCGGTTTGTGTGTCGATGTGGAGGTGGGCCTCGGATGAAGGGAGAGACAGAGAGAGAGAAAGATGGAGGGTGGAATCAACACTCCGAAAAATTGAAGTTTTTTGACAAGCTAAGCCGACTTAAAATGCTTACCAGGGGCCATATTGAATAAAGATGATGGGTTTAGCTAGGCGGGGAGTGGGGGCTGGATCAACTGCAGGCTGTGTGGGGAAAGGGTTACACTGGGGACAAGGAGGGAAGTGGGGTGTATACAAATCTCTGCGCTGCGGGGCGGTTAAGATATATAAGTGAATTTGTTCATTTGTGTGTTAAAAACACAAGAGGACGTCATTTAATAGTTTGTCTGGTCTGAGGGAGATAGTGCAAATTGTCAGTGTGTAGGTATGTTTTTAATTTACCTGCCATACGTCCCCTCGGTTTCTCATTGTTGTGTTACCAGCACAAAGGAACGGTGAAAGGTGGAAGAAGGAAGGAGACACAGAGAAAGTTGAGGCTGCGGTGACACTAATGGTTTCTGACCTCTACAGGACAAACAACCAGATTTCCAATCCTCTGGGTTCCCTTCCCCTATCTCCTCTCTGTCCCCTTGTCTCGAGGGTATTGCTTGGCACCATTATTTGGGTGGAATTAGCTTTTACCACCATCTTCCTCTATTTGCCTCCCTTCACCTCTTTTGTTATCTGTGTCTTATTTTGTTCCCCTGTTCCCCTCGCTTTTTAATCTTCCTTTGTTCTCCTTTCCTTTCATATGATTCAGATCTCATCCCCTCCTCATCCTCCTGTTTTCTCTTCTTTCTCCTCTGTTCGTTCACTTCCTCCTGTTCCTTTTTCTTCCAGCTAGCTTCCTCCTTCCTTTATTTCTTCTTCACTCTCTTGTTTCTTTTCCTTGCTTCCCCTTTCATTTCCCCTACTCCCTTTTTATGTTTCATTATTTCCTTTCCTCCTTCCAGTCATTTTTGTTGCTCTCTCTCATGTCTCTTTTCCTTACCTATTCTTCCCTGTCCTAGTGTTTCCTGTTTCCTTCATACCCCCTTGTTTCTCTTTTCCTTCCTTCCTACCTTTTTCCTTGTTTTCTGTTCCTTTCTCTTTTCGCCATTAATTTTTCTGTGTTGTCTCACGTCCTCTTCCTCACCTGTTCCTCCACATTTCTCTCTTCTCCTCTGCCTCTGTCCTCTTACATGGTTGACCTCTTCAATGTTCATGCTTTTCCATGTATCCCTTCCCTTCACTTTTCCATTCCCTTGTTTCTTCTTTACTTGTCCCCCTTTTCTAATCTCTTGTTTTGTTGTTTTCTCCTGTCTTTTACCTTTGTCCTTTCTCAACACCCTCCTCCCCACCTTCTCCCACATCTCTTTCCCCTCCATTTAGCCTAACAGGTTTTGGATGCTTAGGGAGACTGCAAGCTCTGTCCATCTCCAACACACTCTCTCTCTCTCTCTCTCTCTCTCTCTCTCTTGAGACCCCCCTTCCAACCACCCTCTCCCTCCCCCTCCACTCTCCTTCCCTTCTTTCCCTCTGTGTGTCTAGAGGGTGTCAGCCGCCAGTAGTTACTCCCATCCGTCCTGCTGACCACCAGGCCACGCCGCGGCACAGACACTGATCTGATGTGACAGCTCTCTCATTATTTAAAGTCAGAGCCGCTCTGTGTGTTAGTGTCAGTGTGTTTCTGGGGGTGGACTTGGCGGCGGAGTGTGTACGTGGCCGTCTGACTGCCCGTGTGTGTGTGGGTGTCTCTGCCCTTCTTTTCCGAAGGGCCAATGAGGAGAGGAGAGAAGAGGTCTAATGAAGTGAACATTTGATTGGGAGCCAGAGAAGCATATAACTGTTAAAGGAGAGGAGAGAAAGGGATAGTTGTTTGGGGGAGAAAAGCCTCTTCTTTATTGAAGTAAATTGGGGAGTCAAGAAAGAGGAAGCAGGCAAAAAACATCTTAAATTATTTGCAGTCTCCTTTTATTTTTACTGTTTTTGTTGTCTTTCAGGTTTAGTCCCAAACCAGCCATGATGCCTATCCGATGACCGTTTGCCAGGTGAAGAATGCAACATGTGTCTCATTTGCAAGCGGTTAAGTGGTTCACAGGAGGCGAAGTCACTGACATAACCTAACAACGCCAATTGTTCAGGTAAACACAAATTTGGAAAGCTGCCGGCATGGTGATTTAAGCACACCTTGTTTCAAAACTCACGCGCGGCCAACAACAGCGGCAGCACAAATGTCCACTTTCCGAAGTACAAGCTAAGTGGGCACTTAATCAAGTGCTGAGAGGCTGAGGTGGTGAGAGATTGGACCCCCCTCCATGCACACACGCACACATACAAACACTCTGCCTCTGCCATTCTGGTTCCTCTCTGTATGTATTTCTCCTTATACATTCTCACTCTCAGCTCAAACAGAGAGCGTTTGACACTTGACCTCTACCAGCTCCAATATAAAGTAAAAAACACACGCGCACAATAGTATGGAGTGAGAAGCACTGACTCGATTTACCTTTGCACTGTAGCAATCAGATGCCGGGGGCCATAGATCTAAATGGAAGTGACCCTGTCCGCTTAAGTAAACCTAAGAGAAGAGGAGTGGAGAGAAAAACTCAAAGACAGTCTGATGGTTGAGGCCAACATGTTGCTGTCACACAAAGTGTCAACAAGGTGACGAGATGGGTTGAGCCGCGAGATCGTAGCATATACGCATGTGATGAATAAGCGCCGCCATGAGTCCAAGCTGTTTTCTCCTGACTGTCCCTGCAGATATAAGAGACACCATCCACCTGTGGCCTATGGATGTAATGAGAAAGGAGAGAGCACAAGCTTCTCCTAGGGCTCTAGTACCTATGTCTGTCCTTGTTGGGGTGTGCGCTTGTGCGCGTGTGCACACCCCTCTCCGGGCTGTAATACACGATGGACTATTTCAGACCATGCCCCTGTATCTGTCTCCATTCATATTGGCTGCTGGCTGCCTGAGGGCTGTTGGGGCCCTTTGACAGATATTAAAGGAAGGAAGTCTGCCAGCAGCAATTCTATATGAGAAAACACAATTGAAGGCATGACTTTATTGTCTTAAAGGTGCAGTTCGTCCAAAAGCAGTGTTTGGCATGATTAAATGAAGAAAATGAGAGAGGAAGCATGAGTTTATTACAGATTTATTGTCTGCGTGTCCAAAATCAAAGAAGTGGGGTAGGGGGGGGCAAGAAGAAAACAAAGAGGGCTATAATTTATTGTTGCGTAAGTCCAAGAAAGCTCAAATGAAGGTAGAGAGGTGGACTGCAAGTGGGACAGGCAGTGAATGCGAAAGATTTTTTCTTGTCTTACTGAATGCTATGATATTTATTACTATACATTATAACTTATAGCACATACACTGTAATAAAATCACACGCTGGAACAGTTCGACTCGATTCAGACAAAGAAGCTTTCTCTAAATGTTTCAGCCACAAACCAGATGTGACTCAAATATATGTGATTTGCAAGTTTTGTCAGAAACGCAAACCAGCAAACGTGAACACCTCGAGCACAAACCCCGCCATTAAGAGCAGGAAATCATGACAGATGTTGAAGCGACGACAGTAACAACCTCCTTTCATTTAGGAGGGGGCTTCTTCGCCAGTGGTTCTCCCTACAATAAAAGAAGCACAAGCTGGAACAAACTGATGGAAGCACGAGCGCTGTGCCAATCAAACTGGTAAAGAGGAGCGATTCAGGCGGATGATCAAAAAAAATAATAAATCTAGACGCAACACGCTGTGAAGTAAATATTTCATTCATGTTCTATTTTTTAGCTGAATTGATTGGTTTGGTTTAGCAGTTGTTGCCAATCAGGCTTTTTTTTAATCACTATGTAAGTTCACGCAGCTCTGAAGACTTCACAGCGTCGCCAAACAGCATAACTGCTGAATAGCACTTTTGTTTTGTCATCATTTACTGTATTGTATCATTGATGCAAAAACTAATTTGTCTTATAGGTTTTACGTCTGCATCACCTGGCCCTCATTTACACATTATGCTCACAGTCATGATTCTGGAAGTTTCCACTTGGCAACTCAGATATATGAAGGAGAGATTCATCATAAGCACGCAGCAGCTCGATTCAGACCACATAAGTGGCATAACAAGTTCTGTTCTCCATTTATATGAAGATAAAATGGGGCCAACCATTAAGTTCAATATTGTCACTGCACAATCACAAGTTGGGATTTTACCTTACATAGAGAACACTGCGATTCACTGAGCGCTTCACAGGTCCTCTTTTCTCAACTTTTTGTGAGTGCTTTGCTGCTGAGTGTTTTGGCGAGCCCCTCCACCTGACACGGGCTCAACCTGCCCAACCTGCAAACGCTCTTTGGCAGGTTGGCAGGTCGCCACGCGGGTTACGTCCAGTGTAATTTTCTGTGCGGGTTGAGATTTGAAGAGCTGAAACGATGGACGCCATGGATTCGAGTGGCAAAGCTTTTAGGCTGCCAATCCCTTCTGAGCACATGATTCGCAGCGAGCTGACAGGCGGCCTCAGCTTGGTTATGGTAATGGTCACTCATTATGACTGTCTTTACATATCTCTGACTTTTTATGTCTTGTGAAGTGTGACGGTCGAGTGTTTTCTGTGTACTCGTTTGTTTGTTTTTCCTTGCAGGTAGGCGGAGTCTGGTTTGGCTGGTCGGGTGCACCTGGGCCCTGTGCACCTGACCAGCCACAAAAGGATGCTGAAACCTGCTATCTCACTCTCTCTTCCTGATCCGACGCCGTGTGCAGTGGCTGTTGTGCCTGCCACGCACACACGGGTTTCTTTTGTTAGTTTGCCTTGAGTTATGGTCTGCATTTTTGGTGGTTTCGTTATGTAATTAAAACATTTATTCTACCTTTAACCCACGCCTCTCCTCTGTTTTGTTGCGGCTTGAGCCGGTCGTAAAAGAAGGTTGTTGTTTTTTCTGCGTTTGTATCAAAGGTTTGAAAGTCTGAATTTCTGAATCTACTTTTGTGACTTCACATCTTGGGTCTCGCTCTGAAACACCTTCTACTATACTGGAGAAATTCACAAAAAAAAACAAAAATGATGTCCGTGCTGGAGCTCATTGTTGAGATTTTTCTCACTCATAAATGTGTGGTAATGGAAAATACACCTGCTACACTTCACTGCACCTGCAACCTGATTTTCTTGGAATTAGTTATTTGGCAGTAGGTATATTATTCACAGTCTCCCGTGAGTGAACGTGAAACCTTCATCCCTTAAATCTGACGGGATTCTGACCTACCACAGACACTTGACAAATTAATACCTCAGTGTCCGATCTGTTAACATGAACCCTGAGGCAGCAAAAGCAATATAAATGAAAACCCAAAATCAACACTGACATTTTTTTCTCGTCCCGCGTGAAAGTGAAGGAAAAAAAATCATTGCATGGATTGAGCTGTGTTTCTCTTTAATCGTCAATCAGACAAACTACGATCGGTGTAACTGGCTCTCGACATTCTGGAGTAAAAGATTCTTTTACCTCTCACACAATGTGCTGAAAGCGTTCATATAGGAGATCCTGTAGTTTTGTCTACCTTCTTCTCAACGGCTATCTTCTTTGACAAACTTTAACAAAGTCTTATATTATAAGAATTATATTTTTGAGAGCTAAATGTTACAGGGATATACCAGTGGATTGCATCTGCTCAAGAGATGCAATACAAAAGCAAATCCCCCGAACACATACAATTTATTTTTCATAGGCTGCAAATCCTCAAAAGAATGTTGAAGAATTTACCAGAGAAAAAGCAGAAGAAGAAAAATAAAACATTACATGACACTGTTGACGCAAATTATTTCAGTTCTTCATTCTAGGAAAGTCTGTGCAAATTAATTATTAACACAAGGCTTTTGTTAGCTTTCATGCTAGGAGTGTTTCTCTGTGAACTTCGCTGTCATGAGTTTTCCTAATTACTCTGTTCGCTCTTATAAGTTTTTCTAATTAATTAGTAGTGTGTTTTAAGAAACAATGCCTTCATGTGGAAATTAAAGATGGGTGTGTGGCGCAGCATAGGGGTAGACAAAATAGCAGAAACACACTGAATATCGTGTTTCTGACTGTAGGCGGTGTGCTGACAAACTGTTGTGGTTCATGGGGGGATAACATTATCTGGAACCCTAAGACCATGCTATCCACACTTTATTGTTCTTTTTTTCCATCAGCCTCTAGGGTTACAGCCTGTGGTACTTTCAAATTAAGAGCACACATTAACAAAACATGCCTTTTATCTTTGAGATCCTCCTCAAAAGCGCTGTCACTGGAAGTTACAGGAGTCAACATCCACTGTGCGCAAATGTATTCAAATAAGAATAACAA
Source organism: Microctenopoma stevenorrisi (assembly GCA_032270685.1). Classification (NCBI taxonomy): domain Eukaryota; kingdom Metazoa; phylum Chordata; class Actinopteri; order Anabantiformes; family Anabantidae; genus Microctenopoma; species Microctenopoma stevenorrisi. The sequence goes on from JAUMTR010000001.1 coordinate 18,509,970, forward strand.
AATAAAGTAAGAAAGTCAAGCGCATATCTTCCAGTGGCATTTTATTAAAAAATAGGAGGCATAACACAATGTTTTTCCCAGTTGAGCTGCAATGGAAAAATGTGTACTAAGATATAAACCTGATGTGACTCATTTGGATGGTCCATGCAAAAACTGCAAACTTAATACAACACAAAAAGTAAGTTTAAAGTCAATCTAGGTCCAACCTTCTATGTGAGGGAAGCAGAAAGACATATGCATGCAGCAAAGAGAAACTAGATAAAAGGTGGCCACGCATGCACCCAAGTGACAGCGCTGTTCAGAGAAAAACACACACGCGAACCATGCGGGGTGATAAACGGTGAGACTGTGAAAATTACTAGTGAGATCTATCACGAGCCCGGCAGCCACAAGTGGAGATCAATAATAATTTATTGGCAACTATCTTTTTTTTCCCAAGCCTGAAGACAGAATGTGGATGAAGAAAGTGTGCATGTGGCCTTGGAAGTTGATTAAGAACAGGTGCAGTGACAATCTTATGGAGGTGATGGAGGCCTTGTGCATATGTGCAGCTTATATATATATTGTGTGTGTGTGTGTGTGTGTGTGTGTGTGTGTGCACCAGCGGATATTGATTGTTGATCGTAATTCACAGCGGGCAGACCGGGCCTCTCCATCACAGCAATCCACTGGAGTCTGCGGTGACTTATGGGTTGCAAACTTCTGTCAGCACTAACATGCACTAAATAACATAACAGAGGGAACTGATGGATGGATATTGGGAGAAATGGAGATAGAGAAGGATAGAGAGAGATCTGCTGCGAAGAATTTCAATCTCCAGCAGATTCCAGCGGCGACCCGCTGCGAGAGCTGTAATGTTGCTCAGTCACTGTGAGAGACCCACAGCTTGTTTTGCTGCCAGCGCTCGCCCGCTCAGGTTTGCCTTGCACACTAGTGCCCTCCTTTGACCGTTTCCAGCACTGCAGGGATGAAACAGCAGAATTTAGAGCCACCCCACTGACGGCAGCAACGAATCAAAGCAGGAATGTAGCGAGGCGTCTCCATGGTGTTGCTAAGGAAACGCAAAGGCATTATTACACACATTATCAGCCCGACAACCAGAACCCCTGAGGCGGTTCACAGACATTATGGCAGTTTGTTACTAGGACTATCGGGAAGGGAAAAGAGAAGGAAAGGGAGGGAGGGAGGGAGAAGGTGTCAGAGACCATGACTGACTACACAACCTGAAGAAGACAGGCAGCAAAGACTAATAGTTAACAAAGACTGGCAACTAAGGGACTGGGAGAAAGACAGGTGGACGGAGGAACTGGACAGATAATACACAGAAACTGTAAAAATGAGATAGATATGGCAAAAACACAAAAACGGCCAGATGGAAAATAAAGAGCCAGTCCAGCAGACAGACGGACAAACGGCGGAAGACAGGCAGACGAACAGATAGACGGACAGGCAAGCTGACAAATAGACAGACTAAGAGGACAAAATGAATCCAGAGCCCATAAAGCGTTCTTCCACGGTCAACATACATGCAATCCTCTGGCCACCTGGTTGGATTAAGCTGTGAGCTTGCAGCACACACACACGCACACACACACACACACACACACGCACACACGCACATGCACATGCACGTGCAGCAGCAGCCTCAGCCGTCACAAGTTGTCTTCCACGCTTCTCTTTGCACGGACTGAACTTGTTTGCTCACATACTGTACCTGTGAGTGTGTGTGTGAGTGTGAGTGTGTACAGTGTGTGTGTGTGTGTGTGATGAATATAATATTTAGGACTGTGTGATTGGAGGAATACATAACAAAAGGTCAAGCTGTCAGAAAAAAAGCCGAGCTCACAGAGCTCACAGCACTATAGAATGCCAAAGATCCTCCGCTGCTGTCATACTGTGTGTGTGTGTGTGTGTGGACACCTACATGTTTCAGTGCCTGTCTACTTAAAACACATGCGTTTTCAACATGCGAGCATGCAGGAATTTAAACATTTTTCCCATTTCTTTGCCGTGCTGCGTTTAGTCTGGCGGCGTGCGCATCGATTAGCATGCTCCGCGTGTAAACGGATGCATAGTGAGGAGATGAAAGCGGAGAGGAACACTTAACACAGCAACTCCTGATAAATGCATAGACCCCTCATTATTCTCTAAATGGAAACAGATGACTCCTCTCGTTCCCTCCCATCCACTTTCCCTCCTTTCCTCTGGCCTCGCTGTCTCCCTGACCTGCTAAAAGTTTCAGTCTCTTTCTCTCCTTCGCTCGTTCTTCTGCGGTTTCTCCTCCGCTCGGCCTCATTTCGCTCCTCCTGCCCTCTCTTCTCCTGCTCCGTCGCCACTTTTAATACCTTTCCTTTTGTCCCTCTTACCCCCCTTCTCCTCCTCACGCCTCTGCCTCTCTTCCACATCTCTCTTTCTCCCTTCTACACCGCTCTTACCCTCCACATCCTACCCTTCTTTCTTCCCTTCCTCCTCTTAGCTTCCCCTCCTCTCCTACCACCCACCATGTCACAGGGTATCATGGTTAATTAGCCAGTAGTGGATTTGGACTCTCATTAGTGTTTCAACAGGAGCAAGGAATACCTTCATTTTTATTCTCCCCCCGTACGCCCCCACCACCACCACCACCCACTCGCCCACCTCCAACACAGCCCTCACGCTTTCACTCACTCTCCTCTTTCTCCATCTTTTCACCCCACTTTCCGTTTTCCTCTAAGACAAGATAAGCCGGCCCTCGGCTGGCTGTCCTGAACTTGTTCCCTTTCTGCTTTGATGAAATGTTGGGCGTCTTTTCTACCGAGGAAGGAGGGACGTGTACCAGTTTGTGCATCAGCTTGATAAACTGCCAGAAATAAATTAAAAGGAAAATAATAATAGTGCCACTTTGAAGTGGGACCTACATTGTCATCTTTCAGCAGGGTTATGCGTTTTAATTAACATGTAGTGTCATAAATAAATTGCCTGTGTTTGACATTTAATGCATGCAGAAAGTTTCACTTTAAAAAGAGGTTATTTCACAGGAAGGGTGTAATCTGTGTTTCTTAGGCAGCAGGTACCCCACCCCATTGTGTGATTTTGAATGTGTCTCTGCTGCTTTTTTTTCCCACCATTTTGTCTCTGGGTTGTGTTTTGTGCTGCTGAGTTCGTAAATGGCCTTTCCCGGTGAGACTGCACCTGCATTAGTCAACCTGATAATTGTGATTAATTATAGTAAGACACACGATAGTGCCAGCACGTAGGCACACACACACACACACAGACGTGGATAAAGCACAAAGCAGTATACCATGCCTCGTGATACCTTCGTCCTGTGGCTCCTGGACTCAAACATTTGCCAGCATGTGCAGCCCGACGTTCGAAAACACACAACATGTGGACTAAATGCGTTCGATTTATTTTCTAATACAAGTAATTCCTCTGTGCGCAGACAAAAGCTGGCGTATTGTGCTGCCTATTGTGTGGGAAGGGCATTGTTGTTCGCCAGCCACTAAAGAAATGGGCTCATTTTATTCAGAAAATATGGTATTATACCTGTCTCGCTCCCTGCAAGGACTTTTATCTTACCTATTTCATTGTTTCACTTTTTTGTTGCACAGTGATATTTACAATCAGCCTGACATTATGTTATAAATGACTATACACTGAGCCATTCTGCAGTGGAGAAATGTATGCATCTCCGTGACAGGTGAGTGTGAATTATAGGATCGATGGAGGAATACACACACTCTCAGTGGCTGCCTTGTCACCGCTGAATGTGAGGGAACAAACAGAAAATGGCTCAATCCACGGTGATCTTCATGATATATTGAGTTATAAATTGCACATTCATGGTTTTATTTTTGAAATAGAGGACACAGTCGCACAAGGAGGTTGTTTTCTTCTAGTCCCAAGCACCAGGGGAGGGTTTACTTTGTTGCTTTTCTGTGTTGGATTTGATTAGGTTCACACTGGCCGATTACATGCCTGCAAAAAGATAAAATCTCAGCTGACAGTTTTGGCAATTTGTCACTACCACTACCGCGGCAGAATTATAAGAACATTAGGCTGTAAACAAATTGTAATTTCAGGCACCATTCCATAAATTCAGTAATGACAGATGTGGCTGAGTTTGTAGTTTTTATTAGAATATTAGCAGCAGCATGTTTCAGACACTGGCTTGTGTGCTAAGATTCAAGATTCAAGATTCAAGATTCAAAACACTTTATTAATCCCAGAGGGAAATTGTTTGCCATGAATACAGC
>JAUMTR010000001.1:18514278-18540488 GCA_032270685.1 Microctenopoma stevenorrisi
GCTGGTAGGCAAACTGGAGGGGGTCAAGTGAAGGTTTGACTAGTGGTCGGAGGGAGTCAAGGACCAGTCTCTCAAAGAGCTAAGCTAAGCTAACCTGCTGTTGATGCTATGTTAATATCTTGTTAATATCATGATGATAAAAGTTAGACAAGAAACACGATGTTGCTCATATTTCTTGTCCAATCTTATCATGAAAGTCCACGTAGAAGCACATGGGACTATTTTTAACCTCTGGATATTTCTCTACTGAACCTCGCAGCCATTCGATTCCATTCTTCGCTGTATGTTAATAAGACCAATTAACAGTTTCCAGAAACTTGCTTGAATTGAGTAATCCATCACGGTGGATCACAGTCAAGCCTACATTACTTTTGTCCCTTTTACCTTTTGATTGCACAGTACCGCAGTTCAAACTTGATCTAATTTGAAAAGTTGGTACCTCATTAAGATAATACTACAATTAAATGGGCTAAAACATAGCCGCTGGTCTTTAACGGCAGATTCATTGTTGCCATTCATAGCGGACATCGTGACATTTTACAGCTGAAAGCTTCACACGCGTAGCTCGGCTAAATCGAAGCTGGATGTGAGCCACTGTGAGACAGTCGCCATCACACACAGACACACACTCGCACAATCAGACATCGGCGCTGTTGTGTGCACTGCAGCTTCAGATGAACAGCAAAACATGCATTCACCTCGGAGGTCTCTAGGTGAACAGATGAGATCAGAGGCACAAAAGGGGAGCGGTGTAGGCTAACTGTCTCCAAACAGAGAGAGAGAGAGAGATGGTGATAGCCACACTGCAGTATGTCAGATCTGGGCCGTACGCCAGGTGAGCTCTCTCACATGTGACTCTGCAGTGTTAACTTCAGCTGCACCGCAGGACCTTGGCAACTCTGGGAGTACATGAGCCTGTGTGCGCGTGTATGTGTGTGTACATATGTCAGTGTATCCACACCTCCGTGCTGCAGGACAGCAGGACTGCACACTGCAGGTAGAACTTCATTGTCAAGCTTCTAAAGGCAATCAATTGCAGTAGAAATAGTGACACCTGCAAAAGCACAGCCACGTCTCCCTCCTGTGCTCTGTCTAAACTCGACCGCCTCAGCTCAGCTGCAACAGCTCTGCATCCTATCTTCATCCTTTTACCTGCAATTTATTCCTTTCAAACCTTTAAAAAAATTGAGATTGGCCATAGAGGAAGAAAGGCTTTTAAACAAAGATATACAGTTTACATTACATTATCTACCAGCGCTGCAGAAGGGTTCCAACGACAGAAACGCTGAACTGAAAGTCTGAAATCCATCGTGTTACGTCTGGAAAGTTATGCAAAAAGACAGATTTCATCCTCTGCCTGCAAATTGGTTAACAATGTAATCTGGATCTTAATTTTCATCTTTCCTGCACTTCCTTTTTCATTATTTTCTTTCCTCATTTCCCTCACTCGAACTTCAATTTCCTCATTTAGCCTCCTACTTCTGCTCTGCCCAAATCAACCCCACCCGCCCAGTGGTCGCTTACTTCTCTCTCCGATCAGTATTTCCTCTGATTTCATTGCTTCCTACCTCCATCTTTTTTTCTTTTCCGTCATGCCCCTGCAACATTACATACCTTACACAAACCCCGTTCTCTCCACCCTAAATCCACGGCTCACTCCCTAAGCTATTAGTATTATCCAAAACTTATTTGCCAAGCTTAGCTGCCTCTGTGTGTGTGTGTGTGTGTGTGTGTGTGTGTTTGGTCAAGAAGGCAGCTCATATTTCTACTCATGTCAGGTGATTTCTGGTACAGACAGGCCAGGGTCAGTCTGGCAATGAACCTAATAAAACACAGCTCAGCCACTGGCGATGTGGACACACATGCACACAAACAAAGCCGAGTGCAAATACACACTCTTTCTTTCTGTATTTGGCTTTTATGTGTGTACAGTTGCTGGTTATAAATCTCCAAGTCTGCAGCGATGTTAGGTGCTTATCTGCACTGGTAATGTTTTTCTTTCCTGGACACATCATAAAAAACAGCAGCTAATTAATCTGTGAGTGTTTACAAAATGCATGAGTCAAAGAGACATGGCGGCTCTGTGGCTGTACGCAGGGCTGGCTGTTGACAGGGAAGTGGCCCAAGAGGTGCATAGGTGCGTTTAGTTGTGTGCATTGTGCAAAATGTACTTCTAATAAAAAAGCTGCCTGAGTTAACAAGCTGACGTACGCCTTTCTCACTATCTTGTCCAACCCTGTCATAACCTGATGTCAGCTAATTTGCTGTAAGAAACGATGATGATTTGCTAAAAAGGACACACATTTTTCTCACAAGATCTATTGCGTCTTGATCATCAACTCTCAACGTCGTCCGTAAACCATTACAATGGTACTAAGTGACAGTAGCTCCTTCCTTTGGACTCTTCTGCCAAAATAAACTGTCAAAGCTCGATTAACTGCACCAAAATTATACATTCTTACTGTAGGTGTGAATGTACAATACTGTACGCATGGCTGCATGCTCACCTTTTATTCTGGATGACTTTCAAAGATCGTGCCAGTTGATAGGAGTTTGGCAGAGACTCCGTTGGCATTAGAAGCCGAAAAAAAAGTCAGAGAAGGAGATACTGCTTGGCTCAGCTGTACCAATTCATTCACTATGTATTACGCAGGACTTTTACCATCATTCACAGTCGGCCTTTGTGTGAAGCAATTTCAGCGTTAGCTAAAAATAAAAAGGTGAATTTAATTACAATAAATAACAAACCAACAGCTACAGTCATGTCACACTTATGCATAAATATACTTTAATATTCCCACAATGCTGAATACAAGGAGAAAGAATGACCGTCGTTATTGAAATCTATTAATAGTATGTGTCACTGCGCTCTTAGTCCCTGACCTCACATTATCTGAACCTGCAGCTGTTTTTCTTTTTTCCTTAACCTAGTGTCCCCAGCCGTAGTTGTTACTGCCTGACTTATCACACAAGTCAGAAGAAACATGAAAGGCATACTAAGCAGCATTAACTTCCTCCGACTCCCTGCAGCAACTGTAAAAGGAAAAGCTAACGATTGATATTAATCTGCCCCGCCGATCGATGAAGGAACAGCGCTGAGCTCCCTTTTGGAATATCACAGGCTCGTTTGCAACATAGAGAGAGGGGACAGGGGAAGAGGGGAGCAGACGACCAATCGTCTGGCATCTGTCCAAGGATGTTTATGTTAATTTAGAGTTGCCCAGTGCTAAAGGACTGGGGGTGACTGTATCGTTAATAAAATGGAATTGAATGAAGGCTTTATTAATGATCTGTAATCTTCTAGGGGTGATTTCTCTGTAAACGAAAGCAATCCTGAGATTCTTCCATTAATAGGAAGAGTTTAAAAGGAGTACAGTGCAGCATTGCATTCACCCAGAGCTGAGGAAAAAGGACAACAAGAATAAAAAAAGAAGAGAAGAAGAGCGGGCCTGTTGCGTTGCAGACACAGAGCTCCGATTCAATACTAATGCCTAATGCATCCAATGTCAGCATCACTGCAAAAACCATTTGAGATGTGCGATTTTCGAAACATCAAAAAGCAAATCTTCAAGCTACAGTTGGAGGCCTGCCTGATCTCCCAGGAACAGACTTTAATCTTTACAACGCCTGTTTATACCAAAGATGGTTTGAGCCAAAAAAAAAATCCCCGCAATATTTTGTTCTATGTGACGACCTAAGGCTTGTAAGCAGTTTTATGTATCAATCCCTCAAATCTTACTATTGGCCATACATTAAAGATAAGGTCTTAAGCTCTCGGTAGTGCAACAAAATACTCGCACATCAATGGGAGGGCAGGCGTATGAGCACACACTCGCACATTCACACACAGAGACAGGGAAACACACGCCAAACCACTCGGCTTCTGTGCCCGTAGGATGGCCATAAAAACAAAGTATTGATTGTAAGAGAGGGTAGCAGAGATCTTTTAAACATAGTTGAATTGTGCCTCTGATAATGGGATCTCTTCAAGTTCCACTCCAGTAGAATGGCTTCCAGCGGCTCACTGCCCAGCTTCCCTACACTTTATTCTACTTTTGTCTCTCCAAAATGATCTGCTAGGCCTCCAGGAAACTGAGAGAGCCCCACTGTGCAGAGTTAGAGCATACAACCTTTGAAGAGTAGATATAAAGGCAGCATACTAAAGGAAAAATAAATCCAGGGACCTCTGAGTCTGGAAGTACAGTGATAAAAAGCTTTAAATGTCTTCACAACAAATATCATCACAAGCGCTTGATTGCTGTGCTTTAGCTACAGTCCCTTCAAACTCGAATGCCGAAGCTAATTCATTTGTTTTTGTTGTGTAGTGAAGACATTTGGGTTTGAGATTATGAGACTAAAGCGCAGGATTTCAGCTTTTATTGGACGGTACTTGCACTTTTACGCCTTAAATCTGCATAGATGTCAGCACTGAAACAGATAAAACAAAAAAAAACTGATTGCACACCACTGAATTAATTCTATGCGATGATCAAACGTTGTATTGTGAATCAGAATTGGTGAACCTGTTCCAGAAGCAGTCAAGGGACCACGTATCACATGAGCCTCTGTGGTTCTCTCTTTTTCTACACACTGGCCCTATCATCTCCTTGGTAGAGATCAGTCTGTCCAGAAACTAAACTGTTGCAGAATTCTTCAGCTGAAAACATCCAAGACAAGTTAATTTAGAATCTAGGTACTGAACTGTTTCACAGAGGAACCCCACAGGCTAAGATTTAAGATTCTGGACCCCACTTGACCCTGCTTTCACCGCTCAACTGTCAGATATCTGTAAACTGTGTCTTTGGACTTTTGGATGTTTGGATTTTGAATTCTGGATTTTGACCTGTGCTGCCTTTTGGATATCTCTGTTCTGACCCCGCTCTGCTGTTTGGGTTGTGCAGTTCATCCGCCATGTTCCAGCACCTCATCAACATGTCCTACAGGACAAGCTGGGCCAGTGGGTGTTTGTCTACCTGGATGATATCCTAGTGAACTCCCAGACCAAAGAAGATCGTCATGTGTGAGCTGTCCTTGGGAAACTGCTTCATCCACTGTTCAACTACCTGGAGAAGTGTGCTTTCCACCAGTAGTTAGGTTCCTATATTTTGGGACAGTGACACAGTATTGATCATTGTTGCTCTGTATGCCACCAATTTTAAATTAAACATTCAAGACCTGTCAGCTTTCTTTTAAGAATTTGGTTGAAAGGACTGGATTCACACGAAAGGAAAAACGATTTTATTGACAGACCTATCATCTAGTATTTGGACAAACCAACATAATACTCATTACTCTAAGACAGTAGTTATATCACTATAATCAAGCTTCAAGGGTTTCATGGTCTGACCTGGACTTATATTTTATGTTGAAATCCCCAGTCACATTCTGTATTATTCTGAAGAACCTGGCCATTTCCTGTTTGTTCGCTCCCTTGTTACCACTCGCTCAGGCATGATTGTTTTCACCTGTGCTCTTCACTCAGCGCACAAGCAGCAGCTCAGGTACTTTCTACGTGCCAGATTGTCTGTATTCCTTCCCCTGTTTACGACTCTCCAGCGCTTTCTGGTTATGTGCTGGAATTATTGAAGCTATTCTAGCAGTTTTCAGCAGTTAACTTATCATTGAATTACTTTCAGTTCTTGCTCTGCTGTAAAATGACGAGAGTGAAGAAAAAAACACATAAAAAATAAAACTCCTATTGATTTGCTTTCTAAACTTTGTGACTCTTGGTATTTCTCTCAATATGTAACCACAGGTTTGCTGTTTGCTGTAGCCACCCATTGTTTAACAGAAGTGCACATAAACCTGATTTTTCCTTAACAATTAGCACTTACAATACGAAAGTGTTTTCCATTCAGTGCTGTACTGTGTGCATGCAACTCTTCAGGTGTGGAAGATGAGTTAAAAACATTTTTTTATATATGCCTATGCTTATAAATAATCAAAACAATCAGTGTCGTAAAACCCAAACCTCCCCAATTAGCATTATCAAGTAATGAGAAGTGAAGAAAGAAGCCCCTCATCACACATCACAGCCTAGTTTGTTCCGAGTCTCTCATCTGGGGACTTAGAGTGCTTCCCCCCCCCCCCCCCCCTTCTCTTACTCTCTCCCCTCTCCGTCACATATATATTGCGCGTTATTTACTGCTCATGGAGACATCCAGCATGATGTGTTTATTCACTCAAAATGATTTCCCTGGACACCACAGAGCTAGCGCGGTAAGTTAATTGAATCTGGGCGTAATCCGTGCTTTCCCACCCCTTTCCATTTCACCCCATTCCCGCAGTCTCTGGATAGTTCTGTGCTGAGGCGCGGCGGGGAGCTGTAAGTTTAAGTGGTGTTAAATATTTACAGAGTAGAAGGTATTAATTCATATTTTACTGAGAAATTCTCTTATTCCTCTGTGGAAGTGAGCGGTAGTGAGAAAAACTTTGGACGAGCATGCAGGATTCATGTTTTTCTGAGGCAAAGACAAGAAAGCTTGCCTGACTTGTCTTGTAATGTGCTCATATGTTGTTCTATATGTTGTGTTTCTGCAGTGTTTGTACGTACTGTCACAAATGAGTTATAAGTACAGCACAGCGTTCCCATAACAGGACTGTTGCTTATTCAGGACTATATCATAACAAATGTCATATTTTATGACGCCAACATTCTTTGCTCTGAAAAAGTGATACCATACTATACTAGTTCAACACTTCAAATAATCACCTGTCAGCGAATCTCCTGCTTCACATACTTTGCACTGTACTGGTGTACTCCATACCACTGGTCGCTGGTGTGGAGCCGCGGTGATACATGTCACTGGCATGAGCTGTAGAGCGGCATCCGTCCTTGGCATGAGCTGATACACTGCCTCTTGGCAGGTGGCATCAAATAAGCACTGTGCAAATTCTCTTGGTATCTGTGTGTCACAGATCTGAAAGAGACACCTAGTGATAATCTGGCACCAAGAGGCAGACGGAAAGGGACAGTTGAGCTCAACAGTGAAGTGAGGATCAACCTTGACTCTAATACAGTGGATGAAATGCTGATGTTTTAGTGAACGTATTTCAAAGATGAGGGCATATATGTGTGTTTTTCATATGTATTCCATATGGAAAAATGTTTTAGGGTTAGTTTCTTGGTCAAAAAGGATGACTTGCTCATGTCTGTTGGAGGATGTGAGTGTGCCACACCTTTAGTCCCTAGTAAAGGGGCTCTATTACTTCACTTACTTTACTTGGCAAAAAAAGCGCTGGGTGTCTGGCTCAGGGACGCACCTGGTAGGGGATGGATTAGGAGTCAGATGGGATTTGAACCTGCGACCTTTTGCATCCCAGTCTGACACCTAAGCCATTGAGCTACCATTGAGATATACATATTTTTCCACCAGCTCAGGTGGAGCAGAGAAGTCTTCCACATTCTCTCTGTTCAGGACAAGTAGTGCTATGTGTGTTTAAATGGTTAGCGGTCTGCCTTTCTAGCTTGTTAGTACTCAAACCACTGCTTGTACTTCACCCGTGCATACATGCACACACACTCACACCACCAGGGGCAGCTTGGGGTTCAGGGTCTTGCCTACGGACACTTCGGCATATGACAGGAGGAGCATGGAATCAAACCAGCCTTTCAATTGGTTGACAACCTCAGAGAGCAGTGGGCATGTTGCACAGAATACATATATTTTTTTGATTGATCCTATGGTTAAACCTTAAAACTGCACCTCTTTAAAGCAAAGTATGACTCATGTGCTGTAAGGTCATGTGGAACAGGTTGCGTACATCTACGAGACAAACTAATATTCACTGTAGCTCAAAACCATTTGATGTTTCTCAATGACAAGAGAATATCAAATCAAAAATTCATTAAAAATGTTTAGAATTATTATAGTCAACCTTTTGTTTTTTACTTATCTCTGGTGGTTTTACTATAGCCCTGAGGCATAGTAAGTAAGCAAGTCATGACCCCCAGCTCGGCAATCGCAGCCCCGCTTTAGCTGAAGAAAATATGAGACAAAAAGTTTTCACATTACACAGACGCACTCACACTTACAGAGCGACTCATAAGAGCAAACAAAAGCAACACAATCTTTCAAGTAGATACAACACGGTCCTGTTGATGCAGTTAATATTTCAAACCTTTCTGCCCAGGGGGCAGGGTTGAGATCTGTATATTTCATAAGGCATGTGTAGCCCTTTGGGGTAGGGGTGTTTGTGTGCGTACTCCGTGTGTGATTTTGTACAAAGAGCCTCGTTCAGGACCCAGGTTCCCAGAGCAGGATATCTCCGCTTCAGCACACAAAGGCTTTCCTTTAATAATTCATGGCACAACATGACACACAGATTTAACTTTTTCCATTGAAAATGAGCACAGTTATGATGGCTGCCTTTACCTGTCTGCTTTGTAGCCGCCCACCTTCTGCCTCTCCTACCTCCACTTTCCCCTTCTCTCCTCAATAATACATTAAAAGCAGACAACTGTGATTAGGTTAGCTCTCTGGCCTGCGCTGCTTCATCTGCGCGGGGTGCAACATTTACGAAGCAGCTTTATGAAATAAATAATAATGCAGGCACTGATTCTTCAGTCTGAATGAAGGAAATCTGGGTGGGTTTGCGACTGTATGCGCGTTGGTATTTTTAATATACTTCATGCTTTGTGTGTGTGGTGCGGGGATGTTTGTGTGTCTGTTGTGCGTGATGGTCCCCTGATTGAACAGCTGTCACTGCTGGCTAAGTGTGTGTACCAACCAGATGGGGAACACAGGGGTCAATGGCACTGACACATTGCCACCAGATGAGCTGAGACGCACACACACACACACACACACACACATATCGTTGACACCCCCCAGTGGTATGTAAACAGATGGAGCTGAAGCACAGATGACAACATTCAGAAAGATTAAGTAAGTTGCTGTGGTGACATAAAATGCTCCTTTGTGATGTATCAGTATGAGGGAGAATGATTAATTACATATAAGAGAAGATTGCATTTCACATTAATTCTAGAAATGGACCTCGTATCTAATCTATAATCAAATCAGAGGAAATGAAGCGTGATTGTTGCAATGGAAGTAATGAAGTTGTCATTAATATTTTCAATTAAGTGACTCTGGAGTGAGTTGACCCCAGCTCCTCGTCTAGCATCATGGTCGAGCATCTGCAGATGTGTCACTACAAAAGACAGGCAAACGTTCAGAGTGTTTGATTCGATTTATTACTAAAGCAGAATATAAATGAACTAAAGCAAATAGAAATGGAGAACTGCTGCACTTCATTTGATGTGTTGTGTACATGCACTTTATTTGACATTATAATATGTAAAAGGCTGAGCCAATGAACTTGAACCAAATTGGTTGCTCATGAATCACTGCAGCTCTTTATTTAAGTGGAGGCAGATGCATTTGAATGGCCCTCCGCATGTGCTCATGTTAGCTGGTGCAGTGTCTGTGTGAGAGTGTGTCGCCGTCAGATGGTGCTCAGCAATCTGCTGTATACAAATGTCTCTCGTGTGTCCTGCCAGATTCTGCTGACGTGCTCAAAATATGTGCTCACCTGTTTGTGTGGGCGCGTGACTGTGAATGAATGACACGAATGACTAAAATTACAATTCTCCAGGCTTTTATATCAAACACTGCTCGCTCTCGCTGAGAACTGTTTAACTGTAAATGGTCTGATACGCATAAAACCCGCTGAAATAGACCTGTGCCGTGCTGATATTTGTCTTTCCGCTGCATGTCGTCTTTCAGCACATCCATGAACTATCTCTGAGGTATGTCTGTGAAGATTCCCAGTCATTTGTCTGGAAGCTTAGTTGAGGCAAGTGAACTTCCATCTTGTAGGTTGAAACGTTGCGCAATTAATCTGAATTGCTCCGTCGATGCCCCGACATGTGACTTGGGCCTGATTTTCCTGGGGATGGATGAAAGGGGTTGGGTGAGGGTTTGTCTTCTCTATCTAATATTTCTACATTTTAGTCCTCAGATTACTGTCCTTTGTCCTTCAAATGAAGGCACACACCTGAGGTGTTGCTCCTTCTGTGCTGGGTCATTGTGGTGACACATATTCACATTATTGGAGCAGACAATAACAATTTAATACAAAAGTCCCATAGAAAACTGACTTATTTAGGGATGTTAGCGTTGAATGCTTTTGAGGGTCTGTGTTCAAATTGCCAGGACATATCTGACATATGTTATTCCTTCGTAACAACAACCTTTAGCTGATTTAGAGACAACTTTCTTTTACTTTATTCATGTCATGCATACTTCTAGTCATAAGAAAACTGACTTATTTTTGTGGGAAATAAATTCTAAATTATCATCAGTGGTCAGGTCACGCGGCACGGGAAGGGTGCCGGGAAGGGTAACTCAACGTTACATCCGGAGTGCAGGGCGCAATGGCGTCCAAAATGAACCTGCCCATCGGGCAAGGATAAAAAAGATGTAGAAAAAAGTTCACTGGATAAAGGTGAGGCATAGATTTGCATTTGGGGTTGAGGCAGAGGAAACAGAACTAAAACACCAACTCAGTTTGTTTGTATTGGTTATTTCTTTTGGTTATATCATGTGTCCATTCTAGTTTTGTCTGTTAGCACATACATTTCTTTCCGTTTCTATTGTTTGTCTTATTGTCCTCTTAGTTTCTGTCACCCCCCTTGTTTTCAATGGTTTGTTCAGTCAGCATATATAAGCACCATTTCGTTTAATTTGTTAGGTCAGTTTTTGGAGTCAGTTGTTTGTGGTATGGTTTGGTTCTCTACTGTCTACTTATTCTTTGGGTAAATAAAACCCTTCCTTTTGAAAACCGCCTGTGGCTCTTGCTACCTTGGCTTGTCCCTTACATTTGGTGGCAGTGGTGAGACCAGCCACTAATGAGCACAGGTATGTTTTTTTTTTCTCTCGTTTGCCTCCTTTAAGCTTGAGCCATGCCAAGAAGTGGAAGAATTGTGAGGTGACACACAGCATTCGAAGACTGAACCAGATGAGGAAATGAATGGAAAGGAGGAAAGTGGAGCTTCTAGAGGGGTGGAGGTATGGATCCTACCATGTCAGATTTAATGTCACTTTTTCGAGCTCACGCGGGCCAACAGGTAGCCAAAGAGGCCAGGCAGGAGGAGAATAATGTCCGCCAACAACAGCGCTCCTCTTTCTGAACAGACTTAAGAAACTCAATATCCCACTTGGTGACTACTGGGGACAGGCCTATGTTAATTGGCCAACATGAAGCGTAGGAACAAAGGTGTCCAAGCAAGGCTGTGGGAGAAAAATCCTTGTGCACTATGTTCTCTGTGGGGCACGTTCATTAAACTTAGTGGTAGCTTATTCAGCAAAAGCATTATCTGACGCCATCAGCTACTTTGGCAATGCAAGAGTATTACTCCATCTTACTTATCCTGTCTCCTAACAAGGAAGTGAGGAGGCTACAATCATCACTAAGCAACCTGGTTTAATTCACGTCACACTTTTTGGCTTCACAACCCTGAAAGACACTGTTTTGTGTTGTATCTGTGTACGTTCTACGTCAGTTTGCCTTTGTATGACTTCATGTTGGCATCGCCCCGTGCAGAGTTAATCTCATCAGAATGTGAAGCTGTGTTTGTCTCTCAGATAAAGTCCGCATCCCAGTGTCTCCAGGAAAAGACAGATGAAATATACTCTCCGTATGTCACGCCAATGTTTTCATGGCACTGCAGGGAGACAGCTGAGAAGAGAGGCCTGCGAGGGACCAAGGCAGTCAGTGCACGTTCAAATCCTTCTTCACTGACTGAAAAAGATCCAGTTCTGGTCTCAAACACACACGGACAAACATACACAGACATATGAATGCAAGCACACACGTTTCCCAGCTGTGTTCTTGCACTCAGCGATTTTCTGCTAGTGTCACTGTGACCTGCTTGGTATTGGCAGTACCAGGAAATGAGACTCTTCTGGAGTGAAATGCCCACATTGAAACGCACACACACCCCTCCACACGAGCACACTAGCCTGTAGAAGAGTTCAGGTTTGCTTTTGCCAAAGCCTTGGCCTAAAGTTGCCCCTTCGGCACGGTATGAATAATGGATAAATGCACACTGGGTGCCATCAAATAATAACAGAGTACTCAGATGTACCTAAGCACACAACCACCCACCCACGCCCGCACACATGCACATAAGAGCCCCCAGCCGTGAACTCCCGCCATGGGGGAAGGGAAACCAAGAGTGCAAAATGCCAAAGTTGAATAATTCTATTTCTGTAGGATTATTTAATGAGGAGATTGAGGAAGCCATGTGGTCTGTAAACAAAAGCAACTCTTGAAATGAGAACTGCACTCACAGATTGGTAAGAACTGTAAATAATTAGGGATAGGCAGAGCTAACAATTAGATTCAAAGCACTCAAATGGCAGCAGAGAAAAAATGAAGCCAAGTCATGAATTGCACGATATACATTTGAAAAAAAAATAGTAAACATCTCTAATTCCTTTATTGAAATCACTTTTGGAAGCTTACAAGGCAGTTTAGTAATGTGTCGTACACTGTAAAAAGAACAGAGTTATACTAGAACTGCACACAATTAAAAAAAGGGTTCAAACAAATGTGGTCCTACGCTCGTTGTCCCTCGCAAAGTGTACATCTAAAACAATCACTGTCATGCAGCCCTGTTCTACTGTTCTCCTACAGGGTTTAAAAACTCTGAGTACAGTCTTTCAATGTCTTCGCATTAAAACAAAATCTGTGTGTGCGAGTGGTAAAATCTGCTAATCCAACAATACAAAACACTCTGTGTCTCTTAGAACCAAACATTTACATGGTAAATAGTAGTTTAATTCAATTCATCTTCATTTGGATTATAACAGAGGACTTTCTTTCTTAATAAATTTACATAGCAACATGAAGGATCTTGCAAAATATAATGTATTTGTATATATATATTTACACAGTACTATGTAAAAAAAACAACAGTCCTGCAAATAATAATAATAATAATAATTACAGCAAGCTTGTAAATTATAACACACATACCTTAACCACAGGAGTTACGTTCTAGAAATAACCCGAATATAAGTAGTCAGTTTTATTCTTTACATTTATTATAGATGTTTTAAGGCTGGAAAACTCCTCTCTACACACTTTTCATTTCAACATTTTCATACTTTTCTCTCTTGTTTAAACATTCTCCATTTTCAAACCGTCCTAGAAAAATGTGCTAATCAGGACGCAGAACACAAAAAACAATCTGTGAAACTGTGAGGCCACGAAAAGTGAACCGCTTTATAGCGAGGAACAACTGTATCGGTCATTTAGTAAACGAAACCTATGATTTTAAATTCACAATTTCATCTAATCATACTGATATTAATAAATGTTAATTATTGTATTAGATCTAACATGACTTTCTTAGGTTGGAATGAATATCCCTTAAATCACTTAAATATTAAATAGATCTTAAGTTTCAGTAAATAAAAGATTTTCATGATTTGTTGGCACAACTTTATTTTTACTTTAAATGTCCATAACTTCCATTTTTAGGAAGAAACCCCCTCATGCGTTTTATTCAACCCATCAAAGTTTAAATGGACAGATTAGTGAGAGTTAGAGGAAAGTAAGGAATCTAAGACATTAGGAAGCAGAGAGGGAGTTGGGAAGATGTTAGGCTAAAGGAAACAAATTACCGAGGCAGAGAGGGAGAAGCTCAAATGAACAAACAACAAGGTTGTTTAGGTTATCGGTCAGAAAGGGTTATTCATGGATGGATGGGCAGACGAATGATGGAAAGCCGCCTGCTACTAGCAGCCAGAGAACCAGTCGCAGAGCCAGGGGTGGGAGCAAGCCAAGCCCAGGAACTGCAGCCCAGCCTCGGGTCAGTCTGCTCCAAACTCCCCCACTGATCTCCACCCAATTAGCATGGAGTTCCATCTGCTGCCTGGAGTGACACACCAACACTCAGAGAAACACACACACGCTGACATAAACACTAAAACACAAATATTCTCTCTTGCAAAGACATTCACACACAAACACGCACACGCCCACCACTTCCATTACCCATAACAATTGCTCAGTGACAAGATAAGTGATAGCCTCGTCCAGCCTCCTGCCAATTACAGCCTAATGTGAAAGAGACTGATTCACTATCGCTCTCACACTGTTTGGAGGGTGCAGTCGTGTGCGCGCATGCGCGCGTGCGTGACTTGTTGAGAGCTCTGTCTATCTGCGATGGTGCGCTGCTGCAAACATCTGTGGCTAAGCTCAGACAGAAGGGTGCTCCTCTCTAGGTTGGCTGCAGGCTAGCTCACGCCAATCTCTCTCCTGCAATCAATGTTTAACAATATACCCCTCACTGAGAGACAAAGATGGAACATTAGGGGAGGGGGAGGAGAAGGGAAGTCGAGAAAGTATGAGGGAGGAGAAAACAATACTTTTGTTTGTTGCTGTTTTCCTTCTGCTGCTGGAAGTAATTTATGATCTTGAACTTTTGACACGGGTATCAGGTTCTAGAAAATCTGACAAAAGACACCAGAGGGTATTCATGCTTAATTAGAGTTCCTGCCATGACACCTCTAGTCTGCGCGCACAGATGGATGGCAATCTAGCAAAAAACAAGCTCTCCATTCTGAATGTTTTGCTAAACAACCCTGTAATAGAGCTGAATCGATTCAAACTGTGTACGACCAGCACAGGCAGTGACTACCCTTCAGCATTTCTAATTATGAACGTGATTAACTTTCATTTGCACACATTTCAATCCCCCTTTTACTGTCTAAATTTCAATAAAATATGGTACTACATGCATTTTTTAAAACTATTTGCCATTAAGTACTAAACTGCATTCAAGATTAAAGTGAAACACTCTGTGCTTTACATTCTGTTGTCTCTTATTTCATGTGGTATTTTAATGTACTAATATATTTAGTACATTTTTTGTTTCTCTTCTTGCAATGGCTGTAAAAATAAATAGATACTGGGTCCGGTCAATACACTGCAAATGCAAATAAGCAGCAGCTCATTTTTGTTGTCTGGCATCACTGATTCCAAATAACAAAAAGACCAAAGGAAACAGCACAAATACAATAATAATGAATAATACATTCTGGTTGTTTGGTTGCAGTTTAAAAACAATATCTGAGATCTCGTGTGAATGAGATGTGATAGCTGTTGTTGCTAATTCTAGTCTCTACTGGTGTGTGTGTGTGAATATCGCTGTCATATCTGTCTGTAAATATGTGGCTGAAGCCTGACGCTGGTTAGCTTAGCATAATGCTAAGCCTGGAAAAAACAGGAAAACGGGCTAAAAAATGTAACAAAACCAACCTAACAGAAGGCAGCTAATTAATTTGTCCAAATTGAAACATAAAAACAACCCAAACTATTTACCTTTGTCAGATTTCTGCAGCTCATTATGTGTAAACACTAAGAGATGAGGTACTGATATATTATCAGACACGTAAACACATTGACCTGTGGGTAACTATACAATTCCAGTCCGATACATGAACAACAGTGCTCAGAACTAGGCTTTACATTTATGTTATAGGACCAACGTCTGGTATGCTCCTGCATGTTGTTGTAAGTGGAGGATGCCCTAAGTCCAAAATCATAAAACATGAGCAAATTAATGACGAAGCACATAACAGAAGGCCAGGACTGCAAGACACTCATTTAAAAGAATATTTATCACGTCTTACTCCAGCAGAACTCCTGAAAAAAAACAGGCGTTCTTTTAAATTTATCATTGGCTGCAGAAAAAGACATGCAATCAAAGCGGATGCACCTAATCTATAGCCTTTGCAAAGGAATTCTAGACATCAGTATCTTTCTTTTATGCGTTTGGCAGCAGCTCACAGCCGTAACTCAACTAACTGCAATGTAAACAAGCAGGAGTACATCTTAGCTTTGAACCAGAAAATGTTACGTATCACTACAACAGCCGCTCCTGGTCTTCTCATCACTTTAGTCCCGTGTTCTTTTTACTTTATTGAATGTAGGACTTTCCTCCTGCAGACTCCCGTTTCTGTTTATTATGTTGTTCATGTGTCAGATAGTAATTGTATAATAATAACCGGGATATGCAGCAGACTTGATAAGCCTTTTTATTGTGTTCTCTTGGGTTTATGAGGCTTACTTTGTCATCATTGAATAGTCTTATGAAGCTTATGCTATACACAAGCAGTTATTGCTAGTCTGGGTAAATGAAAATTATACTGCTGACGTTTGTGTCTAAATCCTAATTAAAGTTCAGAGCTATTTTAAAACACCACAACTCATAAATACGGCATGATCTCGTGCAGCACATTCACAGTGTGTACCTGAGGGGTTATGTCCCACCTTGTTTTATTAAGGTCAACTGCTGACATTTTTAATTCAGGTTAGTGAAGCTGAGCTCATGACAGAATCATGACATGTTGAGGAAACACAGGGGATGACACTAAACGTCTTAATAATTCACGTGGCTGGAGAATTAATTGTGAATGGCTGCTCTCTTGTGCTACTGAGGAAATGTGAAGGATGAAACGATGGAGGGATGGAAGACACAGGGCACTAACTCTACCGTATGTTGTCTCCGTCGTGCTATCACAGCTTTCTTTCAAAGTAACAAGCTTGTCTGTGCAAAACGCCCATTTCGCTTTTCTCTTCCAAACTGTTTTCACCGGAGCAAACGTGCTGTTGTATCAATCTAACTGTTAGGAGTGTTTGAAAGATTGTTAAAAGCAAGTTTAGTACCGAGAAGCACCCGTTTGGTCCCCTGTCTCAGGGGCTATGTATGTTGTCTCCCTGGATTCACATCAAATCCTGCTACTCTGCTTCTCTGTTCTCCAGCTTCTTGAACTAATGAAATGCTGAAATGTTTTCCTTTCTATGAATCCAAATGAATTCCAAGCCTCAGTGCTGGACTGGATATTACACTGCAACACAATTATCTTCAGCAATTCAGCTTTAAGTTTCATAAAAATCTGTAGTGTTATAGATACAGTACATTAGTCAGCGTGTCCAATGTGGCTGCAACAGGACTATAATGTTAGTGTTGCAAACTACATATCATAGGTGACAATTAACAATGCAATGTGCTTAAAACGTTCAAATCTGTGGAACATATCCGAGAGTTTGAACCCGGGTCCCTCTGCTGTGAGCTGACAGTGCTGAGCACAACATTACCATGCCGCACAAACATAACGTTATTAACCGAGTCTGAGTGATCACATGGCCGCAGTCTTCAGGTCCTGCAGGTTGACTCTGCAGCATTCAAGAGATTAGACCTTTTTTTCTCACAACAGGCTGCACAGCTCCTCGTCCAGGCACTGGTCATTTTTGCAATGTTCTAGACTAATGCTACTGAAATAGTGTTACTTAAATAAAATGGTTTTAATAAAAACTGGTAATAGCTAGATATTTCTTTCAGTCTCCCTCTTGCCCCACCTAGGTTGCCAGCAACACCCCAATGAATGGATGCCCCTAGCACTGATGCCCAGGGGCAGCTCCAGTGCCTGTGAAATTAAAAAAAAGCTTTTTTTTATCTGTAACAGGTATTTTTGAGCTACAGCAGAATTTGAATTAGAAGCACCTCACCTGGTGGCTTCAGGCTTTATGACCCGTATGAACCATTTTAGTAGATGCTAAAATGTCAGTGTCTGAGCACCCTGGTTCCATCTCTGCCAAAACCATGTCGGTCTTCCCCCAGAGCAGAACTTTAGAGAACACGAAGAAACAAAAGGATGCCCCCCACCCCTCGGTGTGGGTCACAAACGTCTTAATATAAGGTCACATCACGCTACAGCTGCATGTGGAACCCCTAAAAAAGGACGGATACTTGTTGATGTCTGTTTATTTAGCTACCACCCACATGGAGTGTGATACATTCGACTGACTGTTTCAACATCGTAATTATAATGTTTACTAATAAACATAGATGAATATGGTTTGCCGAAGAAACGGGAGAGACCTTCAGCCACCTTTAATGCTGGAGATGTCCCTGGTGACCAATTAGCAAACTTTGCAAGAGGCACTGGTATAAATATGAGAAACTGCCTCCCTAAAGCAGTGCCACCCCGTTTTCAAAATCATTTCTGTAATTAATCAAAGGTTGAACAGGAAACCAGTGAGGACACTGAGAGATTGTTAAATTGTAGGGATACATAAGCAATGGTAGTTTTCCCATATACTGTATATACCTTCATATATATGGAATATATATATGAACTAACATAATTAGCTTCATCATCTGAAGTCTCATAGACTTTCTTTCTGTGTGTTTTAGATTTCTCATAGGACACAACAAATAACGTCGTGAGCACTCCCCGATCCACTCATACTGGTCGGACATCTGACCCCGTCCTGCTGCTGCTGCTTTCCAATTAGCAGTGTTCACTTTCAGCAGTTGGTCAAGTGGAACCTGTGGGAGCATTTGTTTGGCTTTGTGTTTTTTAATCACAGTGAACATCTGTTTTTGTAGTTAGGGTCTTGTAAACATGCTTTACACATGCAGTATGAGCTGAAAGGCGTCCACCAAGTGTCTGTTTGTAGAGCGGACCTCGCAGCGCTTTTTCGGTGTTACATGTCTGTGTGTGTGTGTGTGTGTGTGTGTGTGTGTGTGTGTGTGCAGTGCAGCACTGACATTCTCAGCAGAAAAGCTGAGCTCACACAGTGAGTGCTTTTTGCTTCCAAACTTTGTGATGGATCTCCTCTAACCGGCTATGAATTCTGATTACCTGGCACATCCACAGTTGACACATCCTTTTTATTTATGACTCTTCCAGGACACATGATAATGGACTGTCAGCGTAGCTCTTTAAACCCGGGCAGACCATTAAATAAGACAAACAGTCTTGATAAACTCTTTCAGTTTATCAATGAACATTTTTTTACTACCCTGTTTTCATACTGATCCTTGTTTCTAATATTATTCTGGTGGAAGCTGCTTCTAACTATCATAGTTAGATTTATTATAAGGGGGAAAAAACAGAATAACAGTGTGTTTCACTGTAAATCAGTGCAATGCAGAGTATGATATATCAGGCTCACACACACACACACACACACACACACACACACACACACAACAGTGCACTGTTTGGAGAGTGAATCTATAGTCATACTATTCTCATACTGACCTCAGGCCACAGGTTCACTTGACAAACACACTCACGGACGAGCCTGAATCTGGCCTTTTGTTTGGTTCACTGCAGGGCTGCTGTGTTTCCTGTTGCACTGAGAGCGTGCATGTTTGCATTGAGTGCTGCAACTCCAAGAGAACTTACAGAAAACTCTGTTGGTGGATAATAAAAGTAGATTTTAAAGAGTAGTTCTTATTGTCCGATCATAACGAGCAGCAAAGCTGTTAACTGCAACAACTGACTTTCAATCCGCTTTCTCAATGTGTTCGTGGCGTAGTGCTGGCTAACGTCTGAGCAGTGGCAGCAGGATGTTTTTGATGGTTCCATTCACTGAAAGGTACAAGCATGCAGATACCAAGCAAACCTCAAGCTAACTCTGTTTACGTTGTGTTTAGCACATCATTTGAATGCACTACTCCCAATGGAAAGTATTCTGTTTGAGTTTTTTTAGCACATTTAACAACAGCGTCAGGTGTTTTCCTCTCAGAAGTATGAATGTCTGGACAATTCAGTCAATAGTGTTGAGAAACAGAAAGTTGCATCCCTACAACTTCACGCCACTAAAACTACAAAACTTAAGCTCCAAGTTCATTTCAACAATTATTACTGTGCGCTGTAATCACTTCAGGCCTGGCTTTCCTGCCAAATGTGGAAACAAGAATATGAGGAAGAGTAACCTTTTATGTGGGATAAAATCTAGTGAAAACAAAAGCTATTGGAGGAGTGGAGCTATCTGTGGTGTGTGTGTGTGTGTGTGTGCGTGTGTGCGAGCGAGCAAGCGTGTGAGCTCTGGTGTGGCATTTTTGTCAGCGCAGTAGAGTTGCAGTGAAAATCAGACTTGGCAGTTGAGGGTATAAAAAGTAAAAGATTGTGGAAGGTCTCTAATCCCAGAGAAGAAACTCTGCTCTTCAATATTTAATACAATTTAAAAACATGGTTACCAGTCTTCACTTCAATCTCATCAGATGAAGTAGCTAAACGCGCGTCTCTGTGTGTGTGTGTGTGTGTGTGTGCATATGCAGGACATGCACTCGTTTTGAGGGTTTATTTGTTTCCTTGACTATTTTGTTTAGTTTTATATGCATGGTCGGCTCTGCCTCTCCCCCATTTCGCCTCCAAACTTGCATAACCTACACGGGGCTGGACAGGGGTGATTAAACTTGCGTAAAAACTGATGACGCTGGCTATAATACAGTGTTAACATATGAGCCGCCCCCAGCACCTCCAAGCCACTGTTTGACAAGCTAACATGCACGAGTCGATCTCTGGGGCCATAGAGTGCATCAGTGTGTGTACAACCTGCTGCTTTGTAGCGGATCTATGCCCCTCTAAGTCTGCTATGAATGTGGAATGACTGCTGAATATTTCACACCCCACTTCTGACATTCCCCCTTTCATCTCATAAATCATTGTTTATGGATCCCTTACTTTGTGCCCGCTCTATGCACCTATGTGTTGTGTGCGTGTGGGACAAAAAATCATTTTGTCAGGGAGGAGCTTGTGCTGTTTACACAACAGGATCAGATGCGTAGAGGTCTTGCAAGAATGCAACACTGATCAAGGACAAACGCACACATACAGTGGTATCATTCATAACACTTCTGTCTTTCAGAAACAATATGTGTCTTTTTACCAGCAATAAACTGCCAAGTGTTGCAGCTTTAGAGGACTACTCCGAACTGAAAAGCGCCTAATCACAAGGAACACACAGCAGCACACACCAGCAGACTGCTGAACAACACACACATCGTTAGTGTCTTATTCAGAGTCCTGTGCGTGTACGCGTGTGTGTGCGCGTATGTTTATCTCCATGCGGATCACGAGGCCGTTCTGTTTAGTGAGCTGTCAGACATTTGGCCAGGGTCAGTGCCCAGGGGACTGGGAGATGGGGAGGTGGAGTAGTGTGTGGAAGGAGGAGACGGAGGGAGAGGGGTTGGTGGGGCGAGAGGTCTGGAGGGACGCCGGTGAACTGTACAGACAGGCGCTGTGAGAGGACTTTCAATGGCCTTGGGCAGTGCAAGAACAATGGACACAAAGAGCGGAAGAGAGAGCGAAAGTGCGGCTTTAAAGAAAAGCCTGCAAGCAGAACTGTTGGATACCAAGGAGAAGCTCCTTCCCTTCAGGACCGGGATGTCTGTACACAGGGCCCATGGACTCAAATCATGCTGTTGGTAAGGAATGCTCCTCCATGTGCTCTCAGTTCTACTTTGAAAATAGTTTCAGCACTTCAGTCTCTGCCCGCTATTTGCCCTCTATTAATACAAATAATAATAAGAGGCGTGGTGTGCACGGAGGGGGAGGCGTGCATTAAAAACACAGGCATTACTAAGGAAGGGGGAGGAACTTTTCTTTTGAGTCGGACCGATCCGTGGCCTATTTGAGCGTGAGAAATGGATATTGAAAAACAATACATAAATATTGTCCCCTGTCAGCAAGATTAGAAAAGCAATATCACTGGGATGCACGCACCGAGGCAGGGCGAGAGAGATACAGGAGGTGGGAGAGGGGTGGATGAGGGAGAAATATAATACAGGTAAATGAGTGCAGGTGCCATAAAAAGAGGAGGGAGGAATGAAAAGAAAATAAGCAATGCATACATAGAAGTTTACGCCGTGCAACAGGGATTACGCATCGCTTCGTGTTTCTGTCAAACACAAAGATATGTCTCACGGTTGCGTATATCCAGCAGGCACACTTCTGCAAAAGGAAAACACCATGTCCGGGTGAAATTCCTTCTATCAATAAAACATTAACCCTTCCAAACTGCTCCTGGGACATGCTGCCAAGTGGACTCAACAAATGGAAATTCATATTACATAAGGGGGGCATGTGTGAGGTCATACGGTACTGTCTGTCTGTGTGTGTGTGGGTCGGTCATATCCCGTCCTTGTCTTTTTCATCTATCTCTACATTTCCCTACATGTCTTTTTGTTCCTCTCTCACCTTGGCCACGCCCCTCTCTCCACTCTCACTCCCTGATGTCCCACTCTTTATGTCTTGCACCTCCCCTTTCTCAGACCATATTAAACCATCTATTAAACCATATTAGACCATCTCTTCCACTCCATCTTCTCTCCTCGTCACCATTTCTCACTCCCACCGCTCTCTAGTGTTCAGTTCCTTCCTCTACTTGTCATCCTTCCTGAATTCAAGTGTTTATTCACATTTTTATATTCTGTTATTCTAGTCTTCTGTTATTTAATAAAGTTTCATTGTTTGAACCCTCTCCCGCCCTGTTCTGCGTGTGGGTAAACCATTCCGTGCATGATACTGACAGATGACCATTTGACACTTCCATTTACAGGAGCAACACTGCAGACACTCACTGACTGTCAAAATATTTATCACTTGAAAGGACGTGATGGCCGTGCTCGCATGCTTTTCACACCCAAAACAGCGTCATTGATTACGATCGGCCGTCCACTTATCACCTCTCTCCTTCACACTGCACTTTACAGAATCAGAAAAGTTGCGCTGAATGGAACACGAAACTCATGTTTTTTTTGTGTGTGGTTATGAAACCTTTGCTTGTACCTTTCAGATGCTGGAAAGTAAACAACATTTTGCACCAGCGGGGATTGCTACTGTGTCACAGCCTCATGCTAAACCACCACAAGCCTTGGGTTGACCACATTTATTACCTGCACGCAGACAATAACACACCACTTGCACTAGTAGGAGGAAGCTGTGACATCAAACGGTACTGAAGTAGCTCTGAAAAGGTATCTTAGCCTTAATAGATGGTCACTGTGTTGTATTAGGGGGTCACAGATAATTCTTCATGTGACTTGATTCAAAAATGAAAATACTGGCTGCTGCCCAATCAGTTTGACCTGCATGCGGCGCAGGGACAATGACAGGAGTCCTTTGATTATGCTTTCTATCGCTTTGCCATGCCTACAGCGGTGTGCAGACAAGTGTGCCGGCTCCTACGAGTTATTTTGAGGAAAAACAACTTAAGAGTGTGATGTAAAGCACACATTTGAATAAATCTTTAACACCGACTCCCCAGTGTCACTGGCTGTATGTGCACTGGAACTCCCTTCACTGCCGACTGAAAGCATCATGAGTCAAGTTCCTACGCAGCTAAACCGCAGTTGGGTCTTTAAAGAGAGTTGAATCAGTGTAGAATTATGTTCAAATGGAACATATATTTATTCACACATGGACTTTAGTATGAATTATTATAGTAACATACATTATTACTGTTTCAAACCAACTGCATGTCTTTGGATGGTGGGAGGAGTTTGCCCAATTATCAAGTGGAAATATAACGTGATCAGTCGAGTTTGAATGAAATCACAGAATTAGTCTGAACTGCAATGCTCTGAGCTAATATTGATGTTGCATGTATTTAAATACAGCATAAAGGCTTTTTTAACAGTTGTACACAGATCCACTCCCCCTGATTTTGGCGAATCAGCCACAACATTATAAACTCCAGGTGGTATTAATGCAGGGCTAGACAAATGCCAGCATGAGAAAAACTTAATGCTGACCAGAACATGGACTGGTCACAGTGCCCATGTTGAACATTCAAACCTGAACTGTGTATTTACTTGGATCCAGTCTTGACCTTCCTCTTGTGTTAGGGTGGAGACCGACCCGTTAACATCAGAGATAGTAACAGAAGGTTAACACAGGAGGAAAGTTGACACTCACTCATGCACTCTTGAACTCAAAGTAAATGTTTTCTGACAAGCTGAGAGCAAAAGAAGAGGCTGTGATTACGGCATCTTGATATGAGGAAGATGAGATCGGGAACTCGTTAGTAGACAGTTGCTCATTTCATTTGCTCATGAAACCAGCAGATTATTATTATTTGGATTTGTATTCCTGTTATTGGCCTTGTGAGAAAACACTCATGAGGGAAATTTGTGGCTCTTCAGCTGCTAAATGGTCCACCGTGCTCACCAGTTAGTCGCTAGCTGTGTCTGTTCTCCATTTGGTGCAGAGCAGATGAGTGAAAACCTATATTCATTATTTGTAGATTTATCACTACTTTACTTTGCTTGGCAGACGCTTTTATCCAAAGCGACTTACAGGGAGCACAGGGACACACCTGGTAGTGGATGGAATAGGGGTAAGACAGGGTGTCGAACCTGCGACCTTGTGCATCCAGTCTGATGCTGAACCTGTTGAGCTACCAGGCCGCTACAAGTGACCTCATTGTCACAGACTTCTATCATTTATTAGGCAAAACTTGAAAAGTTCAACGCTCTTAAATGTGAGAAATAGCTGTTTTTTAGATTGGTATAATTTTAAAATGAATTACGTCTAATTAGGTTTTAGACTAAATGAAGACGCCATGCTGAGCTTTTTTGGAACATTTTGTCACCATTTCCTGATAAACTATTGACTAAAGAAACAGTAGACGTATTGAGAATCAGTTCAAGTCAGTAATCGATTTTTGTTTTTTGCGTGACTTGAAATAATTGGTCACGTCCCAATTAGGTGTGAATCGTGTTAGGTTTGTAAAATCCTGTTGTTGACTGCAAACACGTCATGGGTATCGAACCTGTTGTATACACGTGCAGTAAAATCATATTCTCATAAACTCATATTGACTTCTAATGCTTCCTTATCCAATGATGCTTCTCTTCCTTTTTTTCATCCCCCTCTCCCCTTCATCCTTTAACCACCCTATCTCCCACTTTTCTCTGCTATTTGCAACACAAACAGTCATTCACATGCTATCTGCATCCTCCTTTATCTCCTCAGGCTCGTCTTAGGTGTGGTATGCGGTGGTAGGAAGTAGTTTACCTGTCGTCTGATTCACGTACACCTCCTTTTACGCTGGCTCATGTAAACATGCACATACTAAGAAATAAAGATATCCCCAAACATACTGTGATTGCAGCTGCCCCAAGTTGCCAGTGAAGTCTTTGTTACGTGGAAGAAATCAAAACCCAGGTGGTCACCACGGTGATGAGACGGAAGAGTGGGCTACTGCTGCCGTTGTCATGGTGAGGACTTTTAACTTTGATTGGCTAGAGGCATGGCCTGAGGCATTTGGAAGGCCACTGCTGGCCTGTGGCACAGAGAGTGACACACACACACACACACACACACACACACTGGCTGAACACTGAGAATCATCACGTGAACTGTTCAACTTCTGTATACATTTGATTTTGTTTTTTTCATACACAGATGAGTGAAAACATTCAAACCACCTCCATCGCCAAAACCTGCAGTTCTCACATGCTCTGACTTACAGTAAGTCATGTAGCCATCGCAATATGGGCGTCAGATCCTTACGGTTTCCCTCGTTGCTCCATCAGACACATCAGCGCCAGGACCGCACTGTTCACTTGCTGAGTCTATTGACAGGAGACAATCAGTGTTACTCCGGTCTCCTGTCACTGATTTTATTACTTATTGGTGCATGTGTTAATTCACATAAGTTACTTTATCTGTGTGTTGTGTAGTTAGTCAGTCTGTGTTTAGTTACGTTCAGTGGGACCTTTTGTGTGTGTGAAAACAAGCCTTTTATTGCATTTCAATGTGTTTTTTTATCTTCATATCATCTACATACAGTGAAATGTGGCTTTGCAGATTTGTCTGTGGATGTGGATGTGCTGTAAGCAGTGGGCAACGGTGCACACAGTATGTGTGTGTGTGCGTGGGCATGTCTGTGACTGGATGAGTGAATGACTGCGGAGCAATGACAGCCAAGCATTCAGCAGAACAGTTATGGATTTTAGCTGGAGGGCTGCTGTAGGCTCTCTCAAATCAGTCTGTTCCCCTCATCCTCCTCTTCTTCTTCTCATCCCCCTCTCCCCTTCTCACAGTTACTTCTTCTCTTCATCTGTGATAACTTCCGATGCCCCTCAGTCATTGCTTCCTTGTAAAAGTTCATTAAGGTTTCGTGCGATTGGGCTACAGTACTTGTTATTACAGATGTAATAACAAGTCAAGTTTGATTTTTTTTTTAAAAAACAACACACATTTGATATGCTGCAGTTTTCTCTCTCCTCTTTCTACTAACCCCAATCGGTCGAGGCAGATGGCCGCCCACCCTGAGTCTGGTTCTGCTGGAGGTTTCTTCCTCTTAAAAAGGTGTCATTAACATGCTCGAAATGGAGGACCCAAACGCAGACCAGAGACAAGAGAGGGTTCAAACAAAGGATGTTT
>JAUMTR010000001.1:18545677-18563450 GCA_032270685.1 Microctenopoma stevenorrisi
GGGTCCCCCCAGGTGAGCTGGAGGAGGTGGCCGGGGATAGGGAGGTCTGGGTTTCTCTACTTAGGCTACTGCCCCCGTGACCCGATCCCGGACCAAGCAAAAGATAATGGATGGATGGATGGATGGATACTCTGAATCACAAAGTGATTTGATACAGCAGCAATTATGGCAGTAATTTAATTTAAGCATTATAATTTGCTTTGGTTGTGGTAAATCAAGTGTTTTCTCTTTAAATGTTTTCACAATTAGGATATTTTCAATAAATTGTATGTATCAGTCAGGTTGTGATATGTAATCATGTGGTGCACTTTCAGACTGGTCAGTATTTCCATGCTGACATGTGGCCACCACAATAATAAAACCAAGCTTTTTTAAGAGGTTTTCTCTTTTTATCCTGTGTTTCATGCTTATTCAGGGAATAATTCTATTTCTAAAAGTGGTGTGTGTCTGATATATATAATGTATGCACTTATTATTTGATAGGAACAAAATTAAATGTCATTTCTGAATAAATACAACATTATTTATATTGGAGGAAGTGTTTGAGTGGAAGATAATGAGCTTTGTGAGTGTAACCATGTCTGTGTAATATACACTGGCAAGAAAAGTTTGAAAAAAACAAGAAAAGATAATAAAATGATTAATACGAAATCACAGACATGTTCATAACACATTGGTAACAACCTGATCAGCACATAAACCATCTAAAACTTAAAAGATTACCTTTTACAAAACAACTACCATTTGCTATTAAACTTGAACCTCATTAACAGTATTTTTTTTATGAATGTCCTGACCCACCCTAAAAGAAATCAAATATGTTCAGTAAACTAATAAGTTGGGTTTTTGTTTCCTCCATAGAAAGAGTGACCAAAAATATTCAATGTAAATATGAAGAAATAATAATGACCAAACATAAACAGCTTTCCTTAAGATTCTTCACTTGTCAGTCTACACATGTTTTGAAAGAAAGAAAGAGATTTAAATAAGGGAAGGAAAATAGTGATTTGCAGATGGTGTAGATGTGGAGGTATGGTCAGAGGCAAGCAGCTGTCTCTGATGGAGGATCTGTGGAGATGTGGAAAGACACACAGACAGACAAGGTAAGTGAAGTGAACATTGTCAGTCTTGTTTCAGTCCAACTATAACTACTATCCGTATAACTACTACATTGCTCTTTAGTTGTTTAGCAACCTAATTCTTCTTCAGGAGACATGGTTGAGATATTGTTGATGATACTGTGAACTATTTTGTTTTGTTTGGGTTTAGAGACATTTAGGTTGCTGCTTACCTGCTGCCCAAAATGTGCAGTCATTGAATAGCTCTGACCTAATCTGTGATTTTGAAATAAATTATATGTAATAATACATTTCTATGTGAAGACAATTTGCATATTGTTTAAAAACCAAAGAACACAGAGTACATTAATAAAATGACGATGATGTGCAATTGAGATTTTTTGCTTTAATGGTTGTTTTTTTAAAGCTTGTTAGAAATAATTTAAAACAAGGTTTTAATGCTGTACCTTGTAGTCAAGGTAAATGGTTGAGTGATTAACTTTTTTTTTTTAATTAATTTTATAAATATGTTAAATGCATGCAGTATAAAGCCAGAGACATTACATCCCCACCATTGTTCAGTCCATCTCCAGTGGCTTCAAGCTCTCTGACTCTGGTTGCTGTTCAGAAATTTGATATTATCCCAAAATAGATTTTGGTTCAGGCTAATGGCTTGGAGCTGGTGAAGACAGTGTGTGACTGTGCATGTGTTGTGTGCCTGTAAAACCTATTTCCTTGTGTATCTTCGGATGGTTTTAGTTTGGTTCTTGGTCGTATATGTTACTGCTGGGCCTTTCTCGGCTGACCTCTCACATAAAAACTCAAACATAATGATGACACAGTATCTAAATTGATTGCTGCCTCAAGTTTGAGTTGTCTTTGATTTTCTTCCATTTAATGTTCAAATTGAACATGTGCACGTTTGCGTGAACATCAATAAACATAATGTCCTATTAATGTGTGTCCTGTTAAGTGTGTGTTTGTCAATCTTGTGTTTTCTTTCTTGACACACCAATCAATACTACATCTCCCATGAGCCTGCAACCAGTTAAGCTGTCATGAAGACGTCTGTGGCGTGTAGGCTGCTGAAGGACATCTTCATAATGCAACTATGCTTTGACCTTGTAGGTCAAAGGTCAAGCATGCTTAGGACAGTACCACTTAATCATGAGGTATATTGATGAATCGGTGGGAAAGGATGGTGATTTAGCGGAACACACGTGCTTGTCAGTTTCAAATGCATTACCTCTTCTGGCTCAACAGCAAATGAGTACACACACTGATATACTCACAGCTTCCAGATTTAACACATGATGCCATCACACAAGCGCACCCACAGGTGAAAGTTGTACTGTGCCTTCCTGTGTGCCCTACCTGCTTGTTTCAGTATTGAGAGGAATTCTTTATTGCGAGAATGGTGCGGGCGCTCATGAAATCATTTAAATTTCAAATGCATGAGGTGATTATGCCAGTGAATTAGCCCAGTGACTTATTGTGGAATAATTTAGCTCAGTCAGGCAGAATGGAGACAGCTAATGTCTACAGAGACCTTGCAGCAGTAAAGGGATAGGGTAGGGCTCAGTGGGTTTACGGGTGGGAGAACTGGTGGGAGTAAGAAAAAATGGAAGCTAGAAGCAAGCTAGAAAAGAGGAAAGATGGAAAAGGATGGAACAATATTGTATACACACACAACCTGCACCAGCATAGACAGATAAAGGGAGGGAAAAGCCAAGAAAATGAGGTATAACGGGGCAAGGGAGGGTGTATGTGGAGAATGAGAGGATGGATGAGGAAAGAGATGAACTGAAGGAGAGGAGAAAATCAATGGAGAGGAGGAATGGAGGTGGTAATTGCCTGACAGACATGAATGGATAAAAGAAGGGTGAAGGGCAAGCATGCAGAAAGGAAGCATGGAGAGGGGGCTGGGGATGTTCATGAAGTTCACGTTTTCAGTGCAATTCTTACACTGTTAACGTCAGTGAGGGCAGAGGCAGGAAAAAGGAATAATGTGAGAAGTGCTGTCAGCTTTTACCACAGTAAGGGGAAGGAAGAGAAAGTTGTCAAGTTGCAATAATCAATTTATGGACCTTAGGGGACAGAAAAAACATTAAAATAAGCTGAGTTACAGTATATGCAGCCACCAACATTCCTGGCTAAAGATACCAGGGAGGCTCAAAAAAAGCTAAACCTGTAAACTTAACATGTAAACATGTTCTGATTTATATGTTTAGAAAATATAGAAAAGCATTTACATTCCTTAAATCTAAGTCCGTTGTTCAATTGCATTTTAGCTCTGTTTTGGTCACAAGTCAGCTAGTTTACACTTCTAGTTTTGTAAAGCTTATTTGTTGTTAGGTGAAAAACTGTAAACACAAGTCTGTCAAAAATGTGTGCCAAATTATGGCAAGATAGTTAAGGGAACACTTGTTATATGTTGTGGTCTTTCTGCCTTTTGCACAATGTTTATACAGGGTACAGTCATGGATAGACTAATGAATAGGCCTGAAGAGACCGAAGTTCTGGGGGCCTCTTGGGCTCCCCTTACAAAATATCACTACAAGAGACACATACCAAATACATGGACACATAAAGCAACTACAGAAAGAATCAATATAGACCGTCATAACAATTACCAATAGATGTAGATTAAAAAATATAAAAATCATTGTCAAAGAAACAGACCTTTGTAGTTATGAGGGATAGCAGACGAAAGGCAAAGCACTTAATTTATCAGACATGCTTCCAACAGTTACCTATGATCAATGTTTCCAACACCCATGATCTATGGGTAGGGATGAGAACGGTGTGATTGTGGAACCAAACAGCCACAATGAGTTTCCTTAACCAAGTGGTCAGGGTCAGCCTTAGAAGTAAGGTAAGGATCTTGGACATCCTGAGGGAGCTTGGTGGTGAGCCACAGCTGTCAAAAGGAGCCAGCTGAGTTGGTTCAAGCATCTAATCAGGATGCCTCTCTTTAGAAAATTTTTGTCCATGCCCATGTGGTAGGAGGCCCATGCAATTAATGAGAGATTATATATCTCATTTGGCCTGGGAACGCTAGGGTCCCAAAGTAGAAATTCAAAGCATTGTTGAAGGATAGGTGCATTTGGACAACACTGACTCACCTGCTGCTCTTACCTCTTTTCTGTCAGTAATAACATTGGGTCAAAGTCAAGTGTGAACAAGAAAAGCACCAACCCCAATCTCTTATTTACTCCACCCAACATAACCCTCATACAGCATAACATGTACAGCTGTTAATGCAGTTATTTGCGATTAATCATTTGATTGATGTGGCAAACATGTTTCTGCTTACGACCAAATAATGGATCAATCAGGGACAGGAGAGAGATCATTTAGAAACACAGGAGAAGCCATAAATTACCTCTGATTGCCTAACACATGATTAATGCTCCAGCATACATTGCCTTAATGTGGTCCATTACAGTTTTATGTGTGACTGGTGTATATTGAGGGGGTTAAATTTAATGGGTTGCAGGTGGTGTTGTATATTTTTATCAATAATATATTGGTCAAACATCTGTTTTAATACTTTTTAGTTAATATTCAATACTTAAAATGTAACTTTAAATATCTCATAGGAAACGATTACCTAAACCAGGAGTTCAACAGGCTATCAGAGGGTTTCTGCGGCCACATTCCAAAGGAGATGCAGAGTGTAAAGTTAAGATCAGACAGAGGGTCACAGCTCAAGATAAACGCAGATGGTCTCAGATGGTCAGTTTGTCAGTGAGTTAGGTTTGTGGGGGAGATGTACTCAAGGTTTTATGGCTGGCCATCCCAGGACATGAAAGCAGAGGGGTTTAATGTTTGTCTTAGGGAAAGAAGGCTTGGGTCAGCAAATGGTCCACTTAGGGTCAGAGAGCCGTGATAACCTCGCTCCACAGGTGGTTCAGTGTTTGTTGGCACAAGGCCACAGAGACCAACAGGCGGGAACCAAGAGTCACGTGGGAACAGGTAGTATCGGCCTGGTAGCTCAATGGTTTAAGCGTCAGACTGGGATGTAGAAGGTCGCAGGTCTGACTCCTAATCTATTCACTGCCAGGTGTGTCCCTGAGCCAGACACCCAGCGCTAGCTCCATGTAAGTCGCTTTGGATAAAAGCAAAGTAAAGTGAAGTAAAGTAACAGGAAACTCTGCAGGCTCCTGGGAGATGAGCCAATCTCCTGGGAGATGAGCCAATCAGGGGACAAGAAGGAGGAGAAAGAAGAGGAGGCGTCTTGCACCATTTTTATTGATAAAGACTTGTGTAACTTTAACAGAGCAGTTGGACTGACCGCTGACTGACGCTATGTCTGCTAGGTGTAAGCAGTCCAGCCTAGCGCTAAACTCTTACTCTTTCTGATAATAAAAACTTATCTTACTCTAACTTAACTGATTCCTCTCCTTCCTAAATGATGAACCCGGGAATGTCTCTTAGGTATGATTTTTGAGACAACAGTGGCAATGAGACACAGTCGGTGTAGTTCTGTCTTGGGCTGTTGTTTGAAAAGATTTATCTTTAATAACTAAATGTTTACAAACGAGAAAAAAACACATAAATTGACTCTCTTTAAAAGTTAAGAATTTCCTTACTAAGTTTGCAAAAGAAAGTTTTGATACCAAACTTTCTAATGTGTGCTAGAAACAGAATTAAAATTTAAGAGACTAGTTTTTGTTAGTATTACAGTTATTACTTCAGCTGTAAAAATCTAAAAGTATGGGGGTCATTGTTAGTTCAGTAAACAAAAAGAAAAAAGAAAACATTCCAGGTCTACATTGCAATTGCACATGGCTTTTCAATACCTAAAAAACAAGAATTTATTGCAAATCAATTTCTATTATAACACTGTGGACTAGAATGAAAGGACTGCACGTTAATAGAGACAAAGAAGTCAATAAGATATACATTAATATATGCGGCCAAATGTGACATCTTTATGAATTCTCGTTCAAAAGAAAATAGCATTTTAAGCTTAAGCTAGCCTCAACACGTAGAGCAGGGTTATTCAAGTATGATTTAAGGAGGTCTGAATAAAAACTATTTTCTAATGTCCAGGTCTGCAACTTCTTGTTTAAATTGCTTTATTATGTAGTTATACATCAATATTCATTTTTATTCATTTAGAAAGACTTTAAGTAACTTTAAGTTAACTTTACCGTCCTTAAGTTATAATTCACTGCTATTTTAGCAATATCCCAATGCAACTCTGAAGTGCTACGTACAATAATAAATAAAACTAGAAAATTCCTGGAAACTTTAAAGGTGCCTGCCACTTTGCGATGCTGAACCTCAAAGCCGTCTTGCCAATCAGAAAGCAGGATTTACTGAGCAGAGTCATTTTTAATCTATATTATGTGTGATAGAATACCATGTCTATCCTGTGAGCTCATACTGTGTTGTTTGGCGGACCCCAAGGCATTCCTAAGCCAGCCAGTAGATATAATCACTCTAGCGTGTTCTGGGTCTTCGCTGGGGCCTTCTCCCTGTAGGGCATGCCGAGAAGACAGAGGTGTAATGGAGGCATCCGGCTAGCATCTTGACCAGATGCCCGAACCGCTGGGAGGGGAAGTGACTCTCTGTGAGTCTCTCCCGGATGACTGAACTTCTCACCTTATCCTTTAAGGAGAGTCCACCCCCCCTGTGGAGAAAACTAACTTTGTTCGCCTGTATCTGCGATCTTGCTCTTTCAGTCACTACCCAAAGCTCGTGGCCATAGGTGAGGGTAGGAACGTAGCTCAAATGATAAATCAAAGGTCTCACTTTTTGGCTCAGCTCATCTTCATCTACAACGGATTGGTGCGGATGCCGCACCGTCTGTCGACCTCCTGCTCCATTCAGAACAAGACCCCGAGTCCTCCAGTTGAGGCAGCACCTTGTCCCCAAACCGGAGAGGACATTCCACCATTTTCTGGCTGAGAACCATGGACTTGCCGCTTTGTACTCAGCTGCAAACTGCTCCAGTGAGAGCTGATGGTGGCTGCTGGATGGAGCCAACAAAACCACATTATCTGCAAAAAGCAGCATTGACATTCTGAGCCCACCAAACAGGACCCCTCTGCCCCTTGGCTGCGCCTAGAAATTCTGTCCATAAAAGTCATGGACAGAATCTGTGACAAAGGGCAGCCTTGACGGAGTCCAACATCTACTGGAAACGAGTCTGACTTATTACCGGCAATGCGAACCAGGCTCCTGCTCCTCCAGTACAGGGATTTAGTGGCTCGTAGCCACAAGGAACAGAAGCAGCTAAGTCAGTACTTGGCCCGCTAGTACTGGATGAGATCAAAGTTCTGCCAGAGGTGGCGGTTGAAGGTCTGGTGCCAAGTGCACTTAAGGACGCCCTAATGCTCGAACATGGTGGTTGCTATGGACAATCCATGACTAGCACAAGTCAAGCAAATGAACACCACTCGGTCTTCCAATTGCGCCTCTGAGACGACCTACGAGTGACAAGTGGCTTTAGTACGGGGGTGTACTTTACCAGGTGCCATGATATCTACCCTACATTAAGAACAATATGACGTTCAAAAGTTGTATACAACTACAGCCAAATCATGGACATCATCATGGACAATGGACAGGAGGGAAAACAGAAACACAATTAAACTGCAAAAAAACAGACAACCTCTTTTGCACCATAAACGCAAACTTCAACTTGCAGTATGTGGTGGTTAGCACTGTTGCCTCCTAGCTAGAAGGACCTGGTGTAGACTCCCAGGGCCTTTCTGTGTGGATTTTGCATGTTCTCCCTGTGCCTGGGTGAGTTTCCTCTGAGTACTCCAGCTCCCCTCACAGTCCGAAGATATGCAGTTAGGTTAATTAGTGACTCTTAATTGCCCATAGGTGTGAATGATTGTCTGTCTCTATGTCAGCCCTGTGATACACTGACCTAGGTGTACCCTGCCTCTCGCCCAATGACAGCTGGGATTTGCTCTAGCACTCCCATGACCCTTACTAGAAATGCAGTTAAAATAATGGTTAGATGGATGAACTCTCAGTGCTAACTCTCAAGATAGGCCGTAAACCAGTGCATAGTGATTTCTTACTCCACAGAGTCACTTGAAAATGCATACCTAAATTCTGAAGGTATTTCCCTGAAGGTTTAATAGACTCTTTAATCCAGTGTGTGTTTTTTTTAACATGACCTCCTGTCTTTACCAGACAGCAGTCAGACAGTACACTATTGAAGGTATATCTATTTGAAGGAAAACAAACCTTAGCAATTATGACTATAAATAAATGTATTATATATGTAAAAACAGATGTAAATGGTGAAACATTTCCTTCCTTGAATAGCATCATTTCCTGTCAGCATCTTAGTTTATGCAGAGATGAAACTGTCATGCCTGAGAAATCGTTCTGTTTCAGGGACGAACTGAATTGTTTTTGAGTCTGAACACCTGAGGGGTGCATACAGAGTTTAAGCGATAAGTGTAAAAACAACTCAACTAATTTAGAAAGAGTTGCTACATACTGCTTTATGGTGTAGCAATGTGGCTAGAATGTAAATAATAACCTGAGATGCAGATGATGCAATTAGCTAGTGTACATACAGTAGTTGTGTTTTATCTTAATGAGCCAGATGCATAATGACTGTGTTGCTATGATATGTCATTGTTGTGTTTACAGCTGTTCATCTATGGCTAAGCGGATAACATTAATACAGCTGTTAGATTTCAGTCCATTTTATTCTTTACCTTAAAAACAAGCACATTTGGTGGGTAAATCCAGCTGCTCTTTACTTTTTTGTTTCCTGTCATTGTTAATCCTGTGCATCAACAATACAACCTGGTGGGAGTTTAATAAATGTCTAACTAGCTAATTGAGCTAGTCTTGTGCAAGTGTTTTCAACAAAAGTAGAGCTCTCCAACAATAAAAACTAATGCCTACTTAGTAAGAGAAGTTAGTGGCTTTACCTGACTATGTGGTGACAATACATGATTAAATACAATAGTTTTTACATGTTGAAAGATGTTAATAACTTGAGCTAATGTGGCTTGTGTGCTTTTGAAGTTGTCTCTTCTCTTATCTCTTCACTCATCTCTTCATAGATAAATAGAGACTAAAGAAGGCAAAAGTTTAATTTAAGCACTTTTTTTTCATTAAATCTTGCTCACTGATCACTAATGTGATAAGTATTAATGGAGAATCATTATCGCCACAATCAATCTTTTTAGAATTGAGACACAGAAGGAATGACAGTTAATTGCAGGGTAGTGCATCTGAATATCTGCAATATCTGCCATAAAAGGGAGCTTTAGTGTGTGCTCTTATTAGAGACTTGGCATTTTGAAAGCGGGTAGTCATGGTTATGTGCTGCTGTTATGTTATATCACCCCAGGTTTCAGCATTCGTTGTACTGTAAAATAGGCGGTGAGGCTCAGGCATGGAAAATGTGTGATGTCTACCCATTCTTGCTCCTTTTGTGTGTCTCTGGATATGTCAAGAGCTCCCATACTAGATCTCACCATTCCTGCAGGTTTCCTTACGCCCCACCCTTCATCCTTCCACCCCAATTTTCCTGTCTTCTTCGCCCCCTTGCTTTTCTCGTCTCCCTCCTCCATTCCATCAATTTTGTGCCCCTTCATTAAAACTACAAAAAATTAAAATAAGAAAAAAAGAAATACAGTGAGAACTGTTTATTGACTGACTTCAAATACCACAGTGCCACCAAGTGGTCCTTAATATTATGACAGTCTTTAAAACTGCATAATGTACTGTATACACATATTCTTTATGCTGTGTGGCAAAAGTGATGATAGATCTATGGAGTTCCCAGTTAAAGAATACTCTGAGTGAAACCATCGTATGCGACACAGAGTCTTCTGATGAAGGAGGGTGAAACACAGAAGTGGATCAATAACGAAGAAATGAAGAAAAATGAAGGCAACTGAAAAACAACCTAAAACTCCCCATCACTCTCTGAGTGCCTGTCCGTTTCTTTGGCCAATTCAGCAAATGGTATTATCCCATTAAATGGCAGTTATCGGTAGTTATCACACCTATAATGATTGTTCAGTGCTGGCACATATTGGTATAATTTGTATGTTTTATAATTAGGCAGCCTCTAGTGGTTTTAGGAAGAGTAACAGGTGCAAAAGTCAAGATGCTACATGAGGTGGCAACTAGACAGGCCTACAAGAGGCAAAATGTCTATGAACCTCAAGCTAGTCCAGTGTCACTACGAAGCATTTTTGGGATAATGATGACTTGGCTGACTGTGAAAGCCTGCAGACATGTCAGATAAACCATACGTACCATGTCTGGCTCAGAAACTGCCTTGACCACCAAGGTCAGGCTACAAACAGCACACACTCATGCACACAAATCATATACAACAGTATTTTT
Organism: Microctenopoma stevenorrisi; assembly: GCA_032270685.1. Classification (NCBI taxonomy): domain Eukaryota; kingdom Metazoa; phylum Chordata; class Actinopteri; order Anabantiformes; family Anabantidae; genus Microctenopoma; species Microctenopoma stevenorrisi. The sequence continues at coordinate 18,556,084 of JAUMTR010000001.1, forward strand.
AGATTATCCAATCAACTTCTGTTATTGTTCTTCACACAGTGCAGTACATATTTCTTCACTGACATTTCTTCACTGACTTTTTTATCTTCATCTATCACTGACAAAATTAAAGGCCCATCTGATGTTAGACAGCCATTTTCTCTGAATCGTTTCCTTCTGAAAACTGCCATCTTATGTTATTTTTAACAAACAAATGCTTTTCATTGAATTTAATTTAGACTTTAAGAGCCTAAGAAAAGTTACTTATTGAATTCTCTAGATGTTTTTATTAGTGACAAAGACAAACAAGGCAACAAAAAAACAAAGAAAGAAGGATTGGCTGCATTTAAGATGAATGTTGAAGCAATGACAACCACCTACAGTAATTGATGGAAACTGAGTCTTTCTACTTGAAGCTAATTAGAAATGTTCTTTTTAACATTCCTCCCTAGTCAGTCGACATTATTGCAAACATGTCAACAATCATTCTGTCAGTGTGGCCTCAAGCAAGACATCAAACTCTTTCTTACCTAAGCTGCTCCACTTAATGCCTGCAAGCGGCCATGAAAGAGAGGTTTTATGTGTTGCTCAGTCGTCGTTGACATCATACATTATTATTGTATTAGCAGGCATATTATGTACTTTGTTTGTCATGTAAATATGTGGAATTTCCCCATGGGATCAGAAATGTGCATAAACCCACATTGATATAATATTAATGTTTAGAACGTTGAATAATGCTTATACCTAATTGAAACAGAATCCCTACCAGCAAATCTGAATTTGATTCATAAATGTGTGGTGTTTCTCTCTTACTCGAGTTTTCCAGGTTGGAGGGAGTGAGCCAGTTTGAGCCTCTGTACAACTGATGTGAATCAGTGTCAATAGTTACTGCTCGTGATATGTTGTGCTGTGCAACCTGTACATACACAACACTGAAAGATTTTTATCACATTCCTTTGTGTGTTTGTCCTACAGCATTAATGAAACAAATCAAAAGGTGAGACAAAACTAACTTCGAAGGCATACAGGGCACAGGGACTGCACCAACTATAGCTATTTGAAGCTTTACTATAGCAATACACTTATACAACTAAATTTAGAAGGATGTATCTTTAAAACAAATATAAATATTATAACATCAATTTTCCTGTGCAGTATGGACTGGACTTTTGTCAAGTTTACCAGGTTTCCCTTGGAGTCTGAAGCCCACTTTCAGTGAGTTTTGGGCATTTGGATTCAGCTACTGTGTTACAAAGGAAGGAGAGCACTAGAGTTGGTGTGACCTTTAGCCAAAACTTTATTTATACTGGGGCATAGATACCTTTATTGTATGGTTGGAGACACTGCAGTTTTAAATGCCTTTTGAAAATGTGCCTGTTTGTTACGCCTCTGTTTCATCTATATTTCATTATGTTGGAGTTGATTATTACTCCCTTGCTGCATCCATGTTACCAAATGAATAAGAAAATGCTAATTTCCAGTTTAAAAATAAGAAGGTTTGTAGAAACGACATACACCTTGTCTTCAAATGCTGGTGTTGTCCAATAAAGTGATTCATGTTGGCATTTACATTCAAACACACAGAAGGTCCTGACTTGATTTAGAAGAAATTGCTTTAAGTACTCGACTTCTAGGTTAAATTAAGTTTGGGACAGGGCAACTAATGGTGACATATAAATCTTGGTCATGGATCATTAATCCTTAGTTTAACCTCAAGGGCAGCACTGGGTTAATTCCAGGATTTTATGTGGAAACACGGAATGGAGGTCTATGATTTCCAGAGTCTGATCAGGAAAACAATCAACAAATGGGGCATCGGGATCTGATTGTCTGTGTGATGCATCATTGCTACATCATTACGACAAGACAGAGCACAGAAAGACAGAATAAAGTCATTAGAGGGAAGAGGGCAACACAGAAAAGGAGCAACTGAGAGAGAAAATGTGTTCTGCAATCACTTTGAATGTTAGTTTGGACCTGATCAATTGAAGAGTGAAACGCTACAACAGCGTCCCCCTCACTTTGTCTTACCTTTCTCTGCCTCATTCTTTTTCTGGCGCTTTCACACTTTGTGCATCTCACCATCAGTCCCCTCGCAGGAATCCCACTGCTGGCTGATTGGCCATACAGTATGAGTGAGCATGATTGTTCTAAACTGGAAAAGAGAGAACACTTTGTCTGATGAGGGGAAGGGTACCTCCCTCTGAGAATCAAACCACTTGATGCAGCGGTTTAAAAATGGGGTTTCTATCAGAGGGAGAAAGACACACACACACACTCATTGGCCCTGACTCTCTCCCATTCTTCTCTCTCCAATCTTGCCTCTCGCTCTTTTTCTTCTCCCTCCTCCGTCTGTTTGTTGTGCTCCACCTCCCTGGTCTCTTCGAGTGCATTAATCAGTCAAGCCACAGCGCCACAGCTATTACTCATCTGGTCAGAATAAGCGAGAGAGAGAGAGAGAGAGTGGAAAAGGGAGAGAGAGTGCCTCACGCAGACAAAGAAACAATGACATAGCGAGACAGAGCCCAAAAATGCGAGAGTGTAAAGAAGTAGGGCTGAGGGGCAAAAAAAAAGGATTGCAGAAGGGGAGCTGTCCTTTATTCATTCATCTTTTAATATCTCTCCTTACCTCAAGGCTTTTCATCTCTCTAACCATCCACCCATTCATCCATCCATCCATCCACTCATTCAGCCAGCAACCAGCCATGCATCTATTCATTCACTTATTTATAGATGCCACTAACTCCCCCACCCTCCCGCCTAATCATGCATCCATCTTTCTATCAATCTTTCCATTTCCCCTTTCACCTCGCTCTCCATCGTCTATCCATCTCTCCATCTACACCTGTCTCTGTCTTTATTTCTTTCCTCATTTATCCCCACAGTCTTTCAGCTCCCTTTTCAAGCGAACACGACCCCCCCAGAAAGAGAATAGTTGGGGGAGTAAGGGAGATGTGTGGAGCTGTGGTGGTGCTCACCAACGGGGTAGATGTAGGTAGGAAAATGTTCATCTTCAACCTTAAGGACAAAGAGCAGTCCAGTCTTTCTCGCCCTGAAAAGGTTGTGTGCTACTGAGTCTGTATTTAGGTATCCCTGCAATTTAACTTGTGCTAATATCGGCACGCTGACATACTGATAATGACAATGCTTACATATTGATGCTAAGTAGGTTTAATTCTTACACACGAACAACTTACAGGCACTGAAAATGAAGTGCAGCTCAGGTTGATCTCGACCGGCTTACAGGAATATAGCTGTAAATACTGTCACACACCCTGACTTTTAAGTCAGATTAAAGTCTGTGGCACACCAAGCTCAGCATTTGGCCAGGTCATTGATGAGCAGCTACTGCTCTAGGTTTTGTGGCGTGTCCCACAACCATTGGCACTAGATGAGCCAATATTTGCGGCCTTTTAGCCAATTCAGCAGACTGAATTCCAGACAGACTCTGTTGATGTAAGAGCCCGGTCTGGTTGGCTGTTGAACAAGAGCGGTTTGACCCATGCCATGGTGTCTCTGTCCAATTCATGCGCATGTACAACACCTCGCACACACCTAACAAGCTTTCAGGCAAGCACCCCACGTCCTATGGTTCACTGGGTTAATGCAAGAGACTTAAAACTGTGCACGCACCTGTGGACTCACAAGTTCACTCTATTACTATGTGAAAGTGAGTTTGTGCAACAGACTTCTTGAAATTCAGATGTACTCTTAGTACCGCCACAACACGTTCGTACATTCATGAGCAAGAGGAGTGGGAATGGAAAACAGACATTTACATTTCATTAATTTGACTGACTGCTCATTCTGAGCAACCTAATTGGACTGCAACTGTAGAATTTGTAAAAATTCAAACAAGAGACCTGAATAGCAATAAACAGTTATGAAACAGAGAGAGACTGGATACTTGAAAAGAAATTACTCTATGGGGGAGGAGATGGGAGAAGTAAGGAAACAGCCATTGGAGACCACAGCCAGACTAAGAATTAATCAAAATGGTGATCTGAGTGGCTAGTGGTGGCAGAAAAGCAGGTGGGCTGGTGTGTGTGGACATGCACAGTGGCCTTGTCGTGCATGTGTGCATCCCTTTGCGGCCTTGTTTGAGAGCAGCAGGATTTTGTATTCAACACAGGCAGCCAGCAGAGGAACTGTATGAGGGGGATAACATGGGAGGGTCTGTGGAGGTTGAAAGCGAGGCGTGCTGCCGCGTTACGGATGAGTTGCGGCGGCTAGAAGGAGTGTGGCTACCGAGGGAGTCATGGCAGCCCAGACAAGAGATGACTAAACTCGTGCGAAGAGCTGGACAGAGTCTCTGGCGGGAAAAGGCCTGATGTTGTATTTGTACTACCAGACTGCGACTGCACTTGTGCGTAGAGAATTGTAGTAAATCTTTGGCATTCAGGGTGACACTAACCACTGTCTTGTTGGTGGTGATGGAGGGCAAGAAGGGAGAAAACATGAATATTTTTGAGGCAGAATTTAAGGTGGCGAGCTGAAATTTAGTTGGCAGCATAAGGGAAATAAAACAGAAAGCAAAACACTTTCAATTGTATTGAAGTGACCCACTAAACATTGACAATTACCATAAATAAGCAGTGTTTTTAAACATCTTTCCCTCCTACACGGGGTTCTTTTCGATTCCCCTGCCTGGACTGTAAATAGACGGTGCATTTGTATACAAATTAAAGCCCCCCCCCCTTCAACCCACAGCTCAAATAGAATGCATGAGAGGAAATTAATAAATAACAAATTGCCTTAAGGATATCATTGCGATCAACACTTCCTGTCTCACACACAGAGAAATAGCGACTGGCCCCAGGGATAAACTTGACATATTTTGTTTTTCTAAATTTAATGATTTCCCACATGCAGATACAGCTAATAATGTTATGCCAGACGGTGACTGAGAGGAAACTGCCAAGATGCCCTGTTCTCCAGTTTACATTTTGTTTCTTTATTTTTACTCAGCTTTGAACCCCACCCACTCCCCTGCTGCTGACGAATCCCAAAAGAGGCCATGATTGCCTGTTTGTGAGTAATGTCATAAATGTGTTTATTTGTTAAGTGTGTGTGTTTGCACATGTCTATGCATGACAGGAATTGCTTGCATATGAAAATGGTGAACACTTACACATACACATACACTTCCACATATACATTTTTAAACTCCACTAAAGAAAAAATAAAGTAAATTCGAAACTGTCCACTATCTTGCTTCTACTAGTACAGTAACAAATGATTGTCTTACAATAGATCGACGTAAAAGATACATAAAACAATAAAATTAGCCTTTATGTACAGTGTTCAGATAATAAATAAATAAACATTTAGTGGACAAAAACTAAAAAAGAAAATCACTGAAGTTGAATGAAATATAAAATGAACTAAATGATTAACTTTCCTAATGCATTCCAGACTCATTCGAAATCCCACTGAGATATCTAAGATATCATTGGTATGGTAGATAACAAAAAGCTCATTTCCCATGAGCCTAGGGCATTTGCAGACTAATGTCACATCTCATCGGTCTATAAGCAACTCAGTCACCAATCACACTGAGTTCAGACCAGAGGTCTTATTCTGTCATTGATGGAAATTCTTACCAATTACAGGAAGATCTGAAGGTTGTCTGTCATTTTGACAGATTGGAACACTAGCTAAACTGTAAGTAATTCACTCCCTCGTCCACGTGGTGGTGGACCGATGGGATATTAATTACCTTTCTCCGGTCTTGTCTTCAAATCCATGTGCATGACCTCATTGGGTAGCTGGTGTTTAGCCATTGCATCAGTTTGAGTCACATGATGGCAGGTTCTGTGCATAGAGTAGCCTTCATACAGACATACACCTCAATGCATGTAGCTATGAAAGGTACAGTCAAGGACAGGAGGGTTTGCAACACAACTGTGACCACTATGGGTCACAGAGGGTTGCAGCTGTGCCACTGGTACAGAAAGAGCCTGCCCTGTATCCTAATAATAGTAGTGTAGCGATGGTAAAATCTTTTAGGTTCGGGGTCAGACATCACAACAGTGGGTTAGTGTCAGAGAAAGACTGGAGTCTGGTTGTACGATAAAATTGTCATTTACAGTGTCTTCACAAACAACATCTGCATTAAAAATGACACCAAAACACAATATTTTTTCTAACCCTAACCTCAGTACTCTTCTTGCCTAAACCCAACCTCAGTGGGGACTTAGGAATCGTCATTGGGTCTCTGACTTGTCAGCCCTGCACAGTGAACACCCGCCATGCTCCTTGTAAATCAGTTTACTTTAATAAATGTAGCGCTTCAGCTAATTCACAAATACACACACACAAAAAAAACTTAATCGCGTCGCAAATATGGACTGTAGAAGAACGTAAGTGGGAACAACCCAGCTTCAGTGAAGCGCCAAACTGTGTTTAAAAGGAGGAGCATCTCCAAATGTCAGCAGGATGCATCTCTGCCAAAAAACAAAACTGGAACATTCCCAGATACAAGGATCGTTTGAAATACCGGAGAAACCACATATCCACATATCCAAACCTCTTCCACCTAACATTGCAGTTCATGGGCACTCCAGCGTCATCTGTCCCATGTGAGCGTGTTTTCTCTAACGGAGAAATTGCATTAAAAAACTGTAATTGTCGTAAAGGAGAAACTTTGGAGAAACTAATAAAAAAAAAATATATATATATATATATATATATATATAGCCTGGGACAAAGACAAGTACAAGAGCAACATGACCTTCAGTTTTACTATTTAACAAAATGACACTAACATTATTAAACTTTTGGGATATTTTTGGATCTATAATCGGTCTATAATTGGATCATGTATTACATAATGTAATGTACAATATGGAATACAATTATCTGCATCATTTTATCGTTTATACTAGCTCATTGAATCAGTAAACAGGGAAGATAATGCACTATACAAAAATGTTGGGAAACAGACCTAGACTACTTGTTCTGAACAGCTGTTGTCAGTGAACATCCTGTAAAACTTTTGGCTACATTTGGGCTACAGACACTGAAAAAAAAAACAATGCTAATTATCTGGACAACAATTCTCTAACAGCAGTTGGCATAGTTTCTTTGTTTGTAGCAAAGAAGTTGTGAACTTCTTGTAACAATAAAACAGAAGATGACTAATTTTGTATATTTTTATCAAGTAAAACATCTGTTTTAATAGTTTTCAATCAACAATTGAATACTCTGCAAATAAAATATAATCTTACATATATTAGATAAAACAGTTACTTGAACCATGAGTTTAACAGACCATGCAAGAGGGGTGCTGGCACATTCCAAAGGAGATGTAAAGTTAAGATCACACAGAGGGGGATAGCTCAAGATAAACTCAGATGGTCAGGTTGTCAGTGAGTTAGGTTTGT
>JAUMTR010000001.1:18563550-18578952 GCA_032270685.1 Microctenopoma stevenorrisi
TAGGTGTAAGCAGTCCAGCCCAGCGCTGGAAACTCTTACTGTTCTGATAATTAAAACTGATTGTTACTCTAACTTAACTGATTCCTCTCTCCTAAATTATGGACCCGGGAATGTCTCTTAGTTATGATTTTAGAGACAACACTCACTTAGGTCAACAAAATGTACATAGCAGAATCACGAAGAATTACAGGATGCCTTTTCATTGGTTGTTGTGTTTACATTGTTTTTATTTTTATTGTATATTACATGCTGTGGGGAGGTGAAGAAAGCGAACTGACGAGGTGAGAGGTGAAACAGGAATATAAAGGAGTGCAACTAATGACTATAGTGGTGACAAGGAGTACTGATAAAGTGACTGGGAGTGGGGGCGTGGCAGGTGAGAACAAAGAACTGAGTGCCTGAATGAACAGGGGTGTGGCCAGGTGCAAGTGTGAAACAAACAGGAGAAAACCCCTAAAGTAATAAAATACCAGAAAACGAAACTAAACTGGGCAGAACAGCGTTGATGTCTTTCGTAAAATTCTCCACTTCCTGATTTTATTTTGACCCAGGTATCATCCACATACCTCAACACAATGTGAGTTAAGCAACAGACATCAATATAGAGCATCTTCATTAAGCGTAGGCCCACATTGAGATAAGTCACAGAACATGATCCCCTGGAGTCTAGACGCTGCTGGCGATGGAGTAAAACCAGTGGGTGGTAGATGGAGGCCTTGGACATTGTCCCTGGACATCATGAAGGTTATAAGGGCGATAATGAGGAGGAGGAATTCTGCTCTACTATCTGAAAGATAAAAAAGCTAAATTTCAACGATGAGATGGTGCAGGATCATTTCTCACATTATTGTTTTAATTGTGTGAGATGAAAGTTTTGACAGCATGGAAAACTCACTGGGAGAAACAGAGCAGCGGTATGCACCCTACATTTACTCACAGAAAGAAAGCAATAACAATCTTCTTTTTTGAACTTTTTTTGAAGCTTTGTTTGATGAAAATCATGAGGTGCAGCACTGAACAAAATAAGTGTAATTGCAGGAGGTTCTAGTCTGCTTGTGCTGTTTCCCTTAAGCTGGTGGAGAAATACCTGCTATCATGTGAAGTGGGAGTACAAATGTTGCTCAAAACCCTTTTACACAATGTAAATACGTCACTGTGCTAGATTTTTGTCAAGAAATCTTACAAAGAAAGTCTACAATCCACAGACATCAGGAGAGACTATCTACCAGCTATCGTTGGTTTGTAAAACCAAGAGATCCAGGAAAGGGTAGAAAACAGACAGAGACGTAAAAAGACCTGAAGGGCAGAAATCAGCAGTGACATCACCCACTCTGAGCTTGTGAATTCAAACCTCTGCCTCAAAGAGACCAGAAACAGACAAGCATCACGAGAAAGAATGTCTGTAACCGGAAAAGCAGAGTTTTGGATGAAACCGTTTTATGGAGGGTTCACCTTACACGTCTGACGTCTGAAAAGCTCACGGCATATGACCTTATATAAGTAATGATCCTTCAGAATCAGCGGGCTTAGGGACAGGGACAAACCACACTGCCACCACCGAGGTGCTGAGATAACTAGATCATCAAGAACTGGGAAACTATTCTATTTCAATGATCCTAGTCTGTCTAGAAAGACCTGCAGCAGGTTTGAATCTAACTTCCGATAGAAAGGCTGCACAACACTGTACTGGTGATGATGGGCCATCCAGAACAACCATGAGAACAACTTAGTGTTGTACTCAAACCTATCACAGACGCTGCTACAGTACAACACGGGCTTGACCTCTTAGAATAAGAAAGTAGACAACTACATGATCGAACCCTGACACTCGCCGAACAAGTTGATTCCTTAGTCAGGACTACAAAGTCATTGGTCCAGACCAATGAGTCTTGACGGGACTTTATTTTGCTTTGCTTTGCTTTGCAGATGCTTTTATCCAAAGCGACTTACAGGGAGCTAGCGCTGAGTGTCTGGCTCAAGGACACACCTGGTAGGGGATGGACTAGGAGTCAGACGGGGTTTCAAACCTGTGACCTTCTGCATTCCAGTCTGACGCTTAACCCATTGAGCTACCAAGCTCGTTGTGTCTGTGTGTGAGACATGCACTTAGGTAACATGGTGTTTCTAACTTTTCTTGAGGGTGTGAATGTTAATAAACATATTGCAAGTTTGTATTGAGTCTATTATTGTAATTTGCATTTCCTATTTTTTAACTTGTTAAGAACAATGCTGGAGCCCAACAACACCTGTGCCAGTCAGCATGAGTCCTGTGCACAGAAAAGAAAAGAGAAGGAGATAAAAGTAAGGAACTGAATTAAATTGGTGCCGTCAGTCCATTCAACTGTCAAGATATGGGAGTCATATTGATTATCTGTAAAAGGTTTCATAACAATACATGAATATCTTATAGGATGATGGTATGCATGTTTTTTTTTTTGCTCTAACTACCTTGACTTTAAATCAACCCAAAGAAATGTCTAAATGTTTATTTTTGTACTGTGATACAGTAGCATGAAGAGAAAACATTCGCTCCCGTGTACAGTATTGTAGAGCTCACAAGAATAATCAATGATTAACCTTCCATGCTCACACAATAACACTTCATACATTATAAATGACTACTCCTGCATCTCTCGCTGCCCAGTCAGTGTTACGGACAATAATTACTCTCAAAACTAGTGCTCTAACGCCTCCGCAAACTGTATAACATTATTCATCTTTTTACCCTCTGTCTGGCATATATCTGTATGTCTGCCAAGTCTCCGTCTCTTTATATCTCTCCCTTCTCATACTTTCATTGCACTCACCACCCACACACACACACAAACACGCACAATGAGTGACCTTGCCTCCCTGGGGAAGGACCATGTTTAATTGTTCATCAGCACTTTTCTCAGAGTTCCGCAGGCAGGGAATTAAAGGAGGGAAAAAGAGGGAGAGAAATGGGGAAGGAGGTAGAGAAGTTAGCTCCCGGGAGGATAACGGAGAGGAGAGGAGAGGAGAGGAGAGGAGAGGAGAGGAGAGGAGAGGAGAGGAGAGGAAGCATGTGCTTAATTGTTTTGGAAGCAGATGGACAAACAGTCAGGCAAACACATTCTCTAACTTAATCAACTCCGGCGCGATGAGCATCCCGAGAATAAGCCCCATAGCATCATGAGCAATTGTTCTATATGTCTCGTTAGATTCCAATAAGAAAGCAGTAGCATTGATATATTGTTAACAATATGGTGTGTAACTGGGGAATGATATGCTATTTAAACCTCTGTAAATCACAATGAAACATTAAACGACTGCTTTAATGGTAAATATATTGGTCCCTCAGCTCTTTTGCACCATGTATGCTGACTAATCATCTGCGCACCAAATAGACTGTGATATGTGAAGTGATATTCACAGATTTATTTCTTCTCTCCCACCTCTCTCCCTTTTCTTCTCCCTCCTCAGAACGTATCTTGCCGCTGATTTCTTTCACTTCAAGTCTCTATGCACCTCGTCCTTCTTTCCCTCCCTTTCTCCGTCTCTCTCTCTCTCTCTGTCTCGACTTGTGACTAGATGGGGCAGCAGATAGTGATGAGCCAGCAGTGGCCATGCTCGGCTGCTTTGGCTAATGGAACTCTCCTGTCTCTACAAGGCCTTGCAATGTTGTCCCAGGCCTTATCTCATCATCTGTGTGTGTGTGTGTGTGTTTCTAATACTGCAACCTGGAAGTTTCGAATTTATTATAAATAAAACCTGGCAGAAATGTTGTTATTGTTGTATATAAATCTCACATTTCAGCATTTGGTTGGCACGGGTTTTCAGACATGCGTATATTTTTCATCACCTGAAAACAATTACGTTAACTATTGACACGAAAAGGTCATGTCTGACATCATGTGGCTCGTCACATGATCGTGAGCTGATTGGTGGGAAAAAGATTTGATGACATAAATTGTCAAAAAGCTATGAATAATAATATAATTTCTTTATATTTATATTTTTTATATAAATTATTTATATTTTGAGTGAGTGCGAGTGACAGAGTGATGGAGAATTTTCTTTCCTCTCTCATTGTTCCATATATGTTCCATATCATTCGCTCCTCACTTTTCTGCTGTATGGATGAATGTCCCTGCGGTTCGTATGTAAAGCAGGCAGTGTGCCTCTGCACATGCTTATGTGTGAAATTGTGCATCAATTCGTCTGTGTAAACGTGTGAATGTGCTAAAGATCAAAATGGACGGTGAGTGTTGCTCGTTGAATCTCATTTACTGCATTCATTGTTTAATTTCCCGTCCTTTCTTTGCTCAGGGCTGTATGTAAATGTGCATTTTAGTGAACATACAGTACATTAATAAATGTATGGAAACATGAGCAAAACTCTTTTCCCCTCCTCAACCTTTTTCTATATCTGCACCGCTCTGTCCCTTTGCCTTAGTCATTCAGTTCAATGTGTTTAACTGTGCCTGTATTTGTGCAGTCTTAGTATGATATGAAACTATGAATATGAATATATCTCCTCTAGTCTGTGCACTTTGATGAAGTGAGTCACTCTACACTCCGAGCATGAAATGTTTTGTTCAAGTATAAACATTGGCCTCCGTTTGCCGCGCAAGGAGCAAACACATGTATTTTCACGTGTATTTTCATAATAGTGTGTTTCAATTGATTTTTTTAAACATTCACACTACCTCTAAAATTTATTTTAGATTTTTTTAAAATTCAAAAGTTCAATCAATACGGCATGCCGTTGTTTGAGAAAGTTCCACTTACGGCTTGTTTGATTCATGTTGGCATGTAGTAGCGCAAGGTAACGTGCACGTTTCTGATATTCTGTGATTTTAATATGTTACTGTGTAGGTTCTGCTTTAAAGCTGCGTTAAATAAAAGCTTTATGTTTCAATGTACTTTTTACACCTAAGGAATATGTTTCCCTCTGAAATTAGTGGATCCAATTAAATAAAATGAAATAAGTAAAAAGAACACTCAAGTTTGGGGAAGAGACCCAACTCTAAACATTGCTCTCTCTGTATGTGCAAATCTGCAGGATACATAAAAAGGTTAACGTGTACATTAAAAGAATCATAACAAGGTAACTGCTGCTGCCAAGTTGCAAAATTTGAATCTACAAAACATCTCTGCTCACTGTGTACAGATCAGTCAATTGAGTTTAACTATGTTGCTCACATTAGCTTGAGGTCTCCACTAGTTTTTGTACAGACAGTTCAGATAAAGTTTAACAAGTAGTAAGTATGCTATGTTTATTACAGTCAATGGGCAGGAAATGTGAAATGTGGCATTCACAGTCACACCGCAAGACAGCCGGCGCAAAATATGTCAGAAATCCAACCCATTGTCCAGGAGGAGGACAATAAGTAGTCACGCCAGAAGAAAATCAACAGAGCCTAAATGAAATGAATTGGGAGAAACTGAATTAGGGTTCAAATTGGCCCAAATCCGAACAGTGTCAGCCCACCGTAAAAGCCCCTTCTATTAGATTTCAATTACAGTTGCCATAGCTACTGTATTTGTCACATCTTGTATAATCTTACATGCGGTACAATCTCCGTACTCCTGTTTATAGCACTAATTTTATATTGTGAAGCTTTCTCTGCGTTTTTAGAGGAGACATGATACACGTGAAACCATCACAGTCAAAGTCGAGTCATTCTACAATTCATCTGCAATGTGATAGTAATTTCACACTTGAGAAAGGGTTCAATGACAAAAATGTCTCAATGCATGTGGAGATACCAAGCTTGTCAGATATCACACGACATTAAAGGCAACCAGAGGAATAGAGATTTATGTGCTTACTCAATATACAGGCAGCTTTCCACTACACTATGTTCTATGAAGGGGGGGTGTCATTACGATTTCAAAAAGAACAGAAATTGTATTTTTCTAGCCCTAATTCACCATCAGAGTGTGCATAATGGGCCCGTTTTGGTAAAACAGAAACAGAAAAACAGAAATAGGTTTTCTTTTTTTTTTTTTTAATTACCAAGGCTGGGAGAAAGTCAGGCTGGATTTGTCAACGGATTAACTTCACCAATGTTTTACTTACTTCATTTCAGAACACAAACAGAGCAAAAGTGAGTCCCTGTTAACATATTCTTTTTAAACATGAGCGTGTTAATCTAAATCCCACAGTGTTTGATGCATTTGAAATGAACCTCATCACACAGCACTTGATACAGAAGGTGATTTATGGCCCGGATTTATGAACAGTACAACCTAAAGTAAACAAACACGAGAAAAGTTGTGTTGTTTCACTTATTCATCTGAAGTTTATATTCAGCCATTTCTTCTCCCTTTAATTTGTTCCTTTCACTTTGAGTTGCATGGGTGCACTTGTATGAAATGTGTTTACTTTCTCACACCGCCTGCAGCACTCCTCTTCCATCTAGTCCTACATGTTGATAAGTAGGAACTTTTTTTTGTTCTGGGGCTGATGGGGTTGTTTGCAGTGGAACTTTCACTTTGGTGGGTTGTCTAAACACTGAGCTTGATACATACTGTTTGAATTTGCCTGGGAGTAAAACTACACAAATATTTTAATTAGGATTCTTTCAGTCTGTGCTTGATTGACAGGCAGATAAATGCAGAGCTTCAGGCAAACGAAAAGAAAATGCTTGTTTGTGTGGAAGAGAAATAAAGAGTTAGAGAGAAGGGGGGAGAGGTAGATCCAGGTAGATGATAAACTGATGGAAGTGTGGAAGTGTTAGCTGTGAATTATACATGTCTTTGGTTTAGGACACAGTTTCTTCTCTAATAATTATGGTATTTCCATAATGGAACGCCAACGTAATCAGTGTGTACACACATTTGTTTAATCAAATCAGAAATATGCGACATCTATATTTAGTATCTACCTACCTATATATGGTGTGTATTATAGTTATTGGCAGGTTTTCTCAATCCCACACTGGATTCAGATTGCCTACAATATGTTTTTGATATTGGCTCAGTATGTTGCTCTTTCTGCAAACGAATATCGCTACTTCACAATAAAAGCATTCAGCTCATAAAAAGGTGTTTTTTATTGTGACAATACGGTTAGGGAATAAAAATGTCTAATAGGTCAAGTTTAGGAATTAATAAAGCACAGCGTAATTTATGAACACCTCCTGGCACATTTTGCATTGCTGTCATGGCTATTTTTGTATTCACTGAGAGATCCTGCTCTCTAAACACCGTACAATATACCCACAGCTAAATAGGTAGCATCTGGTCGCAGTAAATCCTTCATGGCAGCAAAGATTTAAAGTTGGCAATCAGTACATGTCTGATGAATTTAAAAAGGTCATGCAAACATTAGTTCCCCCGATGGAAATTGGTTTTGTGGAAGTAGGAAAATGGGAAGGTTAAAAATAGGATGAAGCAGGGTTGTTTCCATAATTATGTTAATTAGGAATTCACTCATGTTCATGGCAATCAAACCAATAAATAGACAGAAACCAACAAAGACCTCTGTTGATCTGTGCAAGAGAACATTACAATTACTGAAAGAGTAGACTTTAAAACTTATGACGTTTTTACATTTGGTTTGGTCTGAATCAGTTGATGAGTTTGTAACACTTTCTTCAAGGTTCAGTTTCCTTTCTAGTGATGAAAAGTACAGCTCCTTGACTCTTTTGGCTCGGCTCCCTGGCTCCCAAATGTTGATTTATTTAGCATCATTCATTTAGCATTCTATTTTAGACAAATTAGCAATGACAAGTGGTTTGTGTGTTGTGAGCAATTTTCATGTATTATTTATATATGTATATATTTTCTATTCAGTGTTTTCTTTTTAATGTTTTTCTTTATAGATTACGAAAAGTTAGTTACTATTTATCAATTTAATCAAACATTTAATTAAACACAGAACAAAAGTAAACCAATCAAATTAAAAAAGGCCAAAGTTTTAACATTATGACTCTATATACAATAAAAATCTTTACTGCAGGTTGGCATTCAGAAATGTTGCTAATTATTTAAGTTTTTTCCCTTTGCACTTGCATTAAAGATTGTCCTTTGCTTAGTGTACCTGGCCAACACCACCATACTGTCTTCAATATGCCCCCCTTCCTTATTTCACATAATAGTATTATCATAGTCTGCACGTGGATGGCTGGATAGTGGCCGGACAGTGTGCCCATCAAAATAAAGTCCAGCCCCTGCCTGTGTGGATTTTCAGTAGAGCAGATGAAATGCAGCTCTGCCAGACAGGAGTTGTCTCTTCTGGTTCTCCAAAAACAATTGGCTCTTAGAGCCAGCGTGTTCACAAACCACCCATCACTATCCCTTTTACTCAGGGAAGAATCAAAAAGCATCCCTTCAAATACATGAGAACCACCTCTCTGCGTATTGGTCAGATGTGATGCTTGAAGATCAACGGATATAAATACAGGAAGTAGATGTTGACGGTTGTATATTTCTACAACTATATAATGATTAATGTGGGTCGGTCATCCTCCCAAAGATTGTTAATCGTGTTAATATGACTTGCATATTTGTCAGACCAGACTTCTGTGACACACTGCACCTCGTCACTTTTGTCCGCGATGTTTTAGGTGTCCTAAAATAAATAAAAGTGAACGACTGTGAAACTGCCTGGGTACAGTTAAAAGAACTGCATCGCTATTGAGGGTCGTTCAATCTTTCTCTCACACCTCGTTGGTCTAAGTTCTTGACGTCTTGGTCATCAGTAGAGTGGCTTTTGTCTTTCAGATGTAGGCGAACTGCTGAATCCAGTTCTGAATGACTTTGACATTTAGGAAT
This sequence comes from Microctenopoma stevenorrisi, assembly GCA_032270685.1. NCBI lineage: Eukaryota > Metazoa > Chordata > Actinopteri > Anabantiformes > Anabantidae > Microctenopoma > Microctenopoma stevenorrisi. The sequence goes on from JAUMTR010000001.1 coordinate 18,572,296, forward strand.
ATTGTGTTCATCCAAAAAGTGTCAATACTTTTTCTTGCCCGTGTGCAAAACATCCAACTGCCTACTTTGTTACCTAAAGATACTCTTCCTCATTAACACATTTTCCTCTTTCTCTTGTCATAGCAAGGCCACCAAACCCAAAACCAAGTGTGCAGAATCCAACAGGGACAGTCTTAGGGGGAAAAAATCTAAATAGGAACCTCAAAGGAAGACCATCAAAGGAGTGCCTTCAAAGAACTCAGCAATCTATTGAAACACAGACAGAAAAGGAGAAGCAAAAAAAAAGTGAAAATGATGAGGTTCAACGGAAGAAAATGTGTAATAGAAAAAGATCTATAGACTCGTAATAGCCTGTCACACTTCAGCTCAGCACAGGGTCATGATATAGTTGTATTTGCCCCCACAAACAGTCCCTGAAGCATTAAGCTTTTACAATTCAAATAAAACAAGCGCACCTTTTCCTGAATATTGTGTTATTTGTTATTCTGGAAGTCTCACAAGGAGCAATACAGTGATCTGTCCTTGAAAACTGAGACCCTTTCGAATGCAGAAAGGTTGTGCTAAATGTCAAGTTGTTTCTCAAATGAGACACTGTAATAGAAACAAAGTGTTGCTGTTTAGTGGAGCTGGGAAAATGGTGATAATGGAACTCCAAGGGGTCAGAATGGGTTCAGCCAGTGTCATTCCATCTGTTGTTGAGGGGATTATAAGTCATACTACAAAATCAAACACATTTTAATTTTTATTAGATTTCTAAATATGTGCGCAGTGACATCAGGGTTATATGTTCAAAATGTTTAAAAAACTTTATTTTTAAATTAGTATTTGCAATTTGATTCATATATTTAAGCAAGTAAGATGCATATAGACACAACAGGATGTGAACTTTACTCAGTAACCATAAAGAGACATGCAATCTTACAATACTTTACACAGCTCTGAAGCTGTGCGCTCTTGCAGACTGGTCACGTTTTCTATGCATTGAATTATTGTTAACGTCTACACGAATCTTAACATCACCCGATATGATCACTTTACCTGTAATAAGAACTAAATCAGAGATCGTTCAGTTACAAACCTGTCAGTTAACGACAGTAGGACAGTATACAATCCATACGGAGCTGCTGTTTGACTTGTTTGAGGCTAAGCGTAAGACACTCAATGAATTCTTAATATGTTTAGGTCTGGGGTTGATTAATAAGCTGGAGTTGTAGATTGCTGCTACGCCTCCACTCTGACCTGTCCCCCCTGACTCGGGGCTCGACTCATTCAGACCGACATATTCTTCCTACCTGTAAATCTATTTAATGGTCACTTAGAGAGTCACTTACTAACAGGGATTTATATGAGAGAGATATTCAACAGTTCACATTTGATTTAAAGATTTAATAGTTGCACCTTCTAAAGTGTGATGGATACCATCTCCTCTAAGCCCTTGCCTTCCCCAAAAGGTTTACAATTATCTAGCCCCCATTGTTAGCGGGACAACACCGACATAGCCGATTTGATGATGGCAACAAACTGGAAGAAAAACAATTTCACAATTAGAATGAGTGTTGGAGTAATACAGACATATTATTCAGTCACTTTCAAAGTTACAGAACAGATATTCTGTATAGAATACAACACAACAGGCAGCAAAACAAGTTACAATACACTTACCACAGCAGGAAAATCCCTACAGTAGCATTTATTAACTAGTCTTAACAAAATATATTTTCACAATAAAACTGAAAAACCCTTTTTCTCTACACCAACTTTCTTCGGTAAATACAGGCTTTTGCAGAGCACATAACGTGGTGAGCTAACAACAACAACTTGCTTGGATTCCTGTTTGAGAGACTGAGTTGAAGCCCCTGTATGAGATTATTCTCTCTCTTTCTATTTTCCATTCTCACTCTTCCTATTCTCTCTTTTACTGCCCAGTGTTTTGGTTTACTGACCTTTGCCCATTACTGCAACTTCCCACTTGTTCTCCACAAAAGAGGTCAGATGGTGAGTTTAAACCAAGCAAAAAGTATTTTTCCATCTTTCACTATCTCTCACCTGTGGATGAAAACATGAAAAACAAAGGCAGATGTAACTTTTGTTTACTTATCTTTTTGATAAGACTAATGTCGTCTAACACTGGATATACCCAAAAGTGAATACAGACTGCATATTATTTCTACATTTAAATAATTGTTCCATTTACTCCATTTACTGACTGCTGCTGCTATATGGACACAAACTGCACACAACTCAGCACACTACACACAGACACACTGTCTTGTCTTTCTGTATTGTTACAATTTGTCTGTAATTTGTCTCTAATTTATTGTTTTTCATGTACTTCCTTCTGTCTGTACTGTCCTAGTGAAGCTACAAAAGACCAAAAGCAAATTCCTTGTATGTGCAATATATTGGCGAATAAAGCTGATTCTGATTCTGATTTAAAAAATAGAAGCACTAACATAGCACTATATAGCTGTAATAACAGTTATAATTCTGTGATTACTACTTTATAAACTAGAAATCAGTGTTTAAATTCAAATTGATTCACACAGCATATAAAACAGTGCAGCATAAACCAAGCTCTGTGACGCTAACAGCAAAAGGTGAGCATCATTTAGAATCACGAGAGGAGTGCTGTTGTTGTTAGTGCAGCTTAACTCTAAATTCCACAGCGCTCGAGGCGGTAGCAAATGGAAATACAGAAATGTTATATTTAAAGACGAAATCTCCTAAGACCTAGTCTGCATATCAATAAACCTCACAAAGAGTCCTTACTTCAAAGTTACGAGCGCCTGACTTTGCTGTTAACCACCGCGGAGCTATCACTGCCAGTGTTAATGAAGAGAAAAAGCAGCATCCACTTTTTGTCTTTGCTCCTCTCACCAGGGTGACGCGCAGACACAGTTGTGCGCACACACGTGCACGCACAGATGCCAACCAACAATACTACTGATCCAGACAGTAATTAGCAGTGTTCATGCCTCCCTGAAATGCTGCTGGCCCACCTGCTGTGCCTTCCAGTCTGGTACCAGCTGAGCAGACACACACACACACACACACACACACACACACACACACACACACACACTGACTCACATGCTATCAGGCTGCAATGTCCCAGTCTGACAACATATCAAAATCCATATTACAGCCTGCCAATGTTTAGGGGTGTCATGTGTGAATCAGAGGTAATATGTCGTCACATGTCGTGATAAATGTATGTATTAAACACACACAAGCACAAAAAACACACTAATACACAAATAATAATAATAATAATTCTTCATTATAGATTGTTTGCGTGTGTTTAAACAGTATGTGTACGCGTGTGTACATGCAGTGTGTGTGTGTGTATAGGGCGGGGGGGGGGGCTGTCATGTAAATCACAGCAGCACTCCAACTCTGTCAATCACTGCCGCTGGCTGTGGAAATGACACACAACTAGGAATCAATACAGGCAGAACCGAGTGACATTTAACACAAGTCGGTGTGTGATTGTACGTATGCGCAATGTTGTATGTGTGCATTGTTTTACACGTTATCATCTTTTCATTTCCGTTTCTTGCCTACTTTGAAAGTCATAGATTCTAGGCCATGACTCTTAAATCATTACTGACGTGTGTGTGTGTGCGTGCGCGCCTCTACTGCAATTCTCTCATTCCAAACATATCCTATCTCTTCCTCCCATCGCTCTCATCTCTATTTCCTGTTTTTCTCTATATATCTGCTATTTACAGAGCTGAAAACCCAGAGCTGCAGATATGGTTGGGATTTTATTATTCTTCTCATATTCTGGCCATGTTCTTCTTTAACCCATCCTCTATTCCATCTTCTGTGATTTTACTTTGCTTCAAAGTTTGTAGTATCTGAACTATATATGTAAAAACTGTCAGTATATGTAACCACGAGGAAAGAATGGGCACTTTGTAAACTTTCTTTTGCCATATTATTATTTTAGTATCATTATTAAAATAACTACTGTGCATAGATAATGAGAATTCAGCTGACAACTAGTGAAAGGAGCATCATGTACATTGGCCTCTCATCATTTCCACCTTGGCTGCTTCCTTGGCTGTCTCCTCAAGTCTGCCTTGGACTAAAGACAGTGATAATGACTTACATACAGTATTAATATGCCTCTCCAGTGTGCGTGGGCTGTGGCAGGGGAGGGGTACGTCGGATCTGTGATGGAAACCAGGAGGAAGAGATTAGAGGGTGAACACTTAATACACTCCAGTACGCCTTGTTAGAAGACTTGACCTTTGGAGGGCGAGGTCAGTGAAGGCAGACAGGGAACGAGAAATATGGAAAGATGCAGGTTTAATGTGGATTTCAAATAAGAGGTGGTGGTCAAGACTGGGGCAACTCTAAATCCTCGACCAATGCGATGGATATGGGTGAAAGCCTAGAATAGGACAGAGGGACATGTGAGACAAACCTACGAATCAGAAATTCACAATTCTGATGTGAACAGACAGTGAAATCCAATTTAACGTTTCCACGCTAGGTTCAGCTGATAACACTGAATTACATTGGAATTATATTTTTTGCATAAATTCTTCCAAATGTTTTTCTAATCATCCCCGTGGGAGGTTTGGAAGTCTAGATTTTAAACATGTTGCAGTAGGGGCACTAACACCGGGGATCTAATTTAATAAAGTTGTTTGTGTTCATTATGTTAATTTCCCATTAACTCTTACTGCTGTAGTAATGTAATCACACTTTCAAGCACAACTTTACTTACATTCGGATGTGTCACAGAGACAGTTGTAGCATGGTTAGACTGAAGCAACACAAATGCATGAATCATGAAAAAAGAATAAATTACATTACAAACACTGAATTTTCCCAAAGTTACATGTAAATCTAAACTATTCTCAAGTTCCTTAAGTCATTAACTGAGCAGATCATGTCGACCAGTGAGTAAATAAATGAAGAAACATCATGAAAATGCTGATTAGAAGATGTATTTTAGGAGATGATGTTAATCACATGCTACACACTTCACTAGATCTCAGCTTCTGTGAACACCTACGTGAGATTTGGGGCTGATGTCTTGGAGCAATGACAGTTGTCTCCACCACCACAATCAAAGCACAGAATTATCAGTTATATCTCACAGGGAATTAATTTTAGTACATAAAGTACTCTTTAGGACACGTGTTTAAGTAAAGTTTAAGCTGACATCATTATTTCCAACATCCCTACTTCAAAACCAAACATTTTTTATGAGATAGAAAAAAGTTTAGCTCTGCACTTTTTGTTTACAGCGTCAGTGGACTTTGTTGTTTAGCTCGGTAAAAAACGTGTTTATGTTCCTGGTCATCTGGTCAGGAACTCATTTTACCTGCAAACATTCTTTAAAGCCCATCCCCTTGTTTTCTTGAAGCACCACAGTCGAGTAAGTAAAGTGCCTGGAATATTTTGTGTGTGTTTAGTAGAATGTCTGGGGAGTGTCTCACTTTTGTTGTCAGCCGTTTGAACATTAATGGCTGCGTTTTGAGTTACTTAAGTGTCCTTTATCTTCAGTAAAAAGTAAACTTTTGTGACATACTGTATATACTAAATGATTTTCCTTTTATTATATCTGGCACTGAAACGACACGAGTCATGAGGAAAGGTGAAGGTTTGGGTTAAACCACTAGCTTGATAAATTTGGTCCATCAATATGTCCTGAGTCACAAAGATCGATACAGTAGTTAAAGCTCCTGAAGTTAAAACCATTTGAGGATTATCAATGTATAAATATGTTGTTTGCTTTTATAATTTTCTGTTTCTCCTTTGAAAACTTTCTCAGCCTGGACCTCCTACAGCCCCTCTGTTATTGAGAAGCCTGTGCATTGGTTTTACTGGCCTTTTATCCAGTATCAACCCACTTGTGATAATCACGGGTTCTCTCCTATGACCCGTGCTCTCTTTGTGCTCTGGTGCTTGTAATTCTGGATTTCAGAGATCTCGGTGGAGTTTGTATGTCTGTCTTCTCACAAAGAAACAGAGGAGAAAGAAGGGAGGGTGTGAGAGAAATTAAATCCATCAGCCTCCTACCACTCACCTTTGGGAATTAGCATAGGGTCACATACAAGGGAATGAGTTCCTTGAGCACTGAAATACATCAGAAGGCGCATGAACAATGGTTTCAGAACATGTCTGATCTTGATCTGACGCTGATGTGTTATTCAGAATAATCCAGTAACCCACTTGTTAATTACATACTCTCTTTCATCACCTTTTGAGCTTTTTAATGCAGATGATGCAGGACCATGTGCTGCTTAGCAGCCTTGCTGTATGATTTACCTAAATTATGTGAACTATGAGGGCTGAAGATGTTTCTCTCCACCAGGCATTACACAGTTAAACAACAGTGGGAGGCTAGCTTGGTCTTACTCGCTCCAAAAAATCCAAAGTCTCAGCAAACAAGACTGATTTTTAGTCATCCCATGTAATTTGGTTTACTAATTTTTCTGGGCCTGTAGGTTTTCTGCACTTCATCTGGCCCATGGTAAACATCAAACACAGTTCTCCCACTGTGGGCGTGCTGTACAATGCCAGCAGCCCACTCATAGCAGCAGGAAAGCAATCAAGTGCACTGTGGGTAGGCATGCATAGATAGATAGATAGATAGACAGACAGACAGACAGACAGACAGACAGACAGACAGACAGA
>JAUMTR010000001.1:18586794-18610422 GCA_032270685.1 Microctenopoma stevenorrisi
GGGGGAGCAGTGAGCAGCCACAGACGGCGCTCGGGGAGCTAGCGCTGGGTGTCTCGCTCAGGGACACACCTGGTATGCGAACCCGGGGCTCCTGCTTCCAGCCCTCTGCCTTAACCACTCTGCTACCAGGCCGCCTATAAATAAATGGTCACATTTACCTTCAATCTTTAGTTTTCAGAAGATCTCATCCACACATTTGACCCAGGGAAGACGGAGAAAGAGGCAGCCATGCTCCTTCTGTAGCTCAGATTTCTCAAGGATCCAGGTCAGGGGATCAATATTCTGTTTTTCTACTTTTTCTTAACGTTCATCTGTCTCCTCTTTCTCTCACCAGGTACCAGAGTCTCGCAGACCTCTCCTGAGCCAATGCCGATCATTTGAGCACATCTCAGCCCTGAAGAGAAGGTTCAGAGGTTTTGTAATAACCTTTGGTTATATTGCGTTGGAGAGGGTCAATAGCTGCAGGCAGGGGTGAGGCACCTCTGCTACAGTTACATCCATGTGCTGCTATCTCTCGCTGAAAGCAACTACAGCTTTGGAGACAGGGAGCTGAACAAACATGCCAACAAGAATTTTGAATACCTGGAAACAGCCAAACCTTTAAATGCATGACAGGCACGCTGGACCTAATTGTTCAGTAGGCTTTAGTTCACCCTTTCGTATCGCCCCGGCTCAAGACACTCAAAGGCCAACGCCTTAGATAGACAGTTTGACAGTGAAAGTGAGGTTCTGGGCTCCTATACAACAGCTCCCTCAGCCCGTTTCTCTGAAAGTCTCTTTGTTCCAGATAATCTCCACTCAAGAGTTTCAGATTGGTATCATTCCTATTGTCTCTCTTGTCATCCTGGCACTGCCCACTCCCTTCACCTGGTATGACAGCATTCCTTTCATCAGGCTGCCAGGTTTTTCTCAGCTTGTCCTACCTGTGCTCAGTCCGTGTCAGAACCCCCCTCTGGTCTCCTCCACCCCCTCCCTATCAGCCCTCTTCAAACTTCTCTTTAGAGTTTGTGTCTACCACCATCTTCACTATTGTAGATCCATTTCGAGAAATGGGCCCATTGAGAAGGCAGACTTGCTTATTTAGCAAATATTCTGTTTTCATAGTTACCCTAGGACAGGTGTCGGACAGAGGTCCCCCTTCTCATGGCTAGGTTTTGTTGTTGTCAGATGATGACAGTGTCATGATGTAGAGGGCAGACGAAGCCTCGCCTGTCATGTGTACAGCAGACTGTGTAACATAGAAATATATTATTTTAAGCTGGGAATAAAAACGTGTTCATGCGTTTAATGTAGTAATATAATAAAAAAATATACAGCAGATGTTGTCCCTTTGTTTAATATCTGCTTGTCGATCTTCTGTACAGTAGAAATAGTCAGACTAATTGTGTGTTATGGGTTTCACAGGATGCATGTTGTCTAATAAATTAATATGACAATAAAAATGACGTGAATCCACACACTCATATATTATCCCATCGTCTTGTGATATTATTCGTGTTTCTGTGTGCACAAAAAAAAAAATTTAGATGTACATTATACTGAACTACCCATTAGTCTCATTATTTTTCTAAAACTGTGTTGTGTAGCATCCTCAATTTTGAAAAATAAGAGGAACAATAATAAGAGGCACTGAATACAATCAAAAGTATAGACAGTGCTCTCACCTTGTACACATCAGGAGTAGTAAGAGACACGTATGTGGGGAAATTACAGTACAAGCAAAGGAGCTTAGTGATGTCCTGATATGATTCATGATCGGCCCGGTGACCCAAACACATTTTCCTCATCTCTCTAGTTCTGCACCTCCACTTTCATGGCTTCTGGTGGATTTTAAGTCCCTCTTGTGTTCTGAAAATGGAAATAATTGCAGAGCCAGAACATATTTGTCATTAAGTTTAAGTTGGTTTTGGTGGAGACTATATTTTGACTGGTTACTCTTTCCTAACCATGTTTCTACACGCGCACATCCTCCCTGTCTATGATTGGCCAGTACTTGTTGTCTTTGTGGTTTCAGATTGGTTGGATTTTGACATGAAGACTGAAATTGGTCCAGATAAATCAGCCAATCACAGGCTGAGTAGGGTGGGCCTTCAATGAGCAGAGGCACACAAAGTAAATAGCTGCAGTGACATATAAAGGAGAAAGAAGACATAAGAAAGAAAAGCGGAAACGCTGTGAGTGTAACATGACGTGTGTTTGTTTTAATTCCAAATGAACTAGGATCTTTTTTTTTGTCCTTCCCTTAGGAAGCTTGAAACTGCTGTGAGATCTGCTCTCAGTGGTAAAAAGTGGAAAAAAGACACCACGATGAATCTAAGCACAGAAATATATCTGAGAAATGTTACCCACTGAAATATTTTTTTCCCCAAAAAATAAAAAGTCATGCCAAAGACGGTTAACAGCAAATAAACAAAGAGAAGTGAAGTATTAGCCAGATATGTTAGATCAGCAGCATTATAACATTTACAGGGATTCATAGTATGAGCTGTAGATGAGAGTCCAGAGTTAATGTTGTTAAAATGACGTTGAACTATGGCCTTAATTCATCGTTTTTTGTTTTTTGTCTATTGGTATAATCAACATAGCATTAGCTTAGTTAACTGATTTCAAATGTTGTTGCTTTTCCCCTTGAATAAATTTAATTCATTCCGTTTTAATGCTTTTGCCTTTGCTGACTGACTATACCTATTTTTAAAGCCTTTCTAGAGAACAGTTAGTACAAAATGTTTATATTTTCCTAAAGCTTATGTTCACCATAAAAAGAAAAAGTTTATTCAGTCAGCTATTGCTAATTAAAGGTTCTTTCTAAACCTGTCACATAATATAACTTGCACCATGAGTGTTGCAGTGTAAAATGTCGTGCAAAGAACTTAAATCTGACACCAGAAAACAGTGATTTTCCTCAGTGGAAGGAGTATATTTTCACACCCTTAGTCTCCAGTGGGAATACCTTCACCCCAGCACACTTTCCCAAGCTTGGCCAATCTTCGTTGTCACTAATACAGCTAACCTTTCTATCATAACAGAACTTCACACAGACACACTGCAGCTATTAACCTCTGCAGTAGTGCCTCCTTCCAGGGCCTAATTACTTCCAATATCATGTTACAGCTCAATCTAATAAAGATTATACGTGCTGTGCTAAAAGGACAAATTGTTCACTAGATTCGCTCGTTTCGCTCATTTGGTCCCTGTTGGACGTAAAGTTATGTGAGCCAGAGCATACTGAACATGATGACAACTAAACTGCATTTGGAAATATGTCTAACCCTAACCTGATTATGTGTTCTGTTAATAATGATCATATGTTAAGTCATAAGTAACCAAACTAATCAATGACAGGTTTCATTTCATTTTCATTTCTCCCAGAATAACATACAAATTACACGTGCACAGGTAAAACATTATACTTATTTGATATGATTATTATGTCACCCAGATTTATCGCTCCACATTATTTGAGTTTTAAATATTGGTTTCAGTCAATAAACATTTTACCAATAAGATATTATAACATATCTTAATAACATTTTGTGACACTTGACCAGTACATTAATACAGAATTACCTTTTTCAAAATGCATTTGCTTTTGCGAAAGTGGTATAAATGGGGCGTTTAAAGTCCACACTCTCCGGAGTCATTGCAATTAACTAGATTTGATCAAGCATCAAGCCCCCAAGTAAACAGTTATTGGATTTGCTGACCAGCTGTGGGAAGCAGGAACAGTTTTGAATTGAATCTACACATTACACAAGTATTAGTTTGGTGTCACATTTCTGACAACAGGAAATAAGTGCAATATTCACTATGTTTCACCTCGATTCTGGTCAGTTCCTGAGGGAAATATCTGCCTCAACCTGCAAAATGCACCAACTATTTGCAGATAACGTGCAGTGGGTGTTTCAGAGCTATTTTTCTTCTAAACAGCTGTCTGCTTCAGTCATAAATGATGCTGCGAGAACTGTGAGAGAGAACCGAAACAGTAAAGCTGTAAGACGGGCAGTGAAACAATGAGGTGAAAGTCATTAGAAACGGTGTAAACACCTCTGGGAGCTGTAGATTAAAGTGATAATTCTCTGTAGGTTCTTGACTTTGAGCAACTCATTTTACATTTTCACAAGCCTTATTGCTTGACCCTCACAGAAAACACATTCAACGGAAGGATGTTACGTTGGTATGGTTTTTCTCACCTAATGAGAAAAAAAAGTACCACAATGAACCACTAAGACAATAAAGAGACCTTCTTGCTAATTTAATATACACAGTCTCCTCTACAACTAATGGAATGGCAGCGCCACTTAATTAGTATTTGTTGTTTATGATCAAAGCATGAATGTAAGACATGAGTTCAGAATATTGGATTTTATTTGACATGAGCAGTAGTAATGGAACATGTTCTCCATACACAGCTCCTGCGTCCTGTAAGATTGATTATTTAAATGCTGCGGCGGCACATTAATGGGTGGTTTCTGCCCCGCATGTCTCATGTGAAGGAGAAGAAGTCATATAAAAATAAATAAATACATTTATTTATATGATCTATATATATTACAGACCATAAGTACAGTGTATAATCTGCATGTGAATGGTCGTGTGACGTATTTCCTGTTCCTTTGGGGTGCACAAATAAATAAATAATAATAAATACAATTAATAATAATAAAAATGATAAATAAATAAATAAATAAACAAAAAGTACTTTATTAATAATAATACATTTAATAAATAAATAATAAAATCTTTCCCTGTACCGTGACAAATTTTCTTACCCAAAACCTGTTCCTTGTGATCGTGCACAGTACAAATGGAGTGTCAATATTTCAGAGTAAGCCTATTTTAACCTACAAAGAGTGTTACAACTCTATGAGGAGTAAACCAGCTCTAACAGCAAAGTTAAAAGTCAGATCACACAGTGTTAATCAGGACCAGTCTGCAGGTCTCAGAGCTTACATTTTGTGCTATTTTTGACACTAAAGTGAGTAGAATTAACACTGAAAAGTTAACACTGACCACAGAGTAAATCTTACTCTAATTTTGAGTGGGACCAAATGTTAAAATCAACTCTCCAAGTATAAATTTAACACTCGTTTTTTTTACTGTGTACAGATTGGTGCTTCACTTTCTACAGTGTACAACTGCAAAGTTACACACAAACAAATTCTGACACTGTTATGACGCTTCAGTTTGATTGGTCGGTCATGATCAGTCATACCCAATCACAGGGCAGATTGTCCCCGTCGCATGGCATGTCCTGAAAGGTACAATGGCATTTTTATAGATTTTTCAAGCAAATAAATAAAGCCATAATATTGTTAATAAGTCAGATACCTCTGGAGATGACATGTAGCTTTGAAAAGAATTGCTGAGGTGACCATTATTTAATATTGTCTAGAATATCGAAGTTGCACACTCAGAGTGTTAGCCTCAGAGAGTTAATGCAAGCAGCTAGCACTGTATTAGTAGTAGTAGCAGCGACTGGGCACAGGAAAAGACTTAAGAACAAAATAGAAAGAACGGACGCTGAATTTTAACATTAATTTAACCGTTTAAAGTAGTGTGATGCATTATAATGGTGTTTTGTTTAATACAGTACTATGCGGTTAGAGTGCATCTGTAAACCGCCACCCCCAAAAAATGATTTCTCTTGCAGATACTGTTTTCACTATGAAGATTGTTTAAATGGGATAAAGGAACATGAATAACATAAAAACCAGAGAGCCGTCTATGGAATGACACAAAAAGCCACTGGTGTACTATAGAGCATACAAGGTGACCAAGGAACTGATAACAGAAGCACTGTGAGAGCTGTCAATAAAATCTCAAAAACAACAATCAGAGGCAATAGCAGAATGTCTCAAAATCTGCTGTCCTGAGAACACCAAGTCAATCACAGATGTGTGAACGTGTAACTGAGCAGTTAACAGCTAACAGGCCGTGGTAAAAATGGGGTAGTTTCACCTGCGTAGGGACAACAGTGTCTTCCCAAATCACTGACAACCCTAAATTGTCTATGGTTTAAATTGGTACATCTCCACCACTCCATAGTCCCACACAGACACACACAGACATTCACACCGTAATTGGCAGTCATATAAAAAGCAGGACACAAAACAAGAGAAAAGGCTGATGTGGTAAAGTTGGTGGGGGAGAAAGGACATCCTACTGTGGAATAAGAAAGAGGCATGATAGCCAAATTAGCTTCAGGTAGAGTTCAGTTGTTGAGTGAAAGTGATTGAGTGCTGTTTTAAGGGGAGAGTAGGTGGAAGTGGAGAGGCAGAGAGATTGCATGCCATGGCCAGCTCAATCAACACATTCCCTCTCCGCTCTCTCCTAGCAATTACCCAAAACACATTTATTTCACCCTCTACAGCTAACTCTTCCCATCACTGAAACCTGCGCAACATCATTAAATCACCCCGGGCATCGGTGCAAAGCACTGTTAAAATGAATACAAATTACACCAGCTGCCATTAAAATACATCATTAAATCACACTAATGCTCATCACAAGTTACACGCTTAAAAATAGATTTGTGCCTTTACCTGAAATAAACAGGAATTAATAGGTGTCGCACAGGTGACACGCGCAAATAGACACCTGCATTCTTGGATCCATCACTCTCTGGTTAATATGAATGGTGAGAGCTATGACATTGGAGATGTTACAGCAACCTTGTTATGGGCTGAAGAGGGAATCTGATGCGTCCTGGTTAGCATTCCAGCATTTTGTTGTTGCTAGATCAGTTACAGTGACAGAGAGCTGACAATATAATTATTTCCCCTGTGGGAGCTGACTACTGGTGATTAGGTGGCAGTGCTGTGATATGCGATGCAGATGGTGACGAGTGTGTAACGGTGTGTGTGTGTGTGTGTGTTCCCGTGAATGTGCCTTTACGGTCAAGTTGATGAATAAACATTTCATCACGGGACTGCAAGATATGCATCGATAGCGCGTCATAATCTGTTGATGCAAAACAAAATGTCCCTCTGAGATTTCATGTCATGATTGGGAAGATGGTGTTCGTTCGTGCATGTGCACGGAAACGCACGCTAATGCACAGCTACATCGTCACGTGTGCGAGTGTGTGCTTGCTGATTAATTGCACGGCAACTGCACCCAGTGTCATTTATATCTTTATCTCAAGGTTACAGAGTGATGAACCAAAGCAGATAAGCAGGGAGCGCAAACAAATGCTTTACAAATTACCAAACACTTTTCTGGTGTTCACTTGTGTTCACTTCCAACTCAGCAGAAATCTGGGGAAGTAACAGATTTGGAATACGACTGTGTGCGCAGTCAAACGTCAAAAGTGAAGAAATAGTGCAGAAGAGATAGACGGTAAAAGAGGGAGACAAGGAGACCAAAACATACAAGGAAGAAGGAGGGAAGGAGTCAAAATCCTTGATGCAAACTCCATGTTTTTTATTCCCTTGTCTGTCTGCATAAGCTGCAGAGATCAGAGATAGAGAAATGTCACTTAGCAAGCATTAGTCTACCGCTTTCATCTCCCTTTAGATCAGAGAGGCAGGAGGGAGGGACTTTTAAAAAGACTTTTAAAGGGCTGTGAGCCTCCTTTGCCTTTGAAATCATCCCATCACTCATTTTTATCAGCGCTGAACATGTAAAACACGTTCCAACTCTACATCTGAAAAAAAGAAAGTCTGAGATTTTCCTGAACCTAAACTTGAAAATAATGTCCAGCGAATGCGGGATCAGATTTTTCTCCTGGTTTCTGAGGGATGGAGAGATGTGAAACCTTGCGTGTCACAGGGGAAAGTTGATTCATCCCTCTATCCATCGAAAGCCGCTGTTTAGACTAAGTGCAATATATTGTTATTGCATCTTTCTAAAACGGCATGAATTGTCATACATCTAAGGGATAAAATCTGTCATCTTTAGTAGTTTTATTTTGTAGCGACATGTGATTTATGTCTTCATTTCATACAATCAATTTTGTTTTCTTCATGTCGCGTCTATCTCGTTGTTATAGAAGACACAAAGCCCTGAAAGACAAAGTCACAACTGTGTCTTCACAGCTACAATGATCCCTAAACAAACAACTGCCAATGTAACGATGTCCTCATGAAGTGGGAAAGTTTAATTTCTTTATTTGCTAAAATTTGACTGCTAGAGTCGTTTTTGCAGGCTGTGCTTATTAGCCAAAAACAGCCAATAGATAAGCTGTCCCACCGACAGTACAGGCACATTTTATAACAACACACACACACACACAAGCAGTGTGTGGCTAACGTGCTCATTTATGTGTGTTTTTAAACTTTGATTGATGATCCTCACATTTTTATAGCTTACTCACAAACCCTATGACCACCAAGTTTGATCCATTTACTCTCAAAATATGCAACACTGATAATGTAGATTAATTATATTCATTTACAGACAGGATATGTAATATCAGTATTATTTTGAGAATGTATGCATCATCATTCTCAAGTTGCTGTAGTGTGAAACTGTGAGGATGTTGTTGCCAGGTCTGACACACTGTACATCTGCTCTGTTCTTAAATGCACTAGAACTGAAATGATGGATTATACTACGATCAGCTAAATACATTGACCAGCTGTGGTGCACAGGGGTCAGCATAGATCAAATGTAATGATGGCCATGACTGTAGAGGTATGAAAGCATGCTGTGCACCGTATGAGACAGCGTAGCCACAGTGTGGTCAGAGTGCCCATGCTGATCATGATGCCTGTGTCTGCCACAACATTAAAACCACCAGGCACATTTAAAGCTCAGTGTTTCTCATTTCTCCTACAAATTACAAATGTGCTACTTCAAATGCAAGAATTTCACAGTTTCCTTTGTCATTCAGTATAATAAATATTTGAATACTTTTCTTTTTGGAGTAATTGGTTTTTATTGGTTGGATATAATATGCAATTTAAATGCATCAACTTGGGCCCTGGGAAGTTCCAATTGGCAGCCTAAACAGTTTTCTGACATTGTATTCATTAAGTGATAAAAAAAAAATCATTCTCAGCTCACAAGTGCAGGCAATGAAAGGGTTAAAGCATAAGGGACGAAGGGAGCTTTATTTTTGCTTGCAAATTTCCTGAAAAGACCTAAACCTAAAATAGATTAGTTCTAACAAAAGTTTGCTTACACTTAAGTACCGCAGAACTATTCATTGTTCCTAAAAAAAATACCTTCAGGAGAATACAGCAATTAACTCAGAGCATTTGTTGTTTAGATGATGATATTGGTTTTATCGTTTGTTTTTTTCCTTTGCAGTGTAATCAATCACAACCTCCCTCCCACATTTTACCGCAGCGGTCGCCGTGACTGACATTTTCTTGAATGACTGACATTAGGCGTAAATCAATACCTTACATTACAGTAAATCAAATTACAGTCTGTAACCTATAGCCTCTACCGTGTCCTGTGCCTTAACCCAGTGAGGGGATAGTGGCGTCAATTTGCTATAAATTGTCTCTCTCTTGCAGAGCAACACTAAAGAAGCAGCGCTGAGATCCCCATAATGGCTACACGTGTCAACAGAATTGTGACAGGAAAAGGTTTTGCATGCAATACTTTCAAATCTGAAAACACGTTTGACAGATATATTTTTATCTTTCCTTGCTCGAAAAGTAGAACAAAAGAAAGAAGACTATTCAAGCCAGAGCCAGTTGGGTTACGCATAACGGTAGAAATGGTAGAAACATTTGTCCTTATTTTACCATGGAACTGTCACTTTGTAACATCTGTTGTGTGTTTGGTGTTAAACTGTAAAGGTAAAAATAAAATGGAAGCACATTTTCAGACACAATTAGAGTAGCTGGCAGATGTTTTGTCTTAAATGTGGCTATTAAAACTACAATATTTTCATCAAGCCACTTTGATTAATACAACTTTTAGCTTAGAAGGGTTGAATACAAAAATCATAAATCTGTAAATAAAATGTTCAACAGAAAAATCATCCAGTTATTTCATCTGGCCCATTTTAACTTATTATCATTAGCTCTGATCGTCTGAAATATTAAATGTAGATTGTATTAGCTTCACACACAAGAACTACTTGTTTGGTTTAGGAAAATATCTAAATACTTTCCAATGTGATGATTGGAGTCAGAATGCCCGTGTCGCAGGTAAGAGGTAGGTGTGTTTTATTGTACCAAGTGATGTAAGAAAGAGCTGATGAGTAACGGAGGGAAGCCGACAGGTGATGAAGAGGTTGGGAAAATCTCCAGGGCCTGCACACAGAAACAGAGTCAGATGCGGAAGACGATATCGTGAGGAACAGGAGAAGAGGATAAGTCCCAGAATGAAGTAGAATCCGGGTCCAGAAGAAGGTGGGTGACGTTCCGGAAACAGAAGGTGAGTGAGGGGTGATGGGAGCTGAAGTCTGGGAGGGGAGAAGCTGAGGGGAGGACCTTGACACTGGGTAGAGGTAAGCGCAGAGAGTACCTGGTAAAAGTGCAATATCACAAAGCTGCTGCACTGTACTTTTTATTCTGCTGGTTTTGATCAACTTTTTGTTGCGTCTTATCTTGTACCATCCACTTACTACCGTGAAACAGCTGAAGTTTCCCACGTGTGGGACTGATAAAGGATTATCTTATCTTTTCTTAACACACTCAAACAATGGAAACTCAATGTTTAACGTCTGATCCACAGGAAACACAATTCAAACCTGACAGAGACAATCCAAACGGAAAGATCCTCCACAATATAACCCGTGGAAAACTCAAGGTACCAATGCAGCGGGGAGTCTGAGGGTTAAGCAGAGGGGGAGGAAGCTGAGGGGGACAAGTCCAACAATCCAAAAGCACAGTCCAAATCCAAAATCCACGAGACACAAACACTATTGTTTGGAGTGTCACTGACTAAAATAATAAAAAATTGCATCCAAATGTGATAAACAGCAGAACATTTGAAATTAACGATCACAGATGATGGTTATTTTCAGCTGTGTCACCATCAACTATATAGAATATGCATTGTTCATTTTATTTAATAAAAAAGAACATAATAAGCCCTAATCATGACTTAACTCATTCAGTGAAATGACATAAATACCATCTTCGTTTCAGTTTTGGTTGCTGAGCAACAGACGATCATTCGGCATTCATAACATATATACGGTACGAATGCCGTATAGGAGGAATCCCTAATAGGCAGATGCCAGAAACATCACTGTAGTACTTTTTGTTAGATGGTGCTGAACTGTGACCCTTTCTTTTTCAAGTGTGTGTGTGTGTGTGTGTGGTAGCAGGTATCATCTGTGTGTGTGTGTGTGTTTATGAGCTGTATGTGCATGCAGGTTAGCATTAGCTCTGTTAGTTGTGAAGTGACAGTTGAATCGTCAGAGCAGATAAGAATTAATAACTTTCCGCACCGAGCCTGAGCTCTCCAGCTCAACATCACAGAGAATCGTCATGAACTGCGACAGTCTCACACACACACACACACACTCGTGCCCTAATCATCCTCAGATAGACACAAGCGTGTGTGGGAGAATGATTGGAAATTCTCTTAAATCTGCAAACACACACTATGACTTATCTCCTGGCAGACTTTGTTTCACTTAACATTTTTACTGCACAGTAGGAAGCGAAGGAGGAGAAAAGGTAAAAATCTGTGTCTGCATGTGCATTTGTGGCAATGCAATGCATTTGTTAGATGCAAATGAGCTCTTGTGCACATTTACATTGAGTGACATAAGAAAAATAAATGTGTCATTATGAATTGAGTTAGAGAGGAGCTCTGAGGCTCGGCGGAGCGAGAGGTTAGACAGAGCAGTGGAAGGAGGGGGAAAGATAAACAAGAAAATTACAATTTAAATTCATTAATTTCATTCCTGCTTTTCATAAACAGAAAGCTTTGTACAAATTGAGTTTTTTTTCAAGTTGGAAAAGTATTCAGACCTCTTTACTTCGTGCACATCTTAATTACACCTCTCCACATAGAGGGTTTTCATTTATGCACTCACATTCATGCTTACACAGTTCTGACCAGTTTCACTGCCCCTCCGAAGCAATTCAATTCATCTGTATCTGCACAGCGTCCAATCATAACATCATAAGGTCCTCTCAGGGCACTTTACATAGCAGTTTTATAACCTTGAAATATAAATCTATCTATCTATATATATAGACAGCAAGAAACTGTTTAAAAGAACAATTCTTCTTTTCTGTTTATTACTGCCGGCCGCCCAACAAGATGTGCAAACTAGTCTTTCTCATCACAGTTTTTCACTTGTATCTATATCTCTTCAATCACGCTATAAGAGTCTTGGTGTATTAATGTTGTTCGGCAAACCCCAAGATTTGTTTCCTTTCTAGCAAATGTAGGCTTAAATTTACATGTTGGGTTTGATCTAAATTCCTTAGTTTCATCAGGTCTTTTTGGTGCATCAGGGTCTGGTTGTTTTTGGATGCTTCTGTGTTTCCCTTATTCCATTTGCGCCAAGTCTCTGCTCCTTTTTCCATCCACCAAGTGTGTTCTTTTTAATAATGGACTTTTTTTGCTTGTGTTCATACAGCTGTGGAAAAAAGAAAAATACCAGAAAAGGTCTGAAAAGTGTTTTTCAGACCTCAATTACTGCAAAATGAACAACACAAGACAAGTTCATATTAATATTTACACAGCACGTTACTAATGTTTTAACTTGGGAAGAAGAACTGCAGTTCAGTTTCAACATGATTAACCTTGTTTGGCTTCACCTCTAAGTACAACACGCACAACAGTCAATATTTTAGTTTTAATGTATTTAGTTATATTTTTAGCAAACATTGTTGGTTTCATTTCATTTTCTCTTTAAATCAATAGCTGGCATTACTTACTATCGTTTTAGATTAGAGTAATACACCTGCTTTCTACCCACTGCGCCATGATCGATGGTGTTACCGAGATGTTTGTCCTCTCTGCTCCGTGAAGTTCAGCAGACACGACTTTTAACGATGGTACCCCGTGTGTTAACTCTCGCTACATGTTTTAATCAGCCTCATCACTGGAATCTCTGAATTTGTCAGTTCGCCATGACGAGGAGAACGCTTGGTGTCTCGGTTGGCCACGGTTGGTGCACAGTATCTACCTTTGTGACATTACCTTTGTTTGTGATGGATTGTCTACATTTCTTTATATTTTTTTAGATTATGGATTACTGGCACATTGCAAAGAAATGTGCAACACATAAAGGGTCTGAATACTCTGATTGACTTTACTAAAGCCTGAGTGAACTGAGGATCCACAAATGAAAATTGGTGTTAATTTTACATGCATTTCTCCATCTGTGAGAGCTTCCGTAAGTGGTGTCGTGACTTCTTCAGAGTCCTGCCACGTCTCCTTAACCTGTTCTTGATTCCATTAAGGATTCTGTGTTCGAGGTCTATATGGCTATTAACCCCTTACAAGCGATGCCACTGAGGCTGTAATTCCTAATGAGAAAGGGAAAAGGTAATGAATGAAAGAAAAGGTGGTGGAAGAGAAACAAGGTAAAGGTGAAGCAGTGGATGGATTTAGATATCTAACATGGTCATGAGATTTCAAAAGACCTTTTATGAGATACATGTGCATGCAGGTTCGTTGCTGAACCTTAACTCTTAAATCAAAAGAAAAAAATTCTGCATGAGCACTAGCTCTGCAGCGGCTGATGTGGCAGGATCAATCCCAGCCAGACTCGCAGCCCAGGTGTGTCCCTGAGCGAGAGACTCAGCGCTAGCTCCCTGCGTGCCCTGTGCAGACAGCAGAAGACACATTTCTTTCGCAACATGTAAAAATGTAATCAATGACAATAAAGATGATTCTTCTTCCTCTCACAGGGGACGCTGCTCCACTCCTGTGAGCATTCATTTCCAGGCAGTTTGTGGCAATTTCAGATCGTCAGTGGCATTTTGCCTCCCACTGGCTCCCTCAATGCAGCAAAGAACGAGCAGAGGACGAGAGGAGGAACAAAGAGTAGTTCACACGTTGGTTCACATAAAATCACCACACAACAAGCGATTGGACTAAATTCTGTGATTGTTAACCAGCCTGTAATTCCGTTTTAATTGAGTCATTGAGAAGGCTGCTCCCTGATGTCTTGAAACGCTGAGATAGAAATATAATAATCTCTTCAATGTCGCCCGTTGACATGGCGTGACTGTCGAAGAGCAACAGGGACAGGACGTGAAGAGGCAGATGAGAAGAGAGAGAGAGAGTAAGTGTGGGGGTTAAGTAAGATGGAAGGACGAAGAGACAGAAGGGGAAGAGAGCCGTGAGTTTTGTCTGTCAGATTTGATCAGCTTTAGCAGCAGACAGGGTGATTGATGGACACTTGGGGGAGAAGGTGTTTGAGGGCGATGGTTCTGGAAAGGCCTCCGTTAACACAGACGTAGCCGTCGCAGAGAAGGAAAATGTACGTGTGCAGGGATGTTAGACGCGTTGTGTGCATGTACATCAGACTGCATCATGCTTGGGGTCTAACCCCATGATGGAGAGGATAGGGCTAGACCTCCACGCATTGCCACATCAATCACGGCCTCAATCCCTCTGCCAGCCGGAGAGTTTAGCTCTGACCTCTGACCCCACCCCTTCATGCACCACACGGCGGGCCAACAGGAGCGGACCTGCCCTACACATTCAGGGATCACGTACAACATTTCCCCGTGAAGCAGGCGTCTGAGATTTACTGCACCCACAGCTTGACATGGTTGAATAATGCAGGGTGTGCAGAGGAAAACAGAGGTGATGCGGATTATGTCCTGATGGTCCGTACCCCATCGCGTGAAATGAAACACACATTTTAGGAGCATTTGGGAGATTTACACAACAGTTCTGCTCAGGTCAGGAACCTCATTGTTTAAGGTCGACACTGAAAGGGCATTTTAAATTCATCTGGTGCGTTTACATGTTCTTTATAACATATAATCATCTGATTTTGACCATAACCATAGAGCTCAGGGGCTGCATTTTGATTTCTTGGGTGGTTTTTTTTATTCATCTTTCAATCCACTATTTATACTGCTTACTGTTAAAGACTGTGGTGGATGGATCCTGGGCACTTTGCCAGTTTATCATAATATAAAGTACATCCACACTCATGGAATATAGTCATAATATTAATATATACCTCTATTGGCTACTGTGTGCGGCTGCTGATCACATTTTATCATTTTCTTTCTGTTCACTAATACTCATGGTCTTAGATTTTCCACCAATGAAACGTAGGTGCCATCATGTGCTGTTGGTGGTGCTGGAGTTAGGATAAGAACTATTCCTTCTCTATGGACTAAATAGCTATCATAGAGCTAGATTATTAGCACGTATTCATTACTTTTTCTTTTCATGTTTTAAGAAAGGTAATTGTCAGAATCGGAGACATGGATGATGAGGTAACAAGGTTATCGAAAGGAGGTGATTCAGTCGAGCAACTAGTGCGAAGACCGTAGGGCTGGAGAATCAGGGGAGGCCAGGGTTGTAGTCTAGAAACACAAGACTGGCAACCGGTGTTATGATCTATACTCACAGGGTGGAAGAGCACGTGAACGGCGGAGGATGAGCCAGTCGGGTACCAACGGCGTCAGCTGCCACTGAAGTAGGGGCAAAAGGCTGGAGAGAGGGTATCAAAACATACACAGTCACAGGGACTAAGCAAAGGCAGGTCCAGAAACAGGTGGGCGTCAGGGCCAGAGAGTCACAGGAGAAAAACACAGGATCCAAATCCAAAAACCCAAATCCAAATCTTGAAATCCCACTATCCAAACCCAAATGACTCACGGTACCAATCCAGGTCATACACAAGGTCAGGTTAGAGGAATGCTGAACAGTTGATTACAGAGGTTGGACAAACAAAGCTGCTTAAAAGAAGGAGGACACAGGTGAGTGAAGTTCGGCTGATTACCAATGATAGGTGTGTGAGGAGCAGAGAGGAGGGAGAAACAGCAGGAAGTGACCATATAAGGCGCCCAGCAGAGTACGTTGCAATCAGTGGTTTAAACTTTTTTACAATTAGTTATCTTAATTAGCCACGTGTCAAGCAACGATACTTGACTTAATCGAGTACATGTCAGACAAAATGTAATTAGTAAAAGTGTCACTTTCTAAACTACATACTGTTTATACTGTTCAGCAGCAACACCAAACCTGACAGTAACTAAAGGGGACAGGGCTCAGTGAACTGTCAAATATCCGCCTCTCTTCGATTACTCTCACCTGCTGTTTCTCAATTCCCACATATTCTTCAGTCCCAAAAATGCTACCCTCAGAGGAACTTCTTCCTTTCATCGGAGCAACTTCCTCTTCCTCTGTCTATAATCTGTCATCTGCCAGATGATACTTCTCCTTTACCTATGTTACACTTTTAGCTCCCCTCCTCTTCATTCGTCTCCTTCGTCCTTTATTCCACTTCTCACCTCTCTGGTCTTTTCCTCTTGGTTCTGTCACAGCCTTAGCTTCACACCCAACAGGGTTTTGATATGTTTCTATTACATTTTTGTCTTTGCTACGTCTTCTTCTCCTTGTTTTTTGTTTTTATTTTTGTACTTTTTTTCTCACTTGCTATGTCCTTGGTTTGATGCCTCACAACCCAGGTTTTGGGAAGAGTGAGACGAGCGAGCGAGGTGCAGGGAAACAATAACAACAGGATACAGCTGGCAAAGGAAACCCTCTCAGAGTTCCATTAAAGTACTCTGGTCTGTGCATGTGTGTGTGTGTGTGTGTGAGCGTGTGTGTGTTGACAATGTGTGTGTCTCTGCATGTGTGCAAGTGTGTTGGCCTGGAATTATAGTTGCCCTTGAGATAGAAGTCAACCTTTGAAGCTGCAAACTGCCTCCATAAGCACCTCTAAAGTGGCTAAGAAAACTGTTCGGTAAACTATTTCCTCAGTACCAACTGAGTAGAAGCCTAGATCAAATGTTTGTGTGCTTTTTAAGCTGAGATGGCATCTGTAGTTTTCGGTGCAATCAACTTTAGCTAGCACTGCTGGATCAATGAACCTCTACATTCAATTCAAAGCTAATCCACTCACAGAAATAGAAAGTCTCACATTTTTCGTACTTCTCATATTTGTTACACTTTGAGTTTTGCTGCAGAAGTTTAGATTTTAAGGGGAGTTTTTATAAAATTGCTGAAATGTTCAATGAACAGTGCGCTGTGTGCAGTAATATTTCATGAAGACTCAGATTTACACTACAAATGCTTCTATGAAGAGGCACAAAGTAGCGAAACAATCAGAGTACAATCAGAAATCCAACAGCAACGTGAATGGATCAATAGTCTCGCTTCTTTTTTGTGCGCGACAATAACCACTGTTTTAGACTCAGCGAGAGGTGCCAGCTTTCCAGGACTTTCAAAGCTTCTTTTTCTACACTTAAGGGGCAGAGATCATCGCAGCTTTTATGCTCGGGCATTTCTGTGCCTCAGTGACAGACGGGGGAATCGTATATTGGGACGGCAGCTGCACAGGCCTTTCTCCAGCCATCCCAACGTACACAGAGCACGTCAGTGACAGACGGGCAAAAAGAAATGAGATTAATCGACCAGCTAAAAGTTTCTGTGAAACTCCTTTTTAGGCTGTGGAGACCGTTCTTGCATCTCTCTTACTGATGAGTAAGTTGGCCCTTCAGCACTCCATGTTCTTTCACCCTTGACCGGTGATTCTTCTATTTGTTTGTGTAGAGATGAAGGTAAAGCAGGTAAAATACATTTCAAAACACTGCAGAAGCAAAGTAGACTGACTGCCAACCTATCCAATATAGTGTTTGCTGAATTTAAATTTCACAATTCTTCTTGAAACAAAAGAAAAACTATTAAGAATTCATTTAATTGTTTTATGTGTCTTGATTTGAATGTGCTGTGATTTTACACTTGTAAAAATCACAGCACAAAATACTGTATTAATATGAAATTATCAACCCTGCAACATTATGGCAAGTTTAATGAAAAGTTAAAGCTGCAAGAAGGCTCTCAAGTTAGGGCAGTTCAGGGGGTTCTGCATAAAAGCTAAGTCTCTTAGTGGGTCAATGAAAACAACTTATATAGATACTTATTGTATCTTTTCCCATACAGTACTCAAATGTCATTCCAGCAGATACATATCCTAGATATATTGTATAATAAGGAACTGGAAACAGGACTTTTTAAGGCACAACACAGTAAATAAGTTACTTTCTGTGATGTCGAGTCAGAGGTGCGCTGAATTACACAACTACACTACACAAATACTGTAGCGTTTTTTTGTAAACCTTGCTCTGACATCTCGCTGTGGTTGTTTTTACCCCAGAGTCTTTCAAACCGATGATCAAATAGTCCAAAATATTTCTGTAATCATGGTTCATAAGATGAAATAAACATGTTGCATTTTCTACAGCCGCTTTACACAACATGCCACCCACTGGTTTCCTGTGGAATGCAGCGATATAAATAAATCTCTGGTAAAACAAAAATTGATCAGTGTACAATCAAATAAAACTGATATCTAACAGACCGAGCAGGAATGCAGGAGGGAAACAGAACACGCCAAACCCCAGCAACTCAGTGCAACACTACACAGGTACTGAGAGAGAAAGCCAGAAAAACTTAAAACTTTGGGAGTCTTTCTTTTTTCTTCCTTCTAAAGCCACATGTTGAGCGACTGTCTTATCCCCAAACAGGAAAACAAAGGTACTGCTGTGGTGCAGCTCTGGCCTGATGCAGTTTGTCCACACCTACTCATTGCGAGCCAAGTAAAATCATACAATACTGGACAAAAGTAGAGTGAGCTATATTAATGGCCCACCCATTGCTTAGACCTACTTACACTGGGATTGAACGAGTTGTAATGTCTTCTTGTGAAGTGTTACTGCCATCACCTCCATGCATAATAGCTCCCATGTCATCCAGAAAGGAAAGCCTGAAGTTTGCAATATCTGACCTGGGAGTGAACCCTCAGCATCCTCATGGAAGTAGAAGCAGGCTCTTTTATCTTTTTGCTGTCGCCGTCGCACTGACTCCTGCACCGCCAGGGTCTGAACTTTAGGTGCGCTGAGAGAACAAAAGTATTTGTTCCTTTTAGTGTTGAGGTTGTATAACTGCTGATACACACTAATGCCTCCTCATCCTCTGTATCTGCCTCTACCCCCCCCCCCCCCCCCCTCTCTCTCGTGGTTGGAGTTTGACCCGAGGCTTTTCTCTTTGCTGCATACTGGGGTTCTGATTGGAAGCCGGGATAACTCCATCCCTCCCGCTGTCAGTCTGTGCTGAACAGGTGAACCGACACTGTGCGGGCCATTCTTGTGTAGCTGTGATTGTATGAGGTTGTGGTTGTACAGTTGGGTGGAGAAGTGTGATCTCAATATCTATGGATAGATCTTCTTTAGCAGTGATGGAATGTGGATGTCATGGAAAAACACATCATGCAGCCACATAGTGACATGGATGGAAATATAAATTATGCTGCAAATAATGTCGTTGTCTATTTGTTTACAGCTGAAGCTGATTCATGACTTAATTTCCATGTTTTCAGAAAATAAGACTGGCAGTTGCACATTTGTGAAATACCTCTATACTGGTGCAGCAACCACAACACACAACACAGATAACGATAACAAGTGTAAACAACAAGCAGCAGGAACTATTAAGCAAAATCTTCGTGTTCGTTCTGACTTGTGCTTTTCCTTTTCCACCACGGGCCTTCCAACTGTTGAGCTGGTGTGACATGACCCTCTACGAACGCAACCTTTCCCCATTGGATGTGACGCTGCCCAATTACTGTGATCAGATTAGGAAGGTTTTTTCCAGAAACAATATAGTGTTCTGGTTGCATTGTTTTCAGAGACTATTGTTTGTGGAGCGCTCTGTGTGTAAATGATCGTCTTAATGCACTGTCAGACGAGTGAATGGAGAAACATGCTCTTTTCTTTGAAAGTGACTGACAATGAAGCCTGATTTTACTGTGCTGGTGTTTTAGAAATGTTCACAGTTAAGTCAAATCTAGTTGCAATGACACCTGAAAAGCAAAGTTGCCAAAGCTCAGTTAGATTAGGTACCGAGGAAGGTAAAGTGCTTTAACTCACTGATGTATCGGTCACACCGACATTCTTTAATTTTGTATGCATGCAGCAGTCTACCCTTAAAATGAAAACGATTGGAAACCTCCTCAATGGACATTCAGAAACAACACAACTACTAGTGTCAATGAAAGGCAGTTCCAGTGACCGTGAATCTGTGAACCCAGAGGCTTTACAGGGCTTCTCAGAAAGCCGTTTATAATTTCCTGACATAGGAGTTTATAGCTGGAAAGTTACCATTCATGTGGTCATGTGGTACGTGGCCTGGTAGCAGAGTGGTTAAGGCAGAGGGCTGGGAAGCAGGAGCCCCGGGTTCGATCCCCAGCGGAGGCCATCCCCCACACCAGGTGTGTCCCTGAGCGAGACACCCAGCGCTAGCTCCCCGAGCGCTGCCTGTGGCTGCTCACTGCTCCCCCCAAGGGGGTGATGGGTCAAATGCAGAGGACCAATTTCGTTGTAACATGTAAAAATGTATCAATGACAATAAAGTGGATTCTTCTTCTTCTGTTTTAATGTAAACAGAAGTACAAATAGAGAAATATACATATGATATATGGGTAGAAATGTAATAGAAATACAGCACTGGTGTTACAAAGCAATTCAACCGAGCAGTAATAGTTGATATGTACCGGTAACATGCAGAAGGCTGTTTATCACACTCACAACAATAATCTCTGATGACATGCATAGCTGACCCTCCAAATCAGTGTGGGGTAACCATGATATGTACACAAACAAGGAATAGGTAACATCATTCAATGTGCATTATCCTAAACAAAACACAAAACAATTGTCTGGTTTTTGTCACGTTTCAATAGTGTCAGTAGGTAATTTGACCGAGCAAAGCAAGGTAATATATAACAGTTAAGTACAAAGTTTTCATCTTTCTTTGTGCTTTCATTGCCAACAGTCATTTTCCTCTCTTCTCTGAAAAGTGCCGTAGAGTGTAATTCTACTTTGAGCAGTCATAGATTAAAGTTTCGCCTTTCTCCACTGCCACTCAAACGTCAACTCAGCCAAGAGGAGTTTTATGACACCACAATAACGATTTCACATTGTGTTTCCTTGATAGCTTCCATTGTCTACCTTTCTCCCTTTCATCAGAAGGAAGGGAGCGAGGGAGAGGAGAGGAAGAGAAGGACGGAGGGTTCATTACAGCTTAGGGGATTGCTCTCTTTCTATCTGTCTCTTTCCATCCCTTGATTTTTAAATCCCTCATGCTTGCCCTCGCACACCCCCTCCCCCCTTCTTGTTAGCAGGACAGCCTTTGTATTATAGTGACAAGTTGATTCATGTGTGTGCAGGTAAATGTGTAAGTGTTTTAGGCAAAGACAACGAAAGCGTGCACAGACTTAGACTGTTTGCCACATGTGTGCAGGGGGAGCCATCTCCCCAAACTGGCCCTGATAGCTCTCCTCATTCAGAAAGCAATCAGGGACTCTGTGGCTTCCTCTCTGTCTTTCAATCACTCCCTTCATCACTGAGGTAATTTGTCATTAGCACAACGAAGAAACTTTTAATTGAGTCTCAGCGGTTTGGGAGCAGATGACAACTCTTTCCACGTCTCATTTGTCCCGTTATTGTTTCCATTGCTTTTGTGTCTGTAATAAAGACGAACCTTTGTTTTTCATCCTAGTTTATTATTCTTTGGTGTGTGCATGTGTGCATGAAATGTGGGCGAGCACCTTGAATTCAGAGTTGAGGGTCCGGGCTAATATCTGGCAGCCTTTCCTGTTTTGACCTCTCCAATTAATTTCACCATTAAAACCATATCTCAAGGTGAATTGAAGAGATTCACAGAAAGGTCAGTTCACTGTATTTATGTATATTCAACAAAATTTTAATTAAGCAACAGTCATTAAAAATTCACATAGTGTGGTGGCTGCTCAGGGGGGCTGAGTGTGGTGGAGAATGGCATAAAACATTTACTGTTTAAAGTCATCTGAGCAGAAGTAATTTACTGTCACAGTCATGAGCAGCAGCCCAAGTACCTGGTTAAAAATGTGTGAAAATGCAATGTTTGCATGGAAACATCCCATGCATATGAAGGAAAAGTAATAATTTATCATGTTCATTTATCATTTTCTCTTTTAAATTGTCCACAAATACAAACTAAAGTCGAAACTACTAAGAGCTAATATGTTCCACCAATGTGAAATATAGTGATATTTCCTTAAGTATAAGCCCAGTCCTATGATAAATTGTACACTGTTTCTTTTTTATATAAGTGTCAAGCTCTATGCATAGTTAACATATAATTAAGTTGATTATTTACTTACTTGATACGCCACCTCTCTGCGGAAACCACATTCAAACGTGCTGATGTGTGACTGACATTATTGCTGTGTGGTGCAGAAACATTATATGAAAATCCCTGTTGTGAGTTTTTACAAACAGTGTCATAAACATGTCATATACACACAATAAAAACCCATTCATTAAATAAACGTAGAAAGTGATGGTGGAAAAAGTAATCCAATTAAATTTTAATTGTATAGTGCCAAATCACAACATAAGAACAACAACAGTCACGGATACCTGCAAAAAAAACTTTATGTCTTTTAAACAAGCATGAAGTTTGACTAGTTTAATCTGGTTTCATAGATAAATATAGCTGGGTGTCATCCACAAAGCAATGGAAATTCAGTGTTTTTATGTATAAATTATTTGTATTATTTAGAACTATTTTATCAGTTTTATTTATTAATTTTTTATTCATCTCCTTGTGATTAATTCTCAATTATAATATTTTTAATCTTGACTGCTCAATTTGGTTTAACTCTCGCTTATCTATCTTCTTTTCTATTTTATGTTAAGTACTTTGGTCAACAGGATGTTGTGCTATATAAGTGCTATATAAATAAATTTGATTTGATTTGATTTGTCTAAGAAGATTTGAGCTTTATCATAAGGTGCATTATCCTGCTGGAAGTAGCCATCAGAAGATGGATTACACAGTGGTCATAAAGGGATGGACATAGTGCAGCCTCAGTTTCCTGTTCTTAGCTGACTGGAGTGGCACCCGGTGACCATGTCAACATGCCTAAATGCACTGAGTTGCCATTATGTGATTGGCTGATCAGTAATTTATCAGATGATGTGACACATTATCCATTTTTTCCAATAGAGATCCGAGTTGTTCTTTTAATTTCTTTGAGCAGATTTGAGTACATCCCAATTCCATTAAAACAACTTATACACCCTCAAGCATCAATCCTCATTCAGTCTGTAAGTTGCCCCTCTATTTTGAAGCATGTCCCAAGGCTTTTTATTCTACTGACAATTTGTGGCACAATGTTTGAGGAGAGATAGACAAGGACACACACGAGGTCTCATTGCACGTGTTTTTTTTTTTTTTGTTTTTTTTTGCACAAGTGTTTTAATGGAGCGACACAACTCTGTATTGAAAAGCTGCTAATGATTGGCTGCAGCATAATCACTGATCTGAAACCAAAGCATGTCTCAAGTCTCCAAAAATCCCAGATTCTCTCACCATGCGTTTTTAATGGAAGAGGTAAGAAGCAAAAAAGACAAGTAAGAAACAGGTGGATGCAATTGACAGAGACGGGGACTTTCCTGGCACTCTGAGCTCCTTCTCCTTCTTCACACTCCTTCTCTCTCTCTATCTTTCTCTCTCTCATCA
>JAUMTR010000001.1:18624759-18640275 GCA_032270685.1 Microctenopoma stevenorrisi
TTTTGATCAAGATATCTCGTTTAACCATTACATAAAAGAAATCTCCAGAACTGCCTTCTTCCACCTCAGGAATATTTTTAAGATTAGGAGCATCCTGTCTCAGAGTAGTCCATGCTGGTCATTTTATTTATTACTGTTTTTATTATTTTTATCTAATCTTATATATTTTATTGTGTTAATGCTCACTTTCTGTCAAGAAAGAATCTGTTGACCTATACTTGTACAGCACTTTGGTCAACAGAAGTAGTGATTTATAAATAAATTAACAGATTGATCCGTCACTTGATATATACAATATGTTCAAAAGGCTTTTACATCCTCATACTGACACTGTGTTGTAAAAATAGCTGTGGTTTTTGATGGAGAGATTCAACATATATACACAAAACTGAATTAAATTTAATTTCTGTTCTCCATTACTTAATGCTGTACCACGCCTCTCCTGCAGACAAGTTGTGACCCGTGGGTCATGACTCCCACTAAATTCCCATTACCATAAAAAAAACTGAAGTTGAATAACAAAATCATACTCCTATACAAACTACTTACCCAGTGTTCTGGCTTTTAGACTTTTGAGTACAAAATCTAAAGATCGTAAGTGGTCTATTGATTACCACTCACAGCAAGTATATTAATGGAAGTGTAACACAACAACATACAACACTTGGACATAGAGCAGTACAATTTGAAAATAATGACCAACCACTAAGTTAAAATGCACTACTTTACCTGAGATACAGCAGGAGGAGAGCCACACAGTGATGAGTGATGAAAGTAGCACACATTCATCACTTAGCTGTCTACAGAACTTTTTGGACTTTTCATTCGCTTGTATTTATGACTGAATTCCATAATAATGTGAACGTGTGAATAAGTAATAGTGTCTTGTTTTTAACTGCTTTTAAAAGAGAAGCTACAGATTCCACAAATAATTGTTTCTGCTGCGACATCAATATAGGCTTTTCCCTTTACTTTATGTTGTTATTATAATTTATTATATTTAATCTAAGTCTGTGTGTCTCATAAAATAATTAATGTTTTCTTGTTGGTTACATGTTACAAATAAAGCTTTGTCATCATACAAACTTTACTGTACAACTCATTCTTAAAAAACCTCTCTTTTTTTGAAACATATTCGTGTAGTTTATAAAACAAACCATTGTCCAGCCATACAGAAAACAAAATTCCTTCTTTTGTACATTTAAAATGTACAATTTGTGAGATTCAGCTCAAAACGTCCTTGCTGCAATTCAAACATAACACCCATAAATCATAAGAGCTTACTGTTAACTGTTAACCGTCGTTGTGTTATTGGACTGTGTGGGTGAAAAAATGAAAAAGTAATTGCAATGTGAATAATGTGTCATTTTTGTTTTATTTGTAGAGGTTTGGATTCACAATCTCTCCACAACTATTATGAAAGTGACATTCTGTCCGATTTAGACGGAAATAAGAAGGAGTTTTGTCACTCATTGTGTACCCTGTGACATGACAAAGCGTGCCAGTCATGTAGCAACAAACTAAACTTACAGATTCTTTTTAACAGGAACTTTACACTTAAACAAGTTCATACATGACAGCGTTGCCCTTTACCATTTAATGGGAGAGGGCAAACTAGGTTTCTAATATAAAAGAACAAGAAAAAGAACACAAATTTAATATATTGTACTGTAACTTTATCCTCCATAAATATTCAAAGACTTGTTTTATACAATTCCTATTATAAGGAACACACAGTATATTAGAGTCAAATTCACATTCAGTCACAAACATCTCTAAATCTAGGTTTTTTCAAGAGGCTTCCTCATAAAAACCTTAGTTTTCTCCAAGGGACACCATAGACATCAAGCGTTACATAATTTTACCACCTTTCACAAACCAACTTTTTGTCTCATCATTAACATACCCCCCATGCAAACGGTGGGGAAAAAGTCTTCCACCCACATGTCTGAGTACAAGTATAATGCGTGAGTATACTTTTTGGGCCAGGATAAACACATTTTTATTTTCATTATGCAAACATCAACAAAATAAACAAAAAAAATTTTCAACACGATCATAAAAGCCAGAGAACTTGGCATACGTTGGGGCTGCCAAGAAAGAAGGAAACAAATGGCAGAGTAAAAGAGCTCTGTGCTAAGTAATGGCGGTTTTATGCAGTAGCCATTTCAATATAGTGGCACATTTGGTTTCAGGGCATAAAAAAGACTGAGACACCGATGTTAAACCAAATCAGTATTACCGTCCATCAAGACAGCACTTGACTTACTGTAACAAGTTTGACCCCGTCTTTAAGTATAATGACAAGCTGTGATCAGTAAAATAAATTCATTCTCAGGCACAGCTGGAATCAAGTTATATGAAGGCCAATGTCTGCTATTTCCAGACCACAGCTATTACAGGGTATCTACAGGCACAGATAACCACCTTTCAGTGAGCCACTTACAGTGTCTGAATGAATAAATAACTTTCTTGCATTATAAATTCCATAATTTCGTAATATTACGTTAATGATGGAGTTAATGGTGACTGACTCAAGCATTGCTGCAGTTTACCATTACTCCAGCTGGGGTGAGATCAAGTGAAAATTATATTTATGGTGCTCAGTTTGCATCTAATGCTCCTCAGATCAGTCTGTGGAAAATCAGACACAGTGGGTGACGGCAGCGGCAGCTTTTACTACGTGTACACATGTAATTACATTGCATTTATTCTGGCAGTTTTTATGATAAACGTCTTTGCCAATTTCTAAACCATTACTTCAACCTGTACTTCATGTTTTAAGACGTATCAATGATTATAACCTGCTAATATGGTGGCTAAGCCTACACCTATCTTGTTTTTGAAACGATAATGTTGCTGATGATTGCTGATTATTTCAGTTTATCTTTTACTGATAAGTAAAATGTACGTTATTTTAGGGTCGTCCCAGCAGCACACCACATGTTGATTTGACAAGAATTGTATTTCTTTTTTTTGCCGGTCATCCCTTCTGACACAATGTCCCCCACCAGGCTTTAAACTGGCATTAGGGATGAACCAGACAGTTGATAATTGCCAGCTGCCTTTCCTACTGTGCCAGCGTCCTAGCCTTTTCACTGGTATGTCCAACAATAAAAAAGTAAAAATTTATTAAAATGGCCACAAACTGTTTGAACTCTCTTTCCGGAAACAAGAAGACATGAAAGAAGGTTCATATCTAAATACACAAAGACAGAATGTGACCTAAGCACAAATTGCAGCTCCAACGATGCCGAGCTGTGATATAAACTGAACAAAAATAAAAACGCAACACAGTTGTTTTCTCCCATTTTTCATGAGCTGAACTCAAACATCTGAAAATGTTACTACATACACAGACAACCCATGACTCCTAAATATCGTTCTCAAATCTGTCTACATGTGGTGTTGGTGAGCACTTCTCCTTTGCCGAGATAATCCATCCCACCTCACAGGTGTGGCATGTCAAGGTGCTGATTAGACAGCAAGAATGTTGCACAGGTGTGCTTTAGACTTTTCACAATAAAAGGCCACTCTGAAATGTGCAGTTTGATCAAACAGCACAATGCCACAGATGTCGCAACCTTTGAGGGAGCGTGCAATTGGCATGCTGACTGCAGGAATGTCTACCAGAGTTGTTGCCCGTGAAATGAATGTTCATTTCTCTACCATAAGCCGCCTCCGAAGGGTTTCAGAGAATTTGGCAGTACATCCAACCGGCCCCACAACCGCAGACCACGTGTAACCACACCAGCTGCAGCAACAATCGGTTTGCATAACCAAAGAATTTCTGCATGCTCGTCGTTCCCATCGGGGTCTGGACCTGACTGCAGTTTGTCGTCGTAAGCGACTTGAAGGGGAAAACACTCACATTCTATGGCGTTTGGCACGTTGGAGAGGTGTTCTGTTCACAGATGAGTCCCGGTTTTCACTGTTTAGAGCAGATGGTTTGCTCATGTCAGCGTTGTGGATGGAGTGGCCCATGGTGGAGGTGGGGTTCTGGTATGGGCAGACGTGTGATATGGACAACGAACACAGGTGCATTTCATTGATGGCATTTTGAATGCACAGAGGTACCGTGACGAGATCCTGAGGCCCATTGTTGTGCCATTGATCCATGACCACCGCCCCATGTTCCAAGGATCTGTACACAATTCCTGGAAGCTGAAAACATCCCAGTTCTCGCATGGCCTGCATACTCACCAGACATGTTACCCATGGAGCATCCTGCCAAAATTCAGCAACTTTACACAGCTGTTGAAGAGGAGTAGACAAACATTCCACAGGCAACAATCAACAACCTGATCAACTCTATGCGACGGAGATGTGGCCCTGCATGAGGCAAATGGTGGCCACACCAGATACTGACTGGTTTTCTGCCCCACCACCACCCCATAAGGCAAAACTGTGCAAAAACAAAAGTGTTTATGTGTTTATGATAGTTTTAATGTCAACATTCTGATCTGTCTGCTGCTGCACACTCCTGCACACAGAAAAATGTGATGCGTGCGTTTCAACAATGCATGCAGGTGTGTAATGGCAATGCTGCATCTCCGTGCCACGCATTATGGCCTATAAACAGGTCTGGAAGAAACTAAGACCACTGTAAAAATGGGTTGTTTCTCTAATTTGACTATTTTGGGGTATATGTTTGAGTAAAATTAACATTTTTCTACAAAACACACAATGAGGAATGCGTCAAGCGGTGCGTGCCGTGCCACGCGGGAGGGACACAGGCGGGGGTCACTGCAAATGTAATGGATTAATTTCAGCAATAATGGAATAGATAAGAAGAAAAAACACTTAGGATTAGATTAGATTTAAAATTATACTGACAACATAACACCAAAAATACAAATATGGTAATTTAGGAAATATTGTCATTTGCAGAAAATGAAAAATGGTCAAAATACCAGAAAGTGTTTTCAGACCTCAAATAATGCCACAAAACAAACAAACAAGAAGTTCCTATTTATTGTTACACAACACATTACTAAAGTTTTACCTTAGGAAGTGTTAAGAAATCAATATTTGGTGGACTTATGCAATCACAGCTTTCATTTGTTTGGATAGTGACTTAGCACATTCGAACATCAGTGTAACACGTTAAAGCCTTGTATGCAGATTAACACAACTCCAGGCTCCGCAAACACACCCGTCGCTCACCTCTTCTCTCTTTTTCTCCTTCCCTATTCACCTTTTTATTCTAAGGAACTCTGTTTCTGGCACGCAGTCCATCCTTCACTCGACTGGATTACCTGCCAGCACCAGCTGCCAAATGTGTACAAGCTTTTAACACTGTGACTCAGTTGGCTGGTTTCCATGCCTTTTAAACACACACACACACACGCACTCCTGGGCACTGAAAACATACACATACACAAATGCGTGTCATCCTTACCAGCTGCATGGATATTTGTGTGAAATCAACACCACCGCCTTCCGCCACACATTATCCATTAGCTTTGGTTTCTCTACCTTGTTCAGCTGTACGGGGGGTTTAAATGAATAAACTCTCTTACTAACAGAAATAGAACAAAAACTATCATAATATATGCTATCGAAACAAACTACAAAATCTAAAGGCATAAGTCAAAAAAGTGCCCTGCAAATTCAGCATATGGTGCTGAACCTTTATTAATTACAGCACATCATCATGACTAAACATGTAATGCATCCGCAACAAAATGAAAATGTATTACGATGCAGCTGAAGGACACAGTTTCTAGGAGGTTTCGCCTGCAGCTCTTAAGCCATATTGCATTTTGAATTCAGTTAATGCAAGAGAAGATGTATGTATATGCACACGCAGGCATAATGCCCCCGATTATCATCTTCAGTCTGGTTACTGTGCACCCAGGGTGAACTAAATGAGGCCAAGTGTTACTTTTAAGTGGTTCCAGCGTTACTTCTTGTGATACGGAGATTTCTCTGCTCTAGCTCATGAAAGTGATTTGTAGCCTCTTCCACTAATATCTTCAGCTCCCTTGGTTCTAATTTCATCTCGCATGTACTGGTCATTATCCAAACCCCATTTGGTGGACACCACTCACCATGTTTGCACTTTTTTATTGGGTAGATCACCTGCAAAATGGCCACCAATAAAACATGCAATTTCAAGATTGCACACTTTTAGTATTTGCTATTCAGGGTCCTAGTAAATCAGGCCCATAATCTTGGGATGTCCTTTAGAGCGTGCATGGCCCCGGTTTGGTTGGCAGGACAGTCAGCAGTCATCTATGAACCCCTTTGCACCTTAGTGGGGTCTTATTGTCATAAGAATGAAGAACCAGAACAGCTTCCGTATGGGGTGACAATCGAGACACGAGGAATGATCATGATAGACTTGTCTGCTGATCTGAGGAAACCGAATTAATGATTCTGTGTGGGTTTGCCACACTGTCAGTGTATCACAGTTAACTCGATTGCTGCCCAGATTTGGAAAAGCCCTCTGGACTGGATGGGCGAAGCATAGTCTAGGAACTAAAACAAGTCCAGTTGCCACTGAATGAAACCTTAAAGTTTGACCCGGGTGAAACTTCAGATATTTACTTAATGGCTTAAATAAGCACATTTACTTGAGTTGTACTGTGTTACTCTGTATAAACTTGGAGCGAAGAATAACACAAACATCCAGGATAAAGGTGTTCCGTGACAGAACTCCATATGTATGGGTCGTGTTCGTGGAACAAGCTTCAGTTGAGCAAGTAGCTTTTGCAAAGATGCATATTGTTTTATCTGCATTGTCATGCTGATGTTAACATTTTTTTTTATGAAAAACGTACCCTGCTTTTCAGTCAGTCAGCATTATTTTGCAGGTGAACGTCAGACCAAATAAGAGAAATGTGTGGAAACTCATTGTCAGCGTGGCCTGATCCTACTGGTAGGAGACACAGCACAGTAATGAGCACAGAGGTCAGCATTTTCTATTTCTGAGACTCCACACACACACACACACACACACACAGACAGAGAAAATGCACCCACACATCACTTACACAGAGACTAAATGACAAACACTTCTGTTCCCTGGGCCCCCTCTCAAGCCAGAGTTTTGTTCCACTTTATTTTCTGCCACTTTCAATATTATGCTACCATCAGCATCTGTTGATTTTTCCCCATTCGAGCTCTGACTGACAGTACACGCAGAGAGGCTGCCGGGCAGAATGAAGCAGTGGAGGAGACGATGAACATGTCCCTCTTACACAAGCAGGACTAGTTTTGCTGTTAGCTAGACAGTAGACACCTTAAACGTAAGGAACAGTGGGAGAGAAAGATAGATAGCTGGGGGCAGACTGATAGAGTGGACGCAGACATCAGTAATGTGAGAAGAAGGATCACGTCTCTGTTGTTTGGGTGCACACAGGGATGTTGCTGAATAACATTCAGCAATGCAGCAATAACTGCTCACTCTTAGAATATTTTAACAGTTTTAAGTACAAAATCTAATTGGAAACACCTAGAATTTTCTTTTTTTAACTAAAATAATATAAAATTGAAATACTGACAGGTTAGTTGTGTTACTCAGTAACTTACTCAGTACTTGACTACTAGAGTACTATTAGGAATTATACATACATACTTTTAATTGGTTTAATCCAGTAATAATAGAGATTTTTATGTTCACTATTCTTTGTGAATACTAAATTTGTTCAAGAAACAGCGAGAAAGTGTGTATTTGGTATTTGAAGGATTTTCTACATAAATGCTGAGTATATCTCATCTCAGATACACACAATTCCTGGTCTAAGTATATTGATAATCAAACCAGGTATGTGGACACAACACGACACTATCTTCTACAAATTGCATTCCAGTATAACTGCAATCATATGTTTTTGTGCGAAATGTAATAGCACCACAGGGGTGTATATACAGGGGTCAAGGTGGGGCAGCTGCCCTCTGCTGTAAATCCTTGCCCCTCCAGACGGCCCCTTAACTTTTATATTCTTAAAATCCTTGTTTGTCCAAAAGCCATTTATAGACTTAAAATTAAATAAGAATTCACCAAAATCTTAACAAGTATATTATTGTTATCTATTGTTGCCAAAATGATGATCATGAGTTCACTTTTTTTGCCTAAATCAAACCTGAAAACTTGTACGTAAACTAAAAGTATAGTAATTAAAGGTATTTTTCTGTATTTGTTTTCTGTATGTATTCATTTCTGTATTTATTTCATATTTCTTCTGGGGAACATTTTTATCATTTATACCTACAAATTTTCTAGAGAAATAGGAAGATAATGATACAAAAAATATTTTAAAAGTGTATTTGTGAATATTCTGTTGATTCCATTTACATAGAGGGAATTTTCACATACTTCACTGAGAAGGTTCTGTACTATTTTGCCTTATTTATTTTATTTGCTTTTCGTTTTCTAGTGTGGCTGAAATTTGATGATGATGACAGATAAAGCCTGGTTCACAGTAGCTATTAAAATATACCTCAAAGGTGTTGAAAAGGGTTGTGTTAAGGGCCCAAAACCAAAATTGGAAAAAAACACATTTGATTACAGACGCTTGGCCTGCCGGTACCCCTCAGCTGCTTCTGGAGTCCTACCGCTCAACCAGACCTGATAGGAAACCTTCTTCAGCTTGACACCCTCTCGGACCAGTTGGGTTTCATGATTTTGTTTGGGTCGCAAATATCTTTACCAGAGACCTACGCCATTACTAGTGCATGTGCACTGGAACCCCCACCAAAACAAAGTACCGGAGAGCCTCGGGCCGTAAAATGTTGCCCCCGAAGGAGATGGTAGCAGCTTTTAATTATGCATAATGCTAATTCAGAAGCTAAATATTTAAACGGTCCAAAGAAGAACCCCACAGGTCTGGGAAAAAGGACAGTTACGGCTTGATACAGGAAAAAACATATTTCTCTTATTCTGTGTGGATGGAAGTCGGAGTCTTGGATCTTTATTAAGGTAAATGCAGCCCAGCTAATAAAATTACCACTACCACCGCTGTTTAGGTGGCTGGTGGAAATTAGGCTTGCGACCCACTGTCCTCACAGGCAAGTGTGTCTCAAATCAAAGGTCTCAATCCACAAATCCAGAGGGTGCTTATTTTCTTATATTGAACACTGACAGCAGCAGAAGCAACAGAACAGATGCATGCATAAATTCATTCTCTTCAATTTTATTTTTCAATTTGCTCTCATAGACACATAACTTGCATTGTTCTCAACTACAGTATACAGTCACCGCATACACAGTGCACTAAAAAAATCTGTGAACACATTTTAATGTTGCTTTTTAAATTAAACTTGTCCTTGAATGGAGGATTGTGGAGGCAATGAAGAGGTGTCGAAATAAAAGCAATTTAGCAAAGAAGAGAAAAAGGAAAAAAGAGAGCGAGGCACACAGACCAGTCCTCATCAGTGCGATTCGTCTTGCCCTCATAACAAAGCAAAGCAACACCTTATTTCATAAATAACATCTTGTTTGCCACTGATAAAGCAAATCATATTCTCTCTCCCAACAAATGTGGCTCCCAAATCTCATAAACCTCTCCTAACCTTTCATAAATCATTTTTTTCCTCTTTTATCTTTTCATTCTTTGCTTTGTGACCCCACCCCCACCCCCACCCCACTCCCTTTTGGATCTTCAGCGCTGCTATATTGTCCCGATAAGTCGGGGCTGGTAAGATTTTTTTCAAGCACAATGCACTTTTATTATGAAGGTGGAGGGATTAGTGCTTGAGATTAGCTGATATCATCTCTAACTCTTACTGCAAAGAGCATAAGGGGTTTGGAGCAAAGCACACTTTGCTAGCCTCCCAATAGCAGGCTTAAAGTTTTGGGAAACACTTTCTCTAAGCACCTCCTTGTACTGTTGTTGACATTTTTGCATTTGATTAATGAGATGGAATAGAGTGCCTCTGCATGCATCTGCATTTCAGAAGGAAACTTCAAAAAGGAGTGGGCTGAGCTCAGAACCTAGACAAGCGCAGTTAAATCCAATATTCTGCTTATTCTGATTTGTGCAAGATAAGGGTTCCTGGTTCCACTGGAGTTGAGGAGGATTTGGACCTTTCAGAATCATGTCACAGTGACAGAGTTTAATAGGGGCCAAGGGCTTTAAATGTGCATTGGAGTTACGACGTTCTTCCCTTTGTTATCACTCGACTGAGAGAAAGGGAGAGAAACAAAGACACAACGGGATCAAACGAATCAGAATATGTGTGCGCGTGTGTTTATCCTGAACTCTCCAGGCTCCTCCTGATTCATCCTATTGTTTTATTCCTGTTTTGCCTGACAAAGGCAGTTTGGTGCTTTAAGCATAGAGCTAATCTTATTGCCATCTCCTTCAATTTAAGTAGTCAGAATAAATACCCAAAATTGAATCCTTAAGAATTTCGATTACTTTTTTCTCTCCATCTGGCCTCTGGTCTTACGGATGTCTGCTTCGCCAATATCTCCTGGCAAAGACGGAACCCAAGCTTATGTAAATAATGACAAAAGGGCTTTTAGAGGCTAATAGAGCTTTAAATGCACTACCCAATAATAGAGATAGTGAAAGGACCCTTGATAAAACAGCAGAATAGAAGAAAAAGTGCTTTTAAACTCTGCCCCCCCTCTGCTAGATCAAACAAGTGTTTTTTTAATGCTCTCTGCCTTGTGTGAAGAAAGACCTTGAGTTACCTGAGTGAATGGACACGGCGCGAGGAGCTTTAAAATATGCACTTACTCTGCGTTAGGACAATTTCCGAGCTGAATACACACACAAACACGTACACCAGCTGTCTCCGTGCCATCGCTCCTACATCACATCCCTCTGGACTTTAGAGATAGTTTTCTCCTGTTTTGCCGTTCTGCATCTCCCTCATAAACAACCCCCACCCCCCCACACACACACACACCTCTCCAGCACCTCCTCCCCTCCGTGTGTCCCCTCACTCTAATTATTTAGCAGACGAGGGAGGCAATCTGCTCTCCCTTGTTGCTGCTCAAGTGCCCATTAGAGGAAATGTGCTTTATCTTCCTAATGAACTGATCAAGTTAAATGAGTTGAAAAGTCTCTAGCTTTGCGTGTTTGCGGTGGAGGGGTCAAGATTGGATTAAGAGTTTCAATTGACAAAAAATGGAAATTGATCAAAATATGGGGAGAGGAAGATCATACATCAGTGAAAGTAAAGCAGTTCCCTTAAATCCACCTACAATTGCTGAGAGTAATTGGCTTTTACACCAGTGCAGTGTAGCCTGTTGCGCCTTGACCCTCCTCACGTTCACTGAATACCCTGAATATGACTTGATGTTTTTAATGATCATGATGATGATCTTAGACTCTAACATGTTTCTTAAGGAGAGATAATAATTTCCTTAAAACGTAAATTATGTTTGTGTGATTGTGTTTAATAAGGACTTAAGGTAAAGTACATCATGTGACAGAACTTTCAGAGAAACTTCTACTGTAGTGGATTTTCTTTCCCTATGATGTAGTGTCCATTATTGTAAATTCAAATGTTATTTAAAAACGGTCAGACAGAAAAGGATTTTTATTAAAAACTAAGATGCAATAAGATGTGATTCGCACTCATAATACATCATAATTCATCCTTGCTAGTGTTGTGTGGTCTCTGGGACTGAAACAGATGATCTGGACATGCACTGGGAAAAGCAGAGATGCCCTTTGCCTCATTACAAATCAGTGCATCATCAAATCTGTTTGAAATATGTTTGGTTTTCAACCATTTAACAAACACCATTACCCATATAAACCATTATTAACATTTTACCACATAGTTACAGACCTGCCTGGATGCACGACATCTGTAGACAATTGCTAAATGAGAATTAGTGAATGTTTGAATCATTATAATAATAATTTAACACAACGACTTCAGAGGTATTACATTATTACTATCCAGTCAAATGCTGAATCACTGGTAATCTCCAAATTTGGGGCACAAGAGATGACACGAATCCATGAGTGGAAATCAGTAGCTAGTGTTTGGATTACTGTGGAGGGGAAAATGACACCGTGACAAGAAATGGGAGAAAGAGTGAGAGATGATGGGAGAAGGACAAAATCGAGGAAGGGGGAAAAAAAAGAGACGAGAAGGTGGAGAAGAGGAAGAGAGGGAAAAATAGTCCTGTCCCCAGGTTTGGGTTAGAAACACTTATAACTCAGGACCATAGATTATGACAGTCCAATCTTCTGGGCTGCTGCTTGAAAAATAACCACAAGCGCCCAACTGCCACACACACACACACACACACACACACACAAATAAACACACATGCACGCAGAGGTAGATGGGGATAAAGTGGAATGTGGAGAAATAAAGGGCCAGATGAAAGAGAAATAGTAGGAAGCAATGGAAACGAAAGCAGGATATGGATGTATGCAGAAAGGGCTGAAGTGAAAAGAAAGCAGAACTGTGAGGGGGATTGATGAGATCATAAAGAGTGGAGGAAGTGTGAGGACGCGTTGTTGAAGTAGCAAGGGAGAAATAATGATATAAAAGAATAAAAGGGGCAGAGTGGAGAACAAACTCAAAAAATAGGGTAAATGGAGTTAAAGGCCCAATCCCGCTCTGCTGTACTGCACCATTTTTCACACTGCCGTTGCCCCAGCATGTGACTCAAACATTTTCATTTCTTTATTTTATTTTATGCAACCAGGCACAGCTTCACTGAGATAAATATAAAGGTCTTCTGGACAACAGAGCAGCAGAAACAGACACATCAATCCTCTAAAGTATTGCAAGTGAGCAGTTACTGACAAATAAAATTATATAGTAGCTTTTAAATGAACTGTGTAAGTGACTTTACCGAGGAAATTAACTCATTCAATTTTAAAGCAGAGCAACGATAAAGGCATCTATAAAGACATTTTCCCCTTGCTCCTATAAATGTGGGAAGCTGCATTCAACGTAAAATGTCCTGGGAGTGTATGTGATAATGACCACAATGTCAGGGCAGCCTGTGGGGACAGTAATTGTTCATGGAACAGTGGGTATTTTTGTTGCTAAAAAGCACCTACATGCCGTATATGTTGAAAATTTAGAGTAGCTCTGTCCTTCCTGCACAAGTCTGGACTCACTCATATATCTTGTTGTTGTGAACAACCTACTGTACATGAAACAGCCAGGTTTGTAAGTAATTTAACGTTTTGTGTGATTTGTACTCTATGCAGTACCACAATGAATTCGAAATGAAACACAGTCAAACACACACACACACACACACCGTGGCAGCTAGCCAACTAAAACAGCCTAATAAAACTTGACACAAGGTGAAACTTGGGTAAAAAAGCTGAACAACATACCATAACCAAAAGCAAGAATCTGTATTACTATGCCCTGAATCTGTGTGCGGGGATGCCAATGCACAGTGACAAGGAACGGGAGGAAGAGTGAGGGAGGAAAAGAAATCGGGCTGTACTAAGAACACTTACGCTCGCTGAAAGATCTGACTGGACGTAAACATCTCTATCTTTATGAATTATTCAATAATTTATTAATCTATCTCCCCCGACACAGTCTCATAATTAGAAACTAAATCTCTAAAAGTACAGTTTTGAATGGCAGACTAATTAATGTTCACAACGTCAAGCTACGTACAACCTGAAAATGAAAGAAGATTCAAGCGAATTCGTCATCTAAGAAATGTTTATGCCATAAATGCATACATAGCAAAACAAAAATATACTTTGTACACAGCAGCAGAAGGTACAAAATGTTGATTAAACATATAGTGACAAATTAACAGCCCTCTGACTTTGGCACATCCTATTTTTCAAAAGCTTCCTGCTCCAAACACTGAAAGTCTTGAATCGAAGTTGATCTGATTGATTTGTCATCCTGATGTGAACAAAGATTTAATTGGGTCATTCTTAA
This sequence comes from Microctenopoma stevenorrisi, assembly GCA_032270685.1. Taxonomy (NCBI): domain Eukaryota; kingdom Metazoa; phylum Chordata; class Actinopteri; order Anabantiformes; family Anabantidae; genus Microctenopoma; species Microctenopoma stevenorrisi. The sequence continues at coordinate 18,638,605 of JAUMTR010000001.1, forward strand.
GAGTTTCAGAAAGACAGCCTACTTTGATTTTTCATGTTAGTGCTACAGAGTAATGCCTCTTACCTCATAAACTACCTTTGTGCTGTGGTGCATCAAGGCCCATTTCCCCTTCCTTCTTGCAGAAAGTACACATACCGACTACAGCCACTTACATCTGTCTAAGTCATGTAAGGCTTCAGTAAAACCAATTAATCAGTGAACAGCACAATACGGCACATACAGTATATCACAAACAAGTTCTGTCCACTTTTTAAATGTACTAAAGTGTTATTTATGTTTGTCAAATAAGCAAAGTTGATGACTCTATCTCTGTCAAGTCAGTATCTCTTTCAACACATGGCTGGGTGACGTTGGAGGGTTCGGTTATGTTTGCACATGAAAGTAAAGAACTTGGTGAGTGTAGTTCAGTTAAAAAATGTAGAAACACCTTTAAACTTTAAAACTTCAGACTGAGATGTAGAAGGTTGCAGGTTCGAATCCCGTCTGACTCCTAGTCCATCCCCTACCAGGTGTGTCCCTGAGCCAGACACCCAGCGCTAGCTCCTTGTAAGTCGCTTTGGATAAAAGCGTCTGCCAAGCAAAGTAAAGTAAAGTAAAGTAAACTTTTATTAAACCCTGGTCCCTGAATTGGGCCATGCTCTAGACGTCATGAAACTCTATTGCAGTCTGCTGTACCTCCTTGAAAGTCATTCTGTCTGATTACTCTGTTTGGGCATTTTGAACTATCACCTGGATTGTGATTTTGGATTGGAGCTTCTGAATGTGAAGGAATAAATGTGTCTAGACTCTGGACACCATGGGACAGGTGCTGGGGCTTCTGCTTATGCTACTACTGAGTCACCCGTTGCTCTGGGCTGAGGGAGACTGATCGCTGCCAACCCTTCGGTTCATCTTCCGCACCCTGCTCTGGAGCCACAATCCCAACACAGACTGTTATCTCTAAAACTCACACTCACAATCAGTCACAGTCAGCCCTTTTCAGACTGAGGGCTGTGTATGTGTGCAAAGGGTCAAAACAAAGTCCAGCAAAATACCCAGCGTACAACATGTTTTCCACAAAAATCTCCAGTCTTGCAGTATAACATTCACTTTTGTGACTCTATTATCCATTTTTTCCTGTTTGGGTTCAGACACTTACAGCACTGGGTTAAGGTCAGGCTAAGATTGTGGCCTAGCATAATAGAGAAAGGAGACATCTCACATACATACACAGCATTTCTCTAATTCTAAACAAAGTGCTTTTCCTGACTAAAGTCAACCTCACATAGGAATGTGGCTTGTTAGTCCTCGGCACTTAGGCACCACATGCACCACAATGCTTTTCAGAGATACAGTAATTAAATAGCATTTCATTCCTTTAACGTCATGGTGACGTTCACTACAAAATGCAGTTGCAAAAGCTGGCCACTTTATTAGGTACAACTCCAGATTTTTTGATAGTTTTGCCTAATATCTAAATGTGATGATAAAAACATTTGAAAAACCTTAGATACATGCAGACATTGTGTTCTAGTGCAAATATATATACACACACAAACACACACTGAGTGTTATGACTGCATAAACATACCTTACTTTACTTTACTTTACTTTGCAGACGCTTTTATCCAAAGCGACTTACAGGGAGCTAGCGCTGGGTGTCTGACTCAGGGACACACCTGGTAGGGGATG
>JAUMTR010000001.1:18642539-18686769 GCA_032270685.1 Microctenopoma stevenorrisi
CTCAGGGACACACCTGGTAGGGGATGGACTAGGAGTCAGACGGGGTTTCAAACCTGCGACCTTCTGCATCCCAGTCTCACGCTTAACCCATTGAGCTACCAGTCCACTGAATCCATATCCTCTTTATTAGTAAAAGTGTAGGCCTGCTGGAATTCCATTATCTAAAAACATAAATATGCTATTTTGCTATTTTTGTTGGCTAGATGTTTTCCCCTGTTTCCAGCTTTTTTGCTAACTGGCTCTAGTCTATAGCTCCATATATACAGTAGTTAAAAGACAGATGTGGTTTCCATCTTCAGAGATAGCAAGAAAAGGATGCATTAAGGATGAACATTATTATGTTACAGTCCAAACATACAGAATAACACTGATCTTTCATCTTGATGCCAACTATGGTTTGAGAACTGAAACAGTATAAAAGTTAATTCCCTACTTTCTATGGTAAAGTCAACCTCTCCAACATCCTAGTGAAGGGCATATGCAGGACAGAGTAATATCTTCTTCAATTTTAGCCTAAGGTGATTTAAGGAATGAATATTAAGGGAGAACAATAGCGGGGAGTTGAGCAAAATTAAGATAAAGAGCAAAGAAAAGAGTAAAAGTAAAGGAGAGTAGGAGTTTATGAGGAGGTTCAAGGAGCAAAGAGGAAGGAAGGGGGGAGCGAATAAGACGAAAAGGAGAGGGATGGTTAAAAGTAATAGAGGTAAGAGGCCAGAAGATAAGAGAATGGACAGAATGTGGTAATGGAGAGATATACAGCCGCAGGACTGTGAGAGGTGTGTAGAAGGTGCCAGCGGAGCTCATTACTGCTTATCTCTACGGCAGAGGAAATGCTATATGTGTTTGTGGAGGTGTGTGCGGCTTACACACACACACACACACACACGCGCGCTCGCTCAATTTATATTTCACCATGTACAACATGAGAGGAATCATGGAATTGAACGTGTGTGTGTGTGTGTGTGTGCTGTTGGGGCCATTTCCAAAACACGTGGAGCGAATGCATATTTCAGAATGCACTTGGCGACAAAGTTATTTGCGCACTCCATTTCAATCTGGGCCTGGCGTTCATCAGCGACCCCTCCATCTCTCTCCTGACTCTCTCTCGATGCCGGCTTTACACGTACCTCTCTGCACTTTGCCATCAATCTCTGACCCTCCCCCTCATTTAGCCGTTCTCACTCCATCTCGCCATCCCTCCGTCTCAGCCCTCATCAATCTACTGCTTCACCGAAGACCACACTCGTGACGCTGGACTTCTTGACTCTTCCTCTCGCCCCTAACTACCCCTTCTCTCGCCCCCTTTCGTTGCCCCCTGCCCCGAGGTGCTCCCGCTATCAATCATACATCCAACTCACGCACTGCCAGTCTGAACCTTTCTCTCCCTTTCGCCCACCCACTCAACACATTAATCTCTATGAGCTGTCTACACTCAATAAGCTCGACAAGAGGCTCTCTTTGCTCTCTGTCTTTGTCCTCGATGTTTTCTGGCTCCCCTCTCTTTCTCTCTTCGCAGCTTCCAAGCTGACCCCATAATTCAGCGCCTGCTCCACCTATGTAATGGTATGCATTTGATGGAGGCACCTGCCCATTCTCCCTCTAATTTCACATCCTTTTACCCTACTATTTGTAACCTTTACCCCTCTTCTTTTCTTTCGATTGCTGTGCTTCTCTCACCTCTATTATTTTCTTCTTCCTAAAAACACATTCTGACTATTGCATTTTTAGGCCTGGAATTGCTGCTTTACAAATACCAATATGTTGCATTTCAAGTTGTTGCCTTTATGAAATAGAGACACGTGTTATTAATATCACTATTTTATAGACTAAATGAATTTATGCATGATTACTGGCCCTGTAGCAGACGCTATGATGTATGTATGTAGGTATAAAAGTGAGTAAGATGCAGATTGTCTTTGTTAATTTATTTCGATAAATGAATACCTGTGTGAGGTGATAGCTCTAAATGCTAGAGGGGTAAAGATTGACAGCAGCTCAGAGAAGATTTTGAAAAAGATGATGGTTAATAGAGATTATAAAATAGTCACATGGGTTGAACCTCTAAACAGAAATGCTTAAACAAAGAACATTTCTGTTACAACCATGATAAAATTCACCTCAAGATGAGAAAAACATAACAATTCCCAACCTTCCTATTTTAAGCCCAGAAGATTCTATTCATTGTCAACTGAATTTGTTTTAGTTCTTGAAGCGGTTTCACTGATTGGTGAAAGTAGCAGTTTATAAACTCATCAAGTCATTTAATGACTGAAAAACTAAAATAAGACCATTATATTACTTAAGATTTTAAGTAACAAAATAAATGAATACAACGCTAACTTACGTGTTTTATGCTAGTTGTTCTCTATCCACCTCTGGTCTTTCCTTTCTTGGCTGCGCTCTGCCGTCAGTTTGCTTTACACTTGTTCTACTTCTTGCTCTCGGCCACAGAATATGTTGTAAAATATATTGTCAACACAAATCATTCCAGATATGTGAAACCACGCTCTCAATCACTCTCAGTCACACACACAAAAATGGCACACGCGTTTGGTTCTTTCCACAATTCCATGGACATTTGAAAAGTGCCATTTAGTTATTAGTGCTTCCATCCTGTCTATTGACTTTAGATTATTCAGTAGCATTCAGTACTGATTGTACTCTTCTCATTCCTACACTATAATGTGGGATTAGTTGGTCATAATATAACAAAAAGTGGAGAATAAAAAGATATTTACAAAAACATATGAATTTGGGAAAACACATTGTAATATGTAGAACTGTGACACAGAAACTTCTAAACAATATATTGTATTAAAGTGATCCATACAGAAATCCTTTGATCCATTTTACTTTCAAGTTTTGGTTTAAAGAGATTTTTTTTTTAATTATTGGGATACCCGGAGCAACCAGGTAGTTGGGTAAAGCAAGGCTGGTCAGGAGGAGATAAACCTGTGTAGGTGGATGGCAGGATGAGCATCTACACAAGTGAGGATACTAATAGGTGAGTTACATCCATTGCAACTGAGAACATCTACTCACACACATGCAAAGATTGCCCTTAGGGGATGAATAATGCCTTCTGATTCTAAAGGATTCGAATACGTTTATGGGGACATACGCAGTCTAGTCCAGGTAGATGAGTGGTTTAGAAAGTGGTTCACAATTTGGTGTGCCATCCAAAAAATAGAAGACGGTGAAACGCCATAAGATAAATGAACATGTTACAAAACCACGTTCACCACCTCACCCAGTTTTCTTTGATTCCCATCTGTCACATGACTCATTTTGCATAACAATTTCTCAAGTATATGGAGTCTATCCCAGTTACGTCCTGCTAGCTATTTCACCCTGTACAACGAGGTATAGATGTGTGAGTGAGAGTGAGACCCAGAGGATATCCATTTAGCTCCTTCAGAGGTGACCTCAGTGGCATTTGAATTCCACACCTCATGGACCTGTCATCCACAGACATTGCAACTCATCACAACATGGATGGTTATACCACTTAGACCAGATGACCTTTAATATCCACTGACCACCTCACACTTTGTCAACGGTTTTGCATGCTTTCTCTTGCTCTACTTGGCTACATAACGGAGGGAAATCTGTTCATGCATATATACCGACTATGTATGTAGATATTGTGGTTGACCACATAGACACGTACACACACGCGTACTGGGAGTCCCAGGGAGACGTACAGCATGTGCAGGCTGCAGCTTCATTCATCACCACTAAGCCCACCTCTCCACTTCACCACCGTCTATCCATCCATCATTCTCTCTCTCTCTCTCTCTCATTTTAGCTTTTATTCTGCCTCTCCCTCTCACAGCCTCCTCTTCTCTCTGTCATTTCTTCCGACTCTCTCTTTCATGCTCTTTCTCATGCCTCTCCCTCTAACCTTTAAGCCAACCTCTGCCTTTGCTCCCTATCCATCTCTGCCACATCTCTCCTCTCTGCTTTCCCTCCCAATCTTCTCCATCTACCTAAAATTTCCTTCTGCGTGTCCGTCTGCTTGCTTCACTGTCCTCTCCATTTATCTTATTCCAAGCCTGCTTCTCATTTTCCATTTCTGAGTTTCTCCCTCGCTGAGCACTTTCTACTCTTTTCCAGCATGTTGCTATAAATCCTATTACTGCTTTTGCCCTTGTCTATGTCAGCTTTTTTCTTAATTTGTCCATCCTCTCTTGTGGTTGTTGTTTTTAGATCTGAGCATGCCCTGCATCACCCATCATTTATTCAGTTAGATTCTTAGAGATTATGTCTATTCAGCACTCAAACAGTCCCCTTCTGAACTTCCTGTTGCATACTTTTATTTAGAAATCAACACAGATCACAACATGAGACACTAGGCAGGTTCCCAAATGCAGAAACCCCATTTCGTTCGTTCGTAACATGCAGAAATGTAGCAATAACAATAAAGTGGATTCTTCTTCTTCTTCTAATGTAGGAGAATATGTTCTCTCTTGCTGAATCCAGTCTTTCATACACATTAAACAGCATTGTTTTGTGTTAATAATAGTGCATTTACAAAAAATATATAAAAATAAATATGTTAAAGTAGGAGACAGGGCTGGAAAAAGCATGAACAGCAGCTACAAAATAAACAGAGAGAGGGGAAGGGAAATCCCTCAGCGAGATCCTGCTTTACAGAGAACCCCTGAAAATCCATCCAATCCTGTCACATCAATAACATTACCACTAACCAGCATCATTCCTACAACTTCACTTTCAAAATGATTCAGTTCTGGGACAAACAGGAACTGGATGTGTAGGAAAGTGTATTTTGTGGCAGGCCAGTCTGCATGAAGATGCATAAAGAAATAATGCATTAGTATCACCAAGTGTGCTTGTCTCTAGGTTCATTTCCTCTCATTAATATAAGAGGCAAGATAAGGTGGCAATGCACTTTGGTACTCTTCTAGAACAAACAAATCACAAGTCACTTACTTAGCTTAGCACCGAGGTGTGAAATGGGCCAGAATGCCCTGAGCATACTCAACATAAGATTGTTTTTCATTTAGCAACTAGATTTTACTCATCAGTAAGTAAAACACCTAAATACATTATTCCACCTAAGATTCAACATTTTACGGTCAAATTTGTTGAATTTATGCATTTACTGTTTAAATGCATAGGAGAACGATGAGGTGAGGTGGTGCCACACACAATGACATGTTTGATGACCCATGTACCACATGCGCTAATGTTCCACGGTCTGTATAATATATATTTCAAATATGTGTCATATTTAGTCTTTTAGATCAGTCATGAATGCACAGTGAGGGTGAGGTAGAACGTACCGAGCTCATAGACACAGTGGGTCACATGTGCACGTCGCTGGGTGTGTTACAGACAGGGCTGTAACTCTGGTAAATTTGTTTCGACAAAATGGAAGATTAAGTCTCAGAACTTAAGGATTTTTCTAAACTGGATATTTAGTCGAAACAGAGGGTATAAGAGAGTGGAGGATCAACTCCAGCGGATTCGGTACCTCAGCAGCCACAGTCACTGTGTTTAACGCGGTTCCATTTTTCACAAAGCTGACAATTACGACAAGAAAACAAGGCAATCTAAGTCATACAACACACACACACACACACAGAGTGAACAAATGCAAAACTCAACTGAACTGCCTTACAGCTAAATAACTGCACCGTAGTTTTCTCATTTCTGTTTCTTGTGTTTAGTGCAAAGCGTCTACTGATGGGGTCCAGAACAAAACCTGGAGAGTTTGTCCGTTTTAGCACAAATCATGTTTCAGCTATCTCAGTGCTTCAGAATTTGTTACTTACCTGCCTCCAGCTGTTCATCTTAATCAACCTTGACTTCATTTAACTAGTGATTTGGATTTGTTGTGGATTTAAGTGGAAAAATCAATACTGGATCAGGGCTTTCACCAGGATTCTCTTAGTTTAATGGAGCGACAATGTAAGCGCGCGCTGTCTCAAACAATCAGCAGGTTGCATTTGGGGAACACGGTGAACAGACAAAGAAGCCTTTGTGATCCTCCAAAAACTTTCATGAGACCTGTCAGTGTTATTATGTACTGTTGCTTTCTGGGTGTGTGTATGTTTGTGTGACATTTAATATCATAGCTCGCTCTCTGGCATGCTCTTCATTACGCTGCACTCAGTCTAATTTCATCTGGGCCTGCAGCCGTTTGAACACAGGCCAAATACTCAGGAGATGAGGAGTGGGACGAGCAGGGGGAGGAAAAAGGCTTGTTGGTATTAGACTGCAGTTAGTCTGACATGATGCAACCATGTTTGACCATACATGCACTCTCGTGAACTTGCACAGACATGCTGACAGGCAAATGCATGACTTACGCCTCCCTCTTAGTTCTGAATTAATCCAGTTTGTAGAATTAAAAGCTGAAGGATGTTTTGCTTCTTCTCTGTCTTAACCCCTCCTCCCCCTCTCCTCAGTCACTCTGTCTCTCGGCAAGAAGGATAAAGGCCTAAGATTAATTCTCTAGTTTTGCTTGGGTGTTTGATAAACAGCCACTTGTCTGTGGGACATAGTTGCAGAGAAACAGAGAGGCAAGAAAAGCAGTAGGAGAAAGTGCTCGAGAAAGGAGCAGTGTAGCAAGAATGAGAAGACGCCTGCCACCTTGCGACCTCAAATCCGTCTTGCCAATCATGAAGGAGGATTTACTGAACAGAGTCATTTTGATGTATATTACGTGGGATAGAATACCATGTCTGTCCTGTGAGCTCATACTGTGCTGTTTTTGGCAATTAGCATTGCCATGGCAACTCAAAATGCTAAGAAAACTACAAAACTACTGTTCAATGACAGTGGAACACAGACAGCACAAAAGCTTCCAAATAAATAAACCAGGCACCAACAAGTTGGAGGTAAAATTAGAAAGAAATGAGAAGATCAAATAAAATCATCAGAAGAGGAAAAAGTAAAAGTTTCAGTTAGTCAGAGGTTAATAGGTTTTATGCAAAAATAAAAATCAAAAACAGTAAATTGAGGCAGTTTCTCTGTCTCTGGTCCACGTCTTTGACCGCAGGCACCAATGAGCAGACAGGATCTGATTTATTTCTTTGAGGGGTCAGTGGTATGTCCACTGACAGCGATGGACAACCTCTACCCTCTCGTGACTCATCTCATTGTTAAGGTGAGACAGGGAGCTTTGGAGTGGGTGTGAGTGACATTAAGGTCCACCATTAAAAGGAATGACTCTTATCTACGACTTGGATCCATTCAAGTCTAAGACTTGAAAGCAATTTGCTCGTAGCTGGAACTATTTAAAATGTACAATTTCAAATAAGGCCTGTCAGGTGTGAAACGCTTTTTCCCTTTATTAAATGAAGCCATCATTTAAACACTGCATTTTGTATTTACTCTGGTTATCTTGGTGTAATATCTAAATTAGTTTGATGAGTTTAATCACTGAGGTGTGACAAACATGTAAAACGTGTAAAGAATCAGAAAGGCGGGCAAATAAATGAGTTTGACTCTCAACAGAAAGAGTGGCGTGTGTTCGTGCTGTAAGTGACAGCTGTCACTCAGTCACCTCACTGTGGCTCCCAGATTAAGCCATCGAAGTGTGATGATAAAATTATACAGGACATCACATCGGGGGCCTCGTCAACAGTTTGAGTCCAACCTCTGGTTTCTTCCTACGGCTCTAAAGCCTGAACTTCACCCAACATATTGTTTGAAAAATTGGAAAAAAAACAAGGTGTATTTTTGTCTCTGGTCTATCTGAGGACATGCGTTTTAAAGATCCATTCGAGTTATTTTTATTGATAGATGCTGAGAGGCTGCTGTCTCTCACAGTCTAGAAATAAGGTGAGAGCGCTCTCGCAGCCTCTGTGCAAGTCAATATCTTGACTTTAAAGCGATTGACAAGTTGTTTTTGTAAATAAATCCTTCATTTTCGGCATGTAATCCTGTCTGCGTTGAGCCCCGTCCCTCATCTAGTCTTTTCCCTGTCAGACACGGCTGGTGCGTGATTTTATTCGTCTGCCACAAAAAAGGCAAAACAACAAAACGCGTGAAGGTAGGAGAGAATAATACAAGTCTGATGTTCTTTTTTCTCAACTGTCTTCCTCTCTTTCTTGTTGACTCTTAGTCTTACCCTTTAATTTTTTTTTTAACTCTGCCTTACCCTATCTATCTCTTTTGTCCGCCCACTTTCCTCCTCACCAACAATCTTCTTCTCCGTGCTGGTTTCTCAGATCCAAATGAAGGCAAAAGTAATTGTCATTATGATACTCTAGCCTGCTCCACCTCCACCTTTGCTTCACACTTATCTGACGGGACTTTAAATTGTTTCCTAGACAGCCTTTCTTCCTTGATCGGGACACTAAATCCACCAATTAAATCACCCAAATTGGCACTGCGGGCGCAGCTCAAGGGTGGGTGGGGAGCGGGGGTAACAGCAAAGGTGATATATAATACATTGCTATATGCCACCTCGATGTGTGTGTGTGTGTGTGTGTGCTTTGACAGCAGGGATTGGCTATAGCTGGTGAGCTTAGTCCATCTGTCAGAAGGCCCCCAGCCCAAGGCTAAAGGTGCTATCTGTCATGCCAGATGACACTGAGACTGGGAGTCCATGACAGGGGGGTTATCATATCACAGCAGCTAGAGAGGGAGGAGGAGCAGGAGGGAGGAAGGCAGGAAAAGAGCAGAAACTGTAAGAAAAGATGATAGAGAGGAAGACAGAAGGTAAAGTCCAGACACAAGAGGAGAGGGGTACTGAGTTACTGTAAAAAATGAGAGAGAAAACTCAGGTAATTGAGCTATAGAGCGAGACCACTACAAAAAATGGAAGAAAACAAAGACATGGAAGTGAGAGAATAAAGAAAAGCCTGGACATGAAAAGAGTAACGGTAGAAAGCGAGGCAGGTAGGAGGAAGTTAGAGAGAAGATACTGCATCTGTGACTGATGGAGGATGGAGGGTTGGAAGAAGAAAGGATACAGTGGCTGGGGAGAGTGGGGAAGGAAAGCAGAGCAGGGGAAGAAGTGGCGTTAAAATCGGAGAAGATTTGCTTGGCGGTGCCTTCACAAACTCACATAGCCGTACGCACGCTACGCACACACATATGTGCACACGCGGTGTAACTCTCTTTTCAATTAAATGTGACAGCTGCTGTCCCCCTGATCCATGCAGTTACTGTGGCAATGGTGACAGGAATTATGGTGGAGCGGACAGGTGAGTCAGAGGGGAGCAAGGGGAGGGAGAGGTGAGAGAAAGGCGTGGAAATTGGGAGGAAAAGGCCAAGGGAGGGCTTGAGGTGTTGTCTTTCCTTAGAGAGAGACTCAAAAAAAAGCAACACAAATAAGATGTGAAATAAATCGTGTAGAATATTTAAATTGCATAACGAGCGCGGATAATTCATGCACTTTGGCAGAGTTGCCAAAAGTGAAACAAAGGGTAAAAGACATTTTGAAGGTTGGCAGGGAAGACGAATTGACACTTAGACCTTTAATGCTCACGTTAAAGATTCCAAAAACTGACAAGCCAACGGATTTTACCGAATGAGCACACGTTACATTGTGAAGAGTTACTTTGCTTCTGCTGGTAGGTAATTTGTTTCCTAACTATACAGCTGAATCATCAAATGCCGCATGCAAATGTACTGGTGCCAGTCAATTAAATCATTCTGTAAAAGCAACTGGCTTCTACAACAATAGAATGAATCAAAGCTCCACCATGAACTGCTTAAGTTCATGGTGGAAGTGCTGAAGTTTTGGGAGTGGCCTTCACCATCGCCTGACCTAAACATCAGTGAAAATCTGTGAGTCTCAAATATGCTGTGTGCAAGACAGACTAAAAATATCTTAGAACAAATGATCTCCAACAACAAAAGGGGGAAATTCTCAGGCAACAGACAAACTCTAAGCTGATTACAAAAAAGTGTTTGCAAGTTGTAGAATCTGTCAAAGTGGTGTTAGTAAGTACTGACTTTTGCACATTCCATAATTGCCGTTTGATTTTCTTTTTATGTAATAAGTTCAATAAGCAAAACTATTATCATTGGGAGAAATTCTCACATCTGTTTTCATACCTGCCGGTTGGCTTCCCCTTTATAGTGTAAACAATGGCCTGACCACAGAGCCCAACGCCATCTGTCCTGTCTTTGGCTCTCAAGACTAGTCAGTCTATAACTGACGCCACAGGCAATTCTAGATTTTCTTCTCTAGGTCTTCAGTTCCTAGTTTCAAGGGTAACCCCAACCCCACCCCTAGCCCAACTTTCATTCAATCATTCATTCTTTCCTCTAACATTTCTGATATAGTGATGAAAAATCAAAAGCACAGTGCAGAAGGTAAAATGAAAAGCCATCACCAAGACAAGTGAAGCTGAGTAAATCCTGGTGAAAAACAGGCAGGTAGGACGGCTGAGATTTCCTGGAGTGCTGGAGTGGAGTTAGACCACACCCAACAATTGATCAAGCTGTATTGCAGCCTTGCTTCAGAAGTTCAGCGAGTGTCCAACCTTCTCCATGGACGTTGCCACAGGCCACCCCAACATCTGATTGGCCACCCCTGATGTCCCCCCTGCAGGAGTCAGAAGAGGCAGAGACTTTGCTGAATGCTTAGAAACAAATCAATTTGCCTTCTTACAGATATTCTCGTAACAAAAGGCAGGAAAAAGCAAAACACAACAGATAAAGAATAAAAACCCAGAACAGTACTGAATGTACCAGAACAAGAAGTGCTTCTGATCTGGCACTGAGCTGTTACCACAGTGATCACCCAGCAGGGATATTAACCATACCTAGAGGAGGGGCTTCTGTAGCTCCTGCTCCTTGTTCCACATCCCCACCTGCACCTCACCTCCATATTATCCTCAGTGTTGTTTACCTAACACGTCCTGTTTTTCCACACTGTGCCATGTCTAACCTGTTCATTATTTCTTTCCACTGTGTTTCCTGGTTCCACTAACCAGCTGACATTTGTCACCTTCTTCTCCTGTTGCTTTCCAATCAATCATTAGAGTAGACTTCACCACTGTGCCTGTGTTGCTTCAGTAACCAGGCCTTTACTTTTTCCTGCTCTACTGCCTTGCACCTTTGGATTCATCTACCAGTTCAGACTGCTTTGCAGTTAAGGATCATAGGTCAACGGAGCACACAGGAACCTTTCTCCATTCTGTTGTTGTAGGGTTTCTTTTGTGTTCGTCGCAGGCAAACGTTTAGTCCTTTATATGACTATCCTAGCAGAAATAAATGCCAATACTGTTTGTGGAGAAAGGCTTGGGCTCATGATGGTAAACAGAATGATGTGAATCGTAGGTAACGAGACAGCGCAAGAGCACCAACCGTACGCCAAGGTGATTTCACTAAGTATCGCTTAGGTGGGGAGAGGGGAGAGGAGGGGAGGACAACTCACAGGTGACCACCAATCACCAACCTGAGGGATCCACAGGGTTTATAAACCTGCTCCTCACACCAGTCAGTCAGACTTGAGAAAGCCCTCTGGAATGAAGGGTGAAACGTCATCAATAAACCAAACAAGTCCAGCTGCTTTGGATAAAACCTTTTCAAGATAATCATGCCCTGGATGACTGAGAACCTTCACAGATATCGCTAAGGTAATTTAGTCTCTGAGGGTTGATAGAACGAACTCTGTTTGGTTTATGTGAGGGCTATGTGGCTCTTTTCTTCTACAAGAGAAAGACGCTTTGTGCCATCTCTCCCTTTGGTTTCTCTCTCTTAGACAACTAAGGTACAACGAAGGTCAACATTTGCAGGTACAATCTGTGCTGGATCCGGCAAACAGGGTTTAAAACTGAGAGGTGCACGGAGTGGGAGACAGAAACTCATCTTAACAGCAACTCTGTTGGGATTCAAACTTAGTTCAGTCACTGTTTCTAACAAAACAGTGTAAACAGTGGGGAGGGTTGTTAGCAACTGTTGTACAGTTGAGATCACACGCACATGTGCATCTGTGTACCCATACAGACTCACATACCCACAACGATGAAGGGATTTGGGATTTTAGGAGAGCTGTTTGCTCTTTTAGAGAAAGTCTTCAGTGAGTCTGTACTCTCAGACTTTCCGTTGCTGCTCACTGTGTGTTTAACCTGCCACCGTTTAGGGAGGCTTGTGGGTGGTTTTGGAAAAGGATGACTGGATCAAAAATAGGTGTACCCTGCGCACACGAGAACACCTGCACGGCCAGCTAGACACGCATTCATGAGCACATACACACACGTGCGTGCACTGTGCAACAGACTGCTTGAACTGGCTCCATGGGCTGCCTTCAGGCCCACCAACATGGCCATCATTAGCAGCCTCTATTTTAAAGCTGGGGCCACGAGAGGGAAAATGTCTAAAAAGTAATGCTTTCACAAGTTGTGTATGTGCCGAAGAACATTGAAGTTTTCTTTTAAACCCAGTAAACCCAGTTAGAAATCAACATTTTATTGCGGTAATTTAATATTGACTTGAAAATGTGCGACTGCAGCTACAAATGGCATTGTCCTTTTTCATCTGTCGCTAAATACACAATTGAAAAAGGCAATAAAACCTTCCTCTGGAGAACTGCATAAATTAGAAATACGATGGTGCAGTGTTAGAAGTAAGAGACACTTCACACTTTAATAGAATACTTTGGCTCAGACTGAAATATCTTAGCAACTACTAGATAGATGGCCATGATTCCATTCAAAACACTCGCCGTTCTCAGGCGATTCAGCACTGAAATATCTGAACATTTAATTGATTAGATTACCTGTACTAATATTTATCGTTTCAAAAAGACTGCTGACATTTTCTCTAATGTATTTCATGTGTTTTGAGTGAGATGTTCTGACCCCCACTGGATACACTGTAGATGTTTTGGAGACCCTCTTATGCTGAAATATGTATCTTACTATGGTAAATATCTCCTCAATATGTAGTAGGAAAATTTGTTTTCCAGCAATCTCTGTCCTCTGCTCATTACCTGGATCCGGTCACCCCTCTCCTCATCTGAGATGGTATCTTCCAGCTTCTCATTGACTCAACAGGCCTGATCCAAGTAATGAGCACTGAGGGGAGCGATCCCATCACATTTCTACAGTCAAAAAGTACAACATCAACAACATCGCTGTACCACGAGGACTCATTTGTACTTTTTCTGAACGCCATAGTTGACATTATTTAGAAAGCAGAAATAAAAGTCGGTCGTGAAAGTACATCTCAGACATGATGTTTTGCCCACTGATCACATTTGACTATGACAATATGGCAACTTCAGGCTTCCCACTGCATTACTACGTCCGATCTATTCCTGCATGATGAAGTCCTTGTTATGTTGTGTACATCAGACAGAATGTTCCACGAGACATATTGCATGCATATGTTCTAGAAAAAGGAGGCTCGGCGTAAAGTAATTTATGTGTTTGTTTTCTTCCCCTTTATTGAACGTGCAGTATGTTGGAGATTATTTCTAATTCTGTGTATATGGTTACAGGGAAAGAGAGAAAAATGAAATTACTTCCAGGAAAAAAAGGAAAACATATAAAACGAAAGAAGACAAACCAAAGCTCGGTACTGGAGGCTCATCTCAGCAGGCACTCTACACAGCAGTTCACCTGTTCCCGTATTAGATGGATGCACTGAATTCATATCTCACCGTATAATCACATCTCCCCACAAAAACTGGCCGTTGTGGTTTCTTCATAATTCCTAATCTAAATATTAGGCCACACATGCAAACACAAACTCCCTCAGAGATAACAAAGTATGCAGTAAGACGGCGTGACCTGGCCTCTGTTTATGAGCAGGTGTTAATATTTGTCAAATTACAATCAGCTCTTGCAGGATTTAATAATTCACAAAGACACACACACACACACACAACAAACTTGGTCCAGGTGGAGCGGCTGCTGCATCATCCAGGAAGACAGGCTAAATTACCTCACTGTTGGCATAGCGATGGCTCGTTGGAGAAAATGGCTGCTGCTCCTCCCCAGCTGAGCTCCTAGGAGCCTGCCAGGGATGATGGATCAGAGTGAATAAATGAATATGATAAAACTGCACAAGACTACAAGAAAATCAGGTAGGCTTGTTTATGGAAAACAGGGAGAAGAGAGAGAGATGGGGCCGATGTTATAATGGATAAATGAAGCAAAGGCTTTGTCCGGAGCACCTGCGGTTTTGTCATGTCGAAGATTTTCCTGCATGATTTTATTCTGTAAAACAGAAGATCATACATCTCGTTTGTCACATCTCGTGTAACTGTCAGTACGAGTAAGACATTTATTTTTATCTCTATTAGTTGATTTAAGATTTTGCTTTCGGCGTTTGACTCCTACTCAGTTGTCAGTAGTGAGTGTATGTGTGTGTGTGTGTGTGTGTGTGTGTGTGTGTGTGTGTGTGTGTGTGTGTGTGTGTGTGTTACTAATGCACCCCAAAACCGAACATCAGTAAATGGCCTAATTAAGCCGGTGCAGTTTTTCCTGTGTGTGATTTTAGCCAAGTATCTAGTATATCAGCACAAATCAGAAAGGGACAGGCAAAAGGCGAAGAGGTCATTGTGAGCAACAGGAAGTACAGGTGCTGCGTTCGTTCCTGTTCCACATTCACAGCCAGACTTGGCAGACTCAGGTTGTTAGGGTTGAATGTAATTAACAACTAAATGCTAGCTTGTTTTTAGAAATATATAAGGAAAGACTGTAGACCTGTGAGTAACCTGAGTGTAACCACAAACGGACTGGCTGAGTTCACCGCGGCCATTGCTGGGCCACAAGTGGTAAAAGGCTTCAGGCAGGAACTTCTACAAATTGTTCTCATTTAGCTTTTTTTCCTCCATTTCCTCTCTTTCCCTTTTTTGAGATTTAAATCTCCATGACTACCGGGGTGGTAGGAGTGGATGAAAGATAATTCATGTCACGCTGAACCCAGTAATAATGCAGGTGCTGTTGAAGCTGCTGCATGTTCACTCTGGGCAATCAGGATCGCATGTGTGTCACGACTGCGCACACGCCTGATCAGTGAGCCGCAGCCTCCGTTAAACATATCTACACACACCTGGGCATGCGGTAATACACGTATGTGCGTGTGTGTAAAGTGAGTTTGTTCCTGCGAAATGCATTTCCTTGATTGGAACGTACTACGTGCACAGTAGGTTTACCTACTCGTGTATTACTCTACCTCTTGTCGGGATAAGTGGGTTCTTTCGTTTACTTTTATTTCTGACTCCAACACTCCTGAGTCCATCGAGGGAACCATTTAGGAGGCAGACAGACAAAGCCAACAAAGACTATACCTTTACTTCTAACTCATCAAAGCCTCCACAGGAGCCCCGTGTCTGTCTTTCCACTCCCTTCGCATCTTTCCGCCTGTCAGCTCCCTCGATGATTAGCAAAAGCAACCGGAGCGCGCTTTGTAATTTCATTTCTCCTGCGCTTCTTCAAGCCAGAAAACAAGAGCAGCCTCATGTCTCAGCTCAAAAATGGTAAAAAGCCGACATCTCTTTGTGTCCCGTTTCTCTCTCCCTCAGGAGAGCTTTGGCTCGGGCCGTGCTGGGGTCTTATTCCAGCACGTTTCCCAGCACGTTTCTCTTAAAATGTAATCTGAGTAGAATCAGGCAACAAACAATAAATGCATTAAGTGTCACTAGACAATTACTGATGTGTTGGATTGATGTGATGAACAAGACGCAGTCATTTCTCTGCAGTTGTTTGAGACTTTAAAGTCAGTGTGGTGTGAAGAATAAAGTCTGTCCTTCAGTAAAATGCCATGCGAGGATTGCGATTCAAAAGGCGTTTGAGGGGTCAGCACATGTTCAGGGTCTTCACCAGAATTATTTTGGCCCATATTGCAACCTTCTTTATTAGCTTATATCAAAACCTGTGCTTCATTTCTCACACAGCAACTCTGTGGATATTACATTATAAAATATAAGGCCCGTATAAACCTAAATGAAAATAACCTTACAGTTATTTGAGAAATACATCCTAAAGTTATTTTTGATAAGATTGATTTGATGACAGCTGTGGTTACCATGGCAATAGTTTGTGTGGTTGAAAGGAATAATATTGAATGTATTTACCACACCAAATAACCCAGTAGATGAGACACAGGCAGTAAGGTGACCGACCAGTGATGGCTGGCCCCATCATGCACACAGGAGAAGCTCTTCTCCTCCTCATCCTCTCTCAGCCACTGTTGCGTCATCGACACCTGACCAGTCCTCACAGGCCACTGGATGAAATGAATGGATAGTTTCCTGTAATTCTTAAGCAGGTAATCTGATCCAGAATGTTGGACCATTTACAAAGAAAGCGAGTATTTATAGAGATTGAACAGAAATGCATGAAATGGCTGTAGCCCCCCCAAAAAATGAACAGTATCAAAGATGAGGTTTGATTTTCATGTTGTTACTAAAGATTACTTAAAGTGCAGCTTATTGATTGATCAGCAAAAGTCTATCCACAGAAATGCAGCAGAATAGGAGGCGGCCTGAGACAAGACTGTCGTAAAGAAAAGTAAACGATCATTTCACAGACAATACAACTGAAGAAAAATACACCTTCCTTTTTGTTGTACTAGTACCTGAACTTTGCTTGGCAGTAGTTTATATCCAAAGCGACTAGCGCAGAGTGTCTTTGGGTATCGATCCTGACGCCTTCTGCTTCTCAGTCTGACGCTTATCCCATCGAGCTATGAGGCCTAACACACCCTAGACTCACTGTACTCACTTTAAACAGCTTCAAACAGGAGCACCACAAAGGAAACAGACTAAACAGGTACTTCAGCAGCATCAGTGTGTTTCATCAACACATCAGCCGCCCAAATACTCACTCAAACTCACAAGGTGTTACTGCTTGATCAACAGATTCCTTCTTATGTGAGCTTCCACATCCTATATCAACACTTAAAGATGCCGAGAAGTGAGCACAAACGTACGGCATAAAACAATCCCACATCTCAGTGATCCACAGCTCCAGCTGCTTGTTCGGTGCAGCCTGAGGAAGACCAGGGAGAAGTTGGGTGAATGATTTACTTTGAGCTACTGTGACAACGTATTAGCAAGTGTTTGTTTGTACTTTTGTATTGTGGGCGAACACTGAATGGTTAAACCTGATGAGCAAATAAAACAGAGCTAAACAACAACGCAGAGCGACGTGGAAACAGCAGTGATGCAACAGCAACAGCTGTGTAACAGATGTAGAGAACAGAATTGACCTTTTTCGTTCTTGTGATCTGATTTTTTTTACCTCCTGTAGCACAGCTGCAGCATTTCAGGTTCTGTTTGACGATGACTGTGTCTGTGCATCACATTTTTAATTTAAGGTTGAAATGAAGGGAATTTGAACCCACTAGTGAAGGATGTTGGTGGTAGCGTCATTCTACAGGTCCGCTCGTGAGTGTTCAGGCGAGCGCAGGTAAATGAACTAATAACTTGAACCACATAGAGAAAAGTACTAAATGAATTCACTATTATCGATGTAACAATTAACTGTATTTCAAACTAAAGCTACAAAACCAACTGGGCAGAAGGTTGTAGTCTAAAAACTCTCAGAAGAACAAATAGGAGAGACGGAAAGTTATTTTTTCGTTCTCCACCTTTCTTTCTTATCTCTTACCGCCTTCTTCTTCTTCCGCCCTCTTTCTCCTCCGCCCAACTCTCTGTGTCTCTAACTCCACTTCGCTATCTTACGTCTGAAATGGCGCATAGACATGCTCACAGTTCGCTTCATCTACTCTGCTTTTCCGACACAGCGGACAGTTTCATGCACACAGTTACAGAAGCCCACTTACGTGGAATTTCCGCACACACTCCGACAAACACAGAGCTGCGCCTGGCTACGTGCAGCGCTGCACACACACAAATACCCACCGGTAGGTTACATATAGTCACCCGGCATGTCATTCACATCCATGCATTCACCACACAGACACACACACACACACAGATGAGTCATTTATATGGGCAGCCAAATGGACTACCGAGTGCTGCTTCACCTCCCATAAAGCTGCCATAAACCCTCTCCACCTCTGACAGCTGACTGATTGGTGTTATAACAAGGCGAGTGGGTGTGTGTGTGTGTGTGTGTGTTTGTACTGAGATGGACAAACAACTCATACTGCTGCTGGTGGATATAAACAAATAGAAATGTACCAATTTGAAAAGTTTATAGTGCGATTATCTTTGACGAAATGACGCCAGTGTGCACTATTCTCTTCATGATTATTGATTTAAGGTGAACATTTTCAGCTCCAGTGAGCCATACACTGTATATAATGACAGGTGCTGGTCATGAATATACTGCATTCGTCAGAGCCAATAGTGCTGCTGGCGCTCGTTTCCGCTCTTAATGTATATTCCTCCATCTGCAGCGCTTCCCCTAACTCTAATCAAAATGTCTACATGCCAGTCCAAGTCATTTTCATGGGAAGACAAAGTCCCATTGTGTTTGTTTCTGCCTCCGCAGACACAATGTTCCTTTCCCCACCTTTTTAAAAAGAAACCCCGTATGCAGAGATTTAGCAGCTCGTAAATCAGGTGAAAAAGGTCCCGTTTGAGGACTAATATATTTAAAGGCAAAAACACGGAGCAACTGTGTGTTTGTAGGTTTTACGTCATCGTAATCACAGCGCAGCACAACGCCAGCTGATTTCACTCTGCACTGCTGCAGAGGTTGAGCCTGGATGAATGGATGATGTTTTTCCTCAGCAACCCCCCAGTGTTTCGCCGAAGACCCTTTTCCTGACACCTCCAATGTGCAGACGAACTGTCTAATGAATTATGAAGTATGCACAGTGTTTGTCATACACGGAACTGATTTCACTCAGGGTGGGGCTGGAGGACAGAGTGCTCTCCACCTCGTTTACCTTGTGGGTAAACACCAACGCTGTTGGTGGTAGCATCATTCACCAAGCCATGAAAAACAGCCCCAGAACAGAGCTGTCCACATACATTTGGCAATGTAACAGGCATTAACTCGTCTTTCCGTCTGTTTTATGTTGCCTGGAGCTAGATCGATCCAAAGTACCAATAGCAACGACACCAAAGTGGCATCGTTACCGAACCAATACTAGCACGATTTCGATTTTTTTTTTATATGAGCGAAATTAAAGAAGCTGTGCCAATGTGTCATTAAATGCTCTCTCCTACAGAAATAATTCATTATTAGTAACCAACCATTGTAAATGGCTATGTGCGTTTGTTCGTGATTTAAAGTGACGGGTTGAATTTGTTGTCTTATTACACCTTGGTTAAAGAGAGATATCTGGGATGTTAATATAACACTGGTGTTTTCTTTGTTCATGTTTTTTGAGTTTGCTTGTGTTTTTGTAGCAGTTTAAACATTTAAAAATCACTTTTATGTGACGAGGATGCATTTTCTGGCAGGCTACCTTAATAAGGTCATAGTATAAGATCGGTATGGGCGATGCTGGCCCTGTATTTACTTGGTATCGGAGCTTGCAGTAACTCACACAACTACGTGGAGCAAAATAAAAATTATTTTGATACAATGTAGTGCGCTAGCTTTATCTCAAACACACACATACACACACTCTCTCTCTCTCTCTTTCATTCATCAACCCACTACACATGGAGCAATGTTCTCTCTAGTTCATATTCCCTCTCCCTTGCTCCCATTTTTAAACTAGTCTGGGAGCCTCCCTCCCACTCTCTTTCTCTTTCTCTCTCCCTCTCTCCCTCACACAAACACACACACACACACACACACACACACACACTGGCAACGGCACACAGCACTTGCAGTGCTCCCCAGCGTGGACAGCTCCATCCATTGTGTGTGAATAATGTCCAAGGTCACAGTGTACTCAGAGGGTGATCATAAAAACCATACTGCTGCTAACCACAGGCCCAACCACTGAATTAGACAGATGCTGGGCGAGAAAAAGAGGAAAGGGAAGGAGGTCAGTGCGGTGCATGTGCTGGGCAATGAGAGAAGGTGGAGAGAAAAGGGAGAGGGCAGAAGAACTGGAGAATAGGGAGGAAGGAGCTGGTGAGACAGGGTGAGGTATAAAGTGATCCCAAACTGTCTGCCTCTGATCAGTGCCATCGCAGAGGGGGGCAAATGACCTTCAGCACCCCACCTCTTCACTAATTTCACTCTTGCGGGCTCTTGGCCATCTTGTGGGAACCCGCGTGTGTTTTTCTGTCATAGGCCACATCTGGGGGCACAATCCAGACTTGGACCAATTGACCAGGGATGGCTTGTCAAACCAAAGACACGTTTTGTGTCTCAAATTTGATTTCTCTGCACTTTCCCTCAGCACAATGTAAGACAGTTTCTTCCTTAATTGGGGTTAGGGTTAAGGTCAGGCTGAGCCCTCTGGGAATGAACGGAAGTAAGTGTGATGTTTGCTAAACTGTGTGTCAGCGGGCGTGTGTGTGTGTGCGTCTCTGTGTGAGTGTGTGCCATCTGGGTGGACAGTGATGCAGATGAATTTATATAAAAAAGGTTTTGGTGTCAATTGAGTTCCAGTCACATTTTTTGCGTATCATCTTTAAAATATGTTCATCCACATGTAAACACCAGTAACTAATCTCTTTGTGTTGCTGTTCTGTGGCAAACAGCTGGGGAAAAAAATTCTGCAGTAAAAACTGATAAAGATAAAGACAGTGGCTGTTAATGCCGGTTTTTCTCAGCAGTTACACCTCTTTAATGTTTTTTATAAGTAAAAATGGCGTTTTAAAAACACATTTTGGTAAAAGGAGTATCTATTAATTTCTGATAAACAGTGAGATGAGACAATATGTATATACAGTACATACAGTATATATGTATCCACTGACCATTGGTATAACTAAAGGGTTGGGTAATAAATTCTGCCCATCTTATACGATTTAATTTATTTGTATCCAAAGTTCAAGAAGAACGAAGCCACCTAATTTGGAAAAGAAACATTTCTGACTAATTATACTATAATTATTCAAATTACTGTCATGTTGAAATATTTCTCTTGTGCCAAGCTTCTTGAAAACGGGACTCATCATCTTTTAATTCTGTACTTGGGTGTTAGTGTTTTCTATAAATATTATTTCCTCCTACACCTTTTGCGCTGATGCCGCCCCACATGAGCACACGTCCACCAGAAGGTTGTCGTCCATTGTGGCTGATCTAAGACAACATCCTGTTACTGACCACAGCACCTTTAATTATTTTCAGACTTTCAACTATATGTAAAATTAAATGCACTTTATCTTAGAAATAATGGGAATCAATTTTGATTACCTCAACAATGACATGGTATTATATGAGTATCTAATTTTGCACACACGACTGTAGTGGATTAAGTTGGTTGAAGCAAAAACTGTGCAAACTACCCTGGTATCTGTGTGTGTGTGTGTGTTTGTGTGTGTGTGTGTGTGTGTGTGTGTGTGTGTGTGTGGCCCTCAGTTCCCCATGCACCTAGGTAATTAGTGTGTTCTTGGTAATGTAGTCTAATGGTTTCACAGGAACGCTCTGAAATGCTGATGAACATCTGTTTGGTGAAAATAGCAGCACACCAACTCTGTCTCTGCTCCCCACTCCCCTCGCTCCCGCATTGCATGGCAGCAGCACACGCTTCACGCAGTCTGCCGCCAAATCAACAGTGTGCGTATGAGTCTATATAAAGAATGTAAATGTTGTGTACCTGAAAGAACGGGTCCAGCCAAAAAAACACTTAAACACCAGTAATTACGTAAATGTCTTCGCGTGACATTCTGCCTCACACGGCGTTAATTAGCGTTTTAGACTGTCTGTGGCTTAAACACTAACACACAGGAGCGAATTGTTACAGTTGTTTATCTCTGCAGTGAAAAAGAGAAGCACAGCCTGCAGAGCTGCACACACACACACACACAGACACACACACACACACGCACACACACGAACAAACCAACCTGCTGAATTCACCACTGGTCAGTGACAACGCGGAGCACCGTTTAGATAAGAGTAAGCGGCGTGTCTGTGTTCTTCTCTGTGAGCGTGTATGTACTTCACAGTGTGTGTCTGTACAGTATATGTGTGTTCTTGTTAGGGCTGTACAGTCTGCTGCCCCTGCCAAGGTCACAGAATGTCTCAGTGCACCCTGGGAGACGAGGTGTGTGTGTGTGTGTGTGTGTGTTGTATTTGCTACATAGTGAGGTTTAGGCTTAGCTGGTTTGGTTATTGTAAGAAGCTAGGGAATATATTATGTTAATCAACTCCCCCATAAAAGACAAGAAAGACAAGTTTGTTTGTGTGTGTGTGTGTGTGTGTGTGTGTGTGTGTGTGCGCGCACCCTGGCCAGCTGGCAGGGACCCAATCTGCTATCAGTGTCACACCCCTCCTGGAAACAGCTCTACTTGCTATTTAGGAAGGTAAGCAGGGAATCTGACTCTTCCTCTCGCTCTGCCTCTCCTCCTCCTCCTCTCTCTCTCTCCGTCCTGTCTGGACAACTCATTCTTCTCGTCCTCCTGTCACACAGTCAAATGTCGGGGCAGTGAAAATGTGTGTGGCGTCGGCTCTGTGCGTCTGTAACTTCACGTGGACTGAACCGTCCATTTACGGTGATGCGCCAACACTGAAATTCCTTTTCTTTTTTTTTCCCTTTGCTCTTAGACTGCGGGGCGACCAGATGAAGGGACGATGGGATGGAGTGATGAAGGTGAAGCAGAATGCCAAGAGAGGGAGCTGTGTGACGACAGCAGCTCAAACAAGCTGTCTAATTGGGCACAAGAGGCCTTACAAGTTTGGTGCCGGAACACTTCAAAAACACTTTTCTAATATAAACACATCTTGGAGAGGCACATAAAGGGGCACGGATAATTACACACGACTGCAAACACACACTTACCAATGCAAAGCAGAAAAAGAGATGATGGAGTTGGATGTAATGACTTCTGTCGGAAACACACAAAGCTGCGCGCACACACACATACAGAGGTGTTAACAAAGAGCAAAGACTGTTACAAACAGGGAGATGGGGGATCTGTGTCTTCCAATGACACGTGCATGTGTAGGATTCCTGGCACACACACACACACGCGCGCGCGCGCACACACAAACACACACTTAATATAATAGCAGTCCCTCAGATCTCAAAGCGGTTGCATTATTTAACAGCAGGTCTAGGATAGCCTCTAGTGTGTGTCTGTGTGTGTGTGTGTGAGCGTGTGTGTGTGTGTGTGTGTGTGAGTGAGAGAGACTCCTCTTTCCAGCTATAAATACACCTGCATCTGAGAATCCCCCTGTTCTCCTCTACTTCTCTTCTTCTTCTTCGTCTCTTTTCTGTCTCTCTCCACCTGCACCTGCTGTACTCCAACACTGATTCATCTACCATTTGATATGTTTCCCCGACTTCCATCGAAACGGTACCTGGCACGAAAGCAAAGTTTCACTATTATCGAATATTACAGATCATGTCACCGCCTGCTGCTTTAATTTAAAAGCTGGCGTCAAGGTGAAACGTATGGTTTTCTCACAGGGGAGGTGTGATTTTACCTGTTCCCTGTGAAATAGCTCTCTCAGCATCACAAATGATCGAGCAGCTTTAAGAGGCAATGCTAAAAATGTCCCTGACGTGTTTCTGCAGGAGACGTACCATTACTACACACTTTTCATAGTACAACTCTTACACTATTATGAACATGACTAACGAGCGTATACAACATATACTTACACACTCTGCTGTTCCATGGCCTAGTTTTCACACCTGCTGCTACCATGTGAGAATGATACCATGGTGCAAAGGTAGAAGTTGAAACAAATTGCATTCAGGCTTAATTAGAATATTTTTTACAGAGTTGAGTCGGAGCCACAGCAGCTCAGCTACTAACAGTTGTGCTGGTTGACTCCAGACGGTCACAGCTGTGTGTCACCTTTCTCAAGGCCTCGGTGACTCGAGAGTCTTAAATTGTGGGGGACAGCACCTGGAGGTTACAACAAAGAAGTATTTTCAAGTTTTTAAAACAAAAAATAAAAAAGTACTCTAGTTTACTTTTTATGTGCTTATATAGATAAAGTAGAAAACATTTGTAGAATAAGAAGTGTACAGGAAGTACATTTAGCCTATATTTGGACTCACACTTCTTCATATATTATAGGTATATAAAGGCAAATCTTTTCACATATAACCTATTATTAACCCTTTTATTCACCGTTGGCCCAGATCAGAACGTATAAGGAGAAGGCCTATACTTGTACTTGCACCTAAGTATACTGTCATGCATTTGGCTTTTACACTTATACTTGACTATACTTGGAGTATAGAGTACTTTAGTTATACTTTATTTATACTGACATGTGTATATGAATGTAACAATGCATTCATACATACAGTTATGAAGTAGTTGCAACAGATTTGCGATCTATCAGTCTGTGACCTGCGTGCCCAGACATTGTCAGGAGTGCACTATGGATCCATACACTGGATCACACTGGATAAAATGCCCCTCAGAGTAAAAAAACTCTTAATATAATGTCTTGATGAGATATGAGAATGAGATATTTTGACTAGAAATGAAACAAACATACTTTCTCGTGTGTTTTTGCTTGTTTTTAGACAGTACATGATTGGTTTATGAGAATTTGCACTTGTTCTATTGGCAGATTATTTACTTATTTCAAGAAATAAAATATATCTTGTATTCCGATTTTCTTCAGTGTAATGAAATCTGTGCACTTTTTATTGATGATTCCTTAACAACAACACTGATCATTCCAAAAAAGAGTTAGTTTCTATACGTTATGAAACAGCTGCTTTCTGGTTCATATCATCGTAACTTACAACGATTTCCATAACATCTACCAACATTCTCTCCTTAAAGGAGAACTCAACCAATGTATCGCATTAGTGTGAAAGTGAAAACATGTCTACAGGTATTTAAGGGGCACGCCTTCATGTGTAAAGTTGCATAAAGCCTTCGGCGGTTCCAGAGTGACCACTATGAAATCTTGTTATCTTTTTAATGTGTACGATGAAATGTGGGACCATCGTGTAGGACAAAGTTGGAATTTTTACCTGCAGATAGCACAGTGCTCAAGGTCACGGGCTTATGGAGGTCATAAGAACTCAGTCAGTACTTTACACTATTACTTGTGCACACTTGCATCAGCACTGGAGGTCAATTACAGATCAAGGATTTAAATTGAACATAGGGAGTCTCGCTAATAAGGCTCTAGTGTCCCTCAATCTTAAATTTCTTTTATCGTTTATCGTTTATCCAAAGCGACTTACAAGGAGCTAGCGCTGGGTGTCTAGCTCAGAGACACACCTGGTAGGGGATAGATTAGGAGTCAGACGGGGTTCGAACCCACAACCATTCCAGTCTGACGCTTAACCCATTGAGATACCAGGCCAGTAACTTTAAGAAAGTCCGGTTGATGAGAGGGCAGCTGGGGAAATGTTAAGCTCAACTAACGGACAAAGACACTGGCCATAGAAATACAAGAACACCAGAATTTCACTTAGCTTTTTCCCATGGCAAAGATGAAAATGTTTTAATTCCACAAAGCTTTTCCACCACTCAGTTTAAACCGAAACGAAAGGGAAGCTGATCACAGCTCTCCAAGGTCGCACGCAGCTCTGGGTTAAAAAGGAACAAAATCAAAGCAAGCTTATAAATTTAACAAATGCTTTTTGCAAAAGAAATCCTTGATTTATATTGATTGCATATTTTCAAAAAGTGAGAAAGACAAAGAGAGGTTCATGGGTCTGAGAAAACGTTCTGCTCATGTATCGTGTATATTAAACCACACGTTCTGCTAATTTTACGATATAGATTGGATCAAACTAATGCACCAGTGTTTTTTATATTGTGATCCCGTGATCACAGCTTGTTATCATCGTCATGTGGACATGTGGAATTAATCACGTCAGAAAATACTAGTGTTGCCAACAGGAAAACAGGAAACCAGCAACTGCTCTGTTTAATTTGGATTCCTTTATTTCATACTTAATCTGACCTTCATCTTGATACAAGAGCTCCATGCTGGTTGAAAATAATGTTCCACTTATATTTCTCACATTTCACCATGATCAATAACCCTAAAGATTGATGCATAACGTTATCTGTTCTGCTCTCTCGTGAATGAATGCCAAACACAATGCTGGAATGCTGAGACCACCAACATGGGCGCGCTGTTCGACTACATCACAGCATTTAAAGAGTGTATCCGTAAAATCACAAACAGACCAGAGCATTAGCGAATCAGGGCAGATTCTCTCACTGTCAAGTAAGTGCATGAAAATGAAGCTAAATGGGAACATCATGAAAAGAGTCATCAAATACAAATGTCCCGCAGCATAATGAGTCATGAAGCACACACGTTATCTCAAATTGGTTTCAGGAACACAATAGTTTCTTCATTTCACTCCACTTACAATTTCAGACCATAACTCAATGTACTGTATGAATTTTGGAAGACGAGCGAGATTTCTGTAAAAAAAATAATTAAAATCAGGCTGTCACCAGCAGCAAGATGTTCTAGACACCACGAGGTACCTACAGAACTGACATGGAAATAGATGAACAAATAAAGTCCCGGTGTCCATATGTCACCTGGTTCACACTGGTTCAACAACAACTAAGACACACAAGCCATTAGAACGATATCGCATTCGAGGAACATCGTATTGATTTTTGTTTACCGGTAAAAAATAGAACAACTTCCAAGCACGGACCTATGGTCAGAACCATTAGGTCTACATTTATAGCACTGTACCAAGAAAAACACACTCCGAGGAACATGCCTGCGTTTACCGTAGACGAGGGTGCAGAGATGCCAGGATCAATCAGACAACAAAACAGAGAAGGACGAGAAAAGAACGGGCAGTTTAATTGGGGAGCACAAATGCACTTAAGCGATGTAACCTTCCAGTCAGGGAAAAAAAGATGATTAAGAGAAGAGGACAAAGAATGAGTCTCTCAGTAGTTCTTTTTCTTTCCGTTTGCTCAGAGAGAGTGTCAGAGAGCAGAGACCTGGTGGGATGTTTCACTTAAATCTTATTTTGCTGCCTTTTGCCATTAATTTACTAAAGATATATTCTGTCAAAAGTGTGAAACTCTCTGACAAGGGCAACTGGTGGTGTTAACTATTTTCAACTATAAAAATAAGTGAGCTGAAAGCCAGTGTGAGCCAACTGAGGGGGCTAGTCGAGGTGAAAAGTCTTTTTTCAGCTATAGGAAAGTGTCTTACCTGTAGGTTACTGTCTTATCATATGACTTGTAGTTATCTGTAGTGTAGACTTGTTGCACATTAAACCTCAAATTTTCTAAAGTCTCCAAATTGAAACTCTAAAAATCTCTCCTTTGTGTTTCACTCTCCTAATATTACTGTTACTCATCTTGCCAAAGGGTTAGTTTATCTCATGTTTAAACGTTTATTCATTATTACAGCTGTCTTGCATGAGCAGACAGACAAATATGGTTGAAAACAACAAAACGGCAGCGCCTAACAAAGGCTTAACCCCTTCCTGTCTCATTCTTCATATGTGTCTCTGATTTCACGAAAGATTAGTTTTGTGTGGTTTGTCCTTTCTGTACACAACCGCATTTATTTTAAGAATTCAAAAAGAGAAAAGTCTTTACTTTAAAAACACAGTTCAAAAAGAGATTAAAATCTAATCCAACTACAATTTAGAATTTCTGACAGAAAGTGTATTTTGTGGGAGACTCATATTGAATCATTCCTCATGGCTCCGTACAACATTCAAAAAACTTTTGTTGTGAATTTGTTTTCTTTTGTCCTTTCTTCTCACGGGGCTCAGGACAGCGCTTGTAAAGTGCTTTGTCTGTTAAAAGCACTGAAATGCATTAGAACATCGACTCTTCGACTACGACTTTTCTTTATCTTGGTATCTCAAAATGGTCCATCAGGAGAAACCTATGATCGCTCCATATCTCACGTTAGATCTCATTTATTTTCCTTCTCCAGTTCCAAGGGTCATTTCTCTGGAGTTGATCTGAGTTCTGGCTCCGTATTTCTAGGTAGAGTAGGGTTTACGAGAAAGTTCGGAGAAAGAATGTAAGAATGTCATTCTTACTCTTGCATTTTTCATGGTTGTACATGTTAAGTGGAAACAGTGTCGACACGAACCACTGCTGCAACATCGACGCAGCGCACCAAAGCTGAAGCCTTCTCCTGGTGTTTCTAACTTTTCGTTTAAAATCTTTTTCTTAGTTTCTCCGTCGTAGGTCCTTGAGAAGACCTGGAGCTAGAGGCCATGAACTGGGGCAAAGAGCATCGGCGACCAACAGTTACAATCAGGAATCATCTCACCTGAAGAAAACACAGTCAGTCGCCTCCTTTCATCTACGCTCAGCTTACCTCTGGTTTGTCAGCATGCTGTTGAAATAACAGAACATGAGAGGAGATGGTTTTGTCTGCAGGTTGCTTCCACACTTGACAATGTGTAGACGACACACAAACCCCGTCTGGGAGTCAGACGGGGTTTTGAACCAGCGACCACCTGTCTGACACTTATCCTATTGAGCCATCAGGCCGCACCACTTTCCAGAAATATATATGTGGCATCAGAACATGAAAAGCCCAGTGTGACTTTAAGAAAACTCTTTTTAAAAATATGGCCAAAAATTGTAATTGATGTCTTGATGACATCAAACGCCCTTTTCATCTTTTCTGTCCACACACACTCTACTTACACCAGCATACAGTATAAACTGCATGTAGGCTATACCATCTGAATATTGCATGTTCCCCACAGAGAGCCTGTGTTTTCGTGCAGTGCAGCGTGTTTGTTTGCAGACCCCCTTTGGAGCCTGGGTCACTGTGTACTATTACTGCGCAGTATGCATGAAGCCAAAGAAACACCATGGCAATAGGCAGAGCAAACAGTAGCTTAGCACCCTGCTGCCATTTGAGGCACAGTATGGGGTCTGTTGGTGTGTGTTTGGGGGGATTGGGATAATGGGTGTTAGCAGACAATCTTTCCACTAACTTGATGAAGTTGTGGAATGTGTGTTTGTGCGTATCGCAGGTGACTGAGTGGATGAATATGAGGGAAATTGCATTTGTGACTTTACGAGCATTTTTAATGTTTGGTGCGAGTGATCGTGTTTCTGTGCATGTTCAGACGCGTTGCAGATGTGCTGCGGTGCAGATGTGCTATGACTCAGCGTCCGGCTGCAGGCAACAAGACCAGACTCTGTCCGCCAGCTCCACTGTGTGCGCCCGCATCTCCCACTGATAATTATCTGCACGACTGCTCTTCTCGCACCTGAATGGGAAAGACAAAGAGCAAGTTTGTAAAAGGGGACGAAAACTTAGTTAGGCAGTAAAGGGGGGGGGGGGCAGAGCGACAGTCTGGTGCGGTGGGGAGGGGCTGACGGTGGAGCACACAGACGAAAGGAGAGGAAGGAGAAATGATGATGATGAGTGTGGATAGGCAGGGAGAATTGAATCTTTTAATCTCCCAAAGTGGGAAGAAAGCGACCTGAGGCATTTGTGATTGGATTTCCTTTAAGTCCACAAGTAGGTCAATAGAGCTAGCGTTGCTCATTAGCAAAGAGGGAGGAGAGGGGTAAGGAGGAGAGCGGAGGGAAAGTTTTGTGTCGATACAGTCGGCATCATTCATTTGCCCTTTCCTGAGAAGGGTAGGAGCAGGAGGAGGGAGGAGAAGCAGCAGTGAACGTGTTGACTGTGTGAAGGGTGGAGGAGAGGTTGGAGCAAGTAGCAAATGTATTGAAACACAGAGCGCTCGCAAATAAAAGGCCAGTCACACCAAATCTCTAAAATACATCTCGTATAGAAAATAAAGATTTGACTGCTGGGGGTGGGAGGCATTACTGGGGTAAAAACAATTCATATGAGGTCACTACCATCCAAAAATGAATCCATAACAGCCAACATGCATAAAGTTTTGTATTTATCATTCCCTAAAACGCCTGCCATCATTAGGGTGTGAATGGAAGCACTAACCGCTGGTTTTAGCATTTGGCTGAATATTAAACAAGTACTAATAGCTTGGATAATTCTTCCAGCCCATATTTATTTCTGCACAATTAGATCTTGCACTTAAAGCACAATTAGCGATATGATGCCAAAGGCAACTGGCGAGAGGAAGGAGAGAGCTGCAGAAAGCAACAACACCAAAAAAGAAACCCAAAGGTTAAGTTGCACGGAGTTGTCTGTTTGTGTGGAAATGTCAAGATGGTTTTAAAGCATTTATTGTGCCTGAGTGGGTGAGTTGTGCACTAATTTCACTGTAAAATGAGGTTAACAATATTAGTGTGCTCAGAACCGACACTCAATCTTAATTACAAGTCACCTTTAATTAAAATAAACCTCACAGTGCAGCAGTGGCCGTCACAAAGGGAAAACTAACAAAGTGCAGAAATGTTTTCCTACAAGAAAAAGTCTGTATATTAACGGGACTATTAGGAAAAGGTGCCACACCATGGGTAATGTAAGGGATGATTCCTAACCAGGGTGGGTACTGTATGTGACACCAGGGTTGCTTTTGATTAGCGTTGTATACCAGGCGGCCTGGTAATGGGTTAGGCGTCAGACTGGGATGCAGTAGGTTGTGGGTTCAAACCCCGTCTGACTCCTAATCCATCCCCTACCAGGTGTGTCTCTGAGCCAGACACCCAGCGCTAGCTCCTTGTAAGTCGCTTTGGATAAAAGCATCTGCCAAGCAAAGTAAAGTATGTAAACAGTAGATTTATTCTATTTCTAATAAGTTTGAATCAGCGTTTGTCATTTGATAAAGCTCCTAGAGCAGGGTGCAGTATCGGTGGCTCCACCCAACGTTTAGTTTGGTTTTGTCCTGTGAGTTTTTCACCTCATTAATCGTTTCATACAACAGTGATAATGCAACTCCTACGTATTACAGTTCTGTATCATTCACTGATTTATGATTTTACAGCATCACAAAGCTGCCCAACCGCCAAGAGAAACTGTGGACTTCAGTCTTACACACTCATATAATTTGGACTGAACTTAAATTGTATACAATACATAAAAGTAGGAGCTGGGAAGTCAAGCACACGGGCACTACACAATATGCTCCTACACACTTTCCCAAACAAACACTCATAAAGTGTCCACACACACACACGCACGCGCCGCACAAGGAGCTGATGCTGATGAAGCAGTGGCAGCCTTTGGGCTGAGACAGATGATGGATGGAAGGGAGTTGATGACTGTGTTGGGTGGCTGCTCACTCCCGTTAATTTTTCACTCCCTCCCCTCCTCATGCAGTGTCTCTCTCTCTCTCTCTCTCTCTCTCTTTCTGTCCCTTCCTCTTTTCATATCCATGTCCAAGTATCCCCTCTTTCCCCTGCTGATGAGTGATGGAGGGGGGATCTGTCCCGCCTCTGCATATACTCCCTGCCACTCTGGGTGTCAGCATCTCCCGCATCTCTCAACTGTTTGGACCCTGTACAATTTATGGAATCACTGTGGGACAGACGAGGGTCGGGGAGGAGGAGACAGAGACCCAAACAGTCACACAGAACTAGAGAGAGACAGCAGGACCGATAGTTGAGCTGAAATGAGGAGACAAAAAAACAATCTACAGTCAATCAACAGTCTGACATTGAAACAACTTGGAGTTAGCGCCACAGTTTTGACCTACAAACTTTCATCATGAGCGAAACCCTAACCTTGACCACACAGCTGACTTGGTGTCAAACACTGACGCTGTGGTCGCACCACAAAGTGACAGCTGATTAAACTGTGCGAGATGGTTATTAGGATTAGCACAGAGCAATTAAATGTTAATGATATAATGAATAATGAGCCCCGACTCATTCTCATTAGTAAACAGTTGTTAATCGTGTGCGCGGCTCCTACCAGACGAAGCAGAGAGGGACAGAAGGGAGGAAGGAAGGAAAATAAAGAAATAAAAACGAGATCCGTCAAGAAAAAGTGAAGGAATGGAAGGAAGGAAAAACACAATGGCCACAAAATTACTACTTAGTTGTTTTGGGTTTTTTTTTTCAGGGGTGGGGATTAGAACAAACGATAAGCACCTCAGTACAAAGTCAAACAGTCCTGCCTCAATATACTTCCTGATATTTCGTATAGACCCAGGAGCAGGCTGTAGAACTCTGCAGAGCACAAAACCTCTCTCATTTCCTGAAAATGCCCAGAAATCTGAGACAGCAGCGATAACAAAAGTAGTCTTCGCAAAAACAGGATTTTAATAGAGGGTTAGGGCCTGTTTCTTAAAAGCATGTACTATTTTTTGTGAATAACCCATTTATTTATTCTTTTTTTTTTTTTTTCATTTGTTAGTCCTGAGGAGATACTCTCTCCGACGTATCCAGAGCGCCATCATGAGGCGGCGGAGTGTAACAGCCAACTGTCCAGAGGGATGAGCGTCACTTCAGGGACCTGGCGGCAGTGCACTGGAGTAGATTAAGAGGAAAAATTATTTATAAATTTCCCTTCAATTATTTATTGAGCAATTCCTCCCAGTGTTTACTCAGGGGTTATTAAATATTATGCTGCTAAGCTACTCAAAAGACAGAATCGTCAGAGGACATCCTAGGATACTTTTAATTCTCACTGAACTTACAGAGCTTCCTGAACCAGCGTTCAAAAGGCAATTAAAGGAATCGCTGCTCAATCAATTTTCACTTTTTCTTCCTTCTCCTCCTTCTCTCCTTTTCATTTGTGTTCAGCAAGCAAAATGTGCTGCCTCTGTCCAAATACTATCATGTGAGATACTGTGTGTGTGTGTCTGTGTGTGTGTGTGTGTGCATGTGCAGACACTCATGTATGCCTGGCTGAGAGGTAATGGAATAACTGCGACTCAGCTAATCCGATGTGTCTCTCCTTCTCCATCTTTCTCTCTCTATCTCACTCTCTCAGTGCATCGAGAGACAGACCTCTGTCTGCTAGCTAGGCGAGCGTAAATAGTTTGTCCAGATAGGGGCAGGCGGCTTAGCCAGGGAGAGGAAATGTAACCTTTACATTTTATTCCTTCTTGGCTTCCACCACAAGCCATATAATAGATTTTGGTGAGAGGAAAGAGAGAGACAGAGAGAGGTAGAAGCAGTGTTAAAGCTCTTTAAATTATCCTGCCTGACACTGATAGCACACACCTGGACGTGCACACACACACACACACTCTTCATCCTACTTGTACATATACATGTGCTCATCAGACTGATTCTACTCACAGCTCACAGGTGAGAGTGTGTCTGACATGTCTGCGGCCACTCCTCCTGCTTGTTTCCCGTTGTAGGGATTAATTCCATCTGTCCTCTTCTCCTGCAAGCAAGAAAAAAACAAAATCTGTGGCGTGCGTGTGTGTGTGTGTGTGTGTGTGTGTGTGTGTGCATGTCCGTTTGCTCTGGGTGGTTTCATTTACCAGGAGAGAAAACAGGGGGAAACACAAACCATAGCTCTCGTCCTTTTCCACTCTCTCCCACACTCATCGTCTCTCTTGCCTCTTCTGCCTCGCTTTGCCATCATGAGAGTGTGAAACTGTGTGTTTTCATGAATGTGTGTGTGTGTGTGTGTGTGTGTGGCCAGAGGGTAGAGCACTTCACGCAGCAGAAAAAGACCAATAAGTTAGAAAAGGGGAAAGCGAGAGGAGACACTCAGAGTAAAGAAGAATGCGTCATCTGCTTGATAGTTGTGGAACTCAGAGCTAGAGACAACATTAGCGAGTGTGTGTGTGTGTGTGTGTGTGGTATCATGTCAATTTATGTTGACAAGGTTTGCTGCCAGTGACACTCACATACATGCACACACACACACACACACACACACACACACACACACACAGGCTGGAGGTCTCTCACGTTTCCATGGAGCAACACTGACCCCTGCTGAATGCAGCTCGACTCAGGATGTGCTGTATCGGTATCGCTGCGATGCTCCTAATCACAGCATTTCATAGCAAGTCACTGAACGCCGAGACTCAAGAAATAATAGGTTCTCTGAAAAGCAGAGGTAGGATGTACTGAATTTACATGTATAGTAATTCTCAGGCTGCTGAATTCACAGCGATTTCACAGGAACAATTAGATGAATAAACACAGGACAGGTTCTCTTTGAAACTTGATCCTGCTCCCTTCCGTCTTTTTCCCCTTTTGTTCTCGTGTCTCACCCAAACTGTTAAAGGCCACGTTTCTCATGTTTGGTTTCAGTGGCGTAACCTTTTAATGACCTCCGTTCCCGCTCTCTTCCAAAGTAATGATTGTTCAGCAGCGTGCGGCGGTACATTTCTCACGCTGCTCGAGGAGCACTGACGACATTTTCAAATGGCCGTTTGGAGATTCGGCGGCAATCTCTCAGCTGATTGAACCTCTAATGTCAGCCTGCTTTTGATTTGTGGTTCTGTGCGGAGGCACGAGTCGGACATGAAGACAGGTTTGTTAAAATACCAGCAGAATGAACAGCGAATGGGACCGAACCTGTTCTCAGAATCACGATCCATCTTTCCTGGTGCTCACCAGATGGAACAAGGTTCTTCTGTTGATACTCAATGTTTGCATATTTCATGAGAATATTAATGGTAATATGATGGAAATATGATGATAATGCATTAGATCCTGTGTGTGTTTGAGCCTTGAGCCCCTTCTCTCAGGATACAATCAGGGTACAATAAGAAAGAAGTCAAAACTCAGATGCTGTGCATGATAAATGCATTTGAATTCATATCAGCGCCTCTCTTCTCTCATCTGGATTTTGGTGGATGGAGAGCAAGAAGACAATCTTTAAAAAATTGAGAAGAGGCAAAAACGGTGAAGGGGGCACGCCACAGCTACTTATACCCCCCCCCACACACACACACACACACACACACACACTCGAATTACAACCTTGTGGAGAGAACATCTCAGCTGTGCTATTTGGCTGAAAAAAAATGTTTCAAATTGCGAGTCATAGGAATCCACTCAACAGTGTATGAGTCTGACAATGAACTCTTGAGAGTGGGATCAATCTATTGTTACGTATTTGTTG
This sequence comes from Microctenopoma stevenorrisi, assembly GCA_032270685.1. Lineage (NCBI taxonomy): Eukaryota > Metazoa > Chordata > Actinopteri > Anabantiformes > Anabantidae > Microctenopoma > Microctenopoma stevenorrisi. Next base: position 18,677,396 of record JAUMTR010000001.1, read on the forward strand.
ACATTTTAATGGAAGAAATTCATGCAGAGCAATTTTGCTATAAATGGGAGCTGCTTGGGAGAAGCTTGTAATTAAAAATCTGTGTGGTCACGCCGTGTAAAAAAAAGGATTAGAAAGAGAGAGCCATTTCACTGAGGCTTGAACCAAACAAATGCAGGACGAACAGGAGATTAATTGTACCTTCTTTAGGCACCTGCGAATATATGTGAAAATCTCAGAGTGCTGAGTAAATGCAGACACACAGGAGGCATTCCAGCTTCCTGAGTTAAACAGAGTCAAACAAAAGTGCTGCCTGATGGCAGTGGCGACAGGAATCTCTGTGTTTCCGGAGTGTGGGCGGGTATGTGCCTACAGCTAAATGAGGTAAGACGCCAAGTCAAAATGGCACTTTTCATTTATCTGGATCCTCACAGTTACTGCTGCTACCAGTCAACATGAGCAGAACTGTGCTTGTATTTAATGTTGCACCATGGGAAAGGTGTGCACTTATATGGTGCAATGCAGTGACAGTAAATACATTTATCAGCATGTTGACCCCCTGCTCCCTCGATATGAGTTGAGCAATAAATTGTTTACTGCTGTGATTTTCAGAAGTAATATGTGATGTGGGTGGAGGAGAAACACGTGGAAGAGGAGCAGGAAGGTCAAATAGGTGGTTGTGGGGAAATGGGTTGGTTAAAAAAAACAAGGAAGTGGGGCTGCACGAATGCACGAAATTACAGAAGTCAAAATGACAAAGGCACCGACACAAAAGGTTCAACGCCAGTGAGCATTGACAAACAGAGACAATCACGTCAATTTGGGTGGAAAAGATGTTCAGAAGCTGAGTTCCAAAGAGTGAAAGTAGTCGATGCACAATTTGCCAGGATTGATTAGTGGAACTGCATAATTATTCAGTTCGGAGGAAAAACTCTTGACTTTGGAAATGTGCAAATATGGTGGACATGATCACATGAAGAGAAAAAGAACAATGGTCAGTCACAAAATTACAGCCACAAGATTGATCCAAAAACTGCGTCAAAGTGTACTATACACCCAGAACTTTTAAAAGTTGGAATTTATGGCAGTGCTGTGAGTGAGAAAAGTCTAATGCACCAAGATGCAAACATTTAGGTAAGATAGAATATTTTTAAAATGTTTAACAGTCTGAAGTTGGATCTGTAGTTAAAGCTGAACTCTAGAGAGTCTAGGGATCTGTAGGAAACATTTATGTATTAAATGTATTACAGTAGTCATTCTCAGCATCAGCATGCTCAACATAGTTCAAGGAATCGGATGCTAAAAGAGAAAAAGAAAAGACAGCTTTATTGTACTAATACAGTAAATAGTGAAGCTGCTTTGTATTTGGTAATATTGTCATGATGCTTTCTTTGTACATCAGAAATCTGTATTCTTAAACGGCAATAGTGAAGCAAAAATCATCATTCATGTCGTGCTTCTCGGCACCTCAGAAACAAAAGCATTTGCGTCATTTCATGTCTGTGTGTATAAGTAATTTCAAGGCACTTTCCAGTGTAAGGTTTAAGACCTTAAACATTATATAAATATAGACACAATATTGTAGAAAACACAACAATCCCACCTGAGCAAGCACTAGGCGACAGTGGAGAGGAAAAACTCCCTTTAATGGAAGAAACCTCCAGCGGGACCAGGCTCAGGGTGGGCGGCCATCTGCCTCGACCGGTTTGGGTGAGCAGACAGAGGAGCTACTACAGTAACCTGACAGGTAGCGTGCAGTGGATTCATCTTTAGAGCTCTGTGGCTAAAAAAAGAAAAAGGTTGATGAGATTACAATTGCTGAACAGTGCAGCTTTAAAGGCTGAGGTTAGCAATGTTGATAAACCCCATGATGAAGACTGTCGGCCCATGTCTCGCAAACCTCTCGCAAAGAAGTCAGCTATGAGGTGTAGTTTGTTTGCTGAATGAGTGTTTGCCTTGGTCCAAATAATTGTAGTTGATCAAATAGTGTTCTTACAGCACATGTTCAGTGCATGTTGGTTGCACGGTGGTGGCGGGAACGCGTGTATGGGAAGTGTTGCTCTTCATCGTCATGGCATTCGGCGCTACATTTAATAAACACGTGGGGCCCGTTTGTTTTCCGTCGTGTCAGTGACAGTCTATCACGCACCAATAAGTTAATTACGGGTATATGATATTTGTTGACAGCAAAAAAAAAAACAACTTTGTAATGAGGTTTTAATGAAAATTCCTTAAACTAATTCAGAGATGACAACATGGGACAGTTAGTTAGTATTCCAGCACAGGAGAAGAAGTGTAAAATAATTTACCATACCGTGTATAATCCACTGTGTGAAGAGAGTTTTTATACAGTAATTAATGCAAAGAGCTGATTGGACGTTTTGTGAATTTCTTCTGTGACCCTCGTCTCCCATAACACGTCAAACTGACCGTGTATCCAATTATATCTTAACACATATAACTGTATAAATATAAATGTAACCTTAATTCTTCATTAAACCGCCTGTATTCAAGGACAAAACAGAATCACTGCACACGCTCAGATGCATTTCAAAGGCCTTGTTAACAAGGATCTGGTCTGACCTTATGCTGCTCTGGTCCATGCCAAAAGCTTCCCAGTGAAGGAGTGTATAATAAATCAGACATGCACACTGCATTCTTAGCAATACGCAATCAGAGCGGGAACATTGACGCTTTAAAGTTTCTTCTTGTATATGTAAAGCAGGTTATTCCTGTTACTTTGCCTGTTCGCCGTGGGTGCACACACACACAGCAAGACAGGGTATGTGATTTCAGAGGCTTCTGCCAGACTTGAAGGACAAACAAGCGTCAAACTGTGAAACTGGCAGGGGAAAGAGTCCAGCACAGCTATTATTACACACGCACACACACACAGTAATGGAATATGTGCACGGCCGTCCGTTGACAAAGGCAGCATGGACCCCACTGGTAATGCTTGACTCTCTTCCTCTCTCTTTTTCTCTCTCTGTGTTCACAGAAAGAAATACATTTATCTTTTCATAAAAAGGTCCCAATGCCAAGTGGCCCGCTCTCGATCTCGTTCTCCGAGTGAATGAGAAGTGCTTATTTGTGTCAAGGGACTGTATTCACAGTGTAAGTATCTTACCACCAGGAGTTCTCTTATATGTGACAAGCTAAATGTTCCTAGCTGAGAGTTTCATCTCAAACGAATTCAAGAAGCTACCTTCGTGGCCTGACCAACCCATCCACAGTCATTGTGATCACCAGAGCTGGATCGCCATTGTGGCTAAAAGGTTCTAGACACTGTGGTTTATATTCATTGCAACACCGGAAAGAAGAAGCTCAGGGGAACTCACTGCAACAGAGAATATGTGGAAATTATTCATTTCAAGGTTCACGCCGAAGCACAATGAAAGGCTGCTGAATGTGTCGACCTATCACTCCATGCAACGGCGGCTTGTGAAAAGTTTCCGAGAGGAGAAAAGCTAAACGAGGAACTTTGTTACATCATCATCGTCTTAAGCTACACACATGAGAAACAAGGAAAGTAGTGGCGAGTTCATGGCCGCACTTATTCTCTCACACACAATAGGAAAGAAGGTGAAGCTCAAGGACTTAAAACCTCCTCTTAATGGATCCAGCGGACTTTCAACAAATAGGGAATAAAGTAAGAGCGAGGAACACATCAAAGTTCAATTTATTCAACTTGAGCTGCTTTTATGAAATATGAAGGTGCTATGAATAAGACACACAGCCTGGCAACATTTGGCATAAATCTTCCACACCGCCTGTAGCCTGTTAAGCGCTGAATTTAATATGGGAATGATTTGACACAGAAGAGAAAAGACGCCAGTTCCTTGCACGGTATAGCCTAGCTATCAATTCATGAGGGAGAGACATTATTTTTCAGGTCCAGCCAGGCACTGCTAATGCTACAGATTTAAAACTGTAGGTAAAGATATCAGGAATTTCAGATGAACTCTATTCTATGTCTTCTTACTCAAAGCAGTGTAAGCCGCTTTCTTTCCTGTCAGTCTATGTTCTCCTTTTCCTTCGTCTGTCCCAACTCAGGGAGACGTTAACAGTCTCTATAATGAACTGCGGTTTGCAAAAACACACCAGACTGCTTCAACAGATTAAAACGAACACAAGTGTTGATTGAAATACATTGGAGGCTTTGTTTGAGGAAGACTCAACAATCTGTGCAGTTAGGTCATTTATTTAACAACAGAAAAAACGAGCAGCTATAAATTTACACATAACATATCCCTCAGAGTAGGATGCGATGTCCTTACTGACTGGAAGACAGCGTGTGTCAGTGTCTTCCAAAAGCATTATAAGTGCTTTTACACTTCAGTAATAATATTTGATCTGGGTAGCTTTGAAAATCATTTAAAAACTCACTTGTTTAAAAAGTACTTCAAGTACAAATACACACACTATCATTGTCTAGCACTAAACAATTCCGAAGTTAGAGATTATCAGGGTTCTTTGTTTTTTGATTTTTTCTCAGGCCTGCTGTGATACGTCACCGTGAACGTTCAGTGCCAACAGTTTCAACAGTGGTTAGCTTGTATTGAATCCTTTTCTATATTTCTATAAACTAAACCCACAGTCCCTTGTTTTCTTTCTGAACCTCTTTTTTAATTGACTGTGCTGTAGCTTTCATAGTCCCCTGAGGGACAAGAAAGGGAGCAGGTACAAAGAAAAGAAAAGGTGACTCAGTAAATTAATTAGGAAGTGTTATTCTCATAAACGAATTAATCATCTCAAGAAACGCTCGTATCAGTGTGGTCCAATCGTGTTGGCCAGCAGATTGCAGATTTCTCACCTGCTCTCCATAAATTACTTGTGTTATTAGGTAAAAAAAATCACACAGCAAAGATACGATCTACAACAGAACCACCGCTTTAATCCACTCTCTTACACACAGGCGCAGAGAGAGAGAGTGAGAGAGAGAGAGACACGGTGAGTTTAGCCTTTGTAAGATTTTTCTCACCTTGAAAATGAGATTAAATGTTATCTGTTGCACCACCTGCACAGTCGTGACTCTAACTACAGATCCAACACAACAAACTTAATCCTGAGCATGAGATATGCAGCACACACAGACACGGGCAGACACGTCGACTAAAGCTTGTCTTCAGACACCTGTGCACTGTTCATGGAGAGGTTTTCTTCAGGAGTACACTTGTGTTCCATTAATACATTAGAAGCCTGACAAAGGGGACGGAGCAAGATCTGAAAATCTCTGCTAAGGGATTCTTTGCACAGCTTGGTGAAAGTCTGACACCAAGAGGTCAATTAACAGACTGCAATTTTCCAGTGAAATCAAGATTGGAGGAAAAAACTTTGTTCAGGTTTTAGTAGAAACCATACAGACCATAATAAATACACTTGAACTTGTGACCAACTATGAATTCCAAGATCTGACTTTGTCAGTGTTTATAACGAAGGCTGAAGAATTTCCAGGTTTATCCAATTGTACACAGCTAAATGCGGCCTCACGACATGCTCCAGAGAGGAAAATAAAATCTGTAAAAAGACGCAAAACTGAAATATTAAGATCTGAAGTGCAGCAGTAAAATAAAAAGAAAAAGAAAAAGTATCTCCCTTCTTCAATTATTTTTGACACACTGAATCAAGGTCGTTTGGCTTTTTTGGCACTCAAATTATCAACAAAAAAACAAATGAAATCTGAAAGCAGATCTCCACAGAGTCCTCTAAACTGAAACAAGTGATTGCCTCTAAATCCTCACTGCTGCTGCTGCAATGTGGTTCCTGAAGTCACGCATTATTTTCATGGAGATCACACGAGAGTGATTGTAGTATAAATAGACCTGGATCTGGAAGGTCCACTGGTGAATCAGTATCCTGTCCAAAAGACAAAAGAGCACAAGTGTTCATCATCACCATGGTGGCAGCATCAAGCCAACTTCAGAAGGACTGTTCACTCACAATCCCAGACCTTCATTTAATTACCGTGTAGAAATCCGTCTTCTATTTGACATCCAATAATTGTTTTGTGATCTCTCAAATGGCCAAATGAAAGTGACCGCATGTGCTCTTAATTATCACACTACTGAATACTATTTAGAGGCAGTGCACAAAAATGAATCCTCGAACTGTGATCAGGATTTACTTACCTGTTATGTTTCCTTTTTCCATTTTTCTAATGTGTGAATTAAACAATCTGATGTACAGTGTGTCTCTCTGTTATTCTCTCTGTCATTCAGTCACATACGTGCTCCAAACTAAAAGCAAATAGAAAACCAGTGAACCCCCCTTTAGGAATATTTTCACTATAAAGAATAAATTAATTAATTTTTCTAAAGTATTTATCACTGTATTACAAACTGTTGCTTTAAACCGCTGATAACAGAAATACAAACAATGATCTAAGGTTGTAATGATAAATGACATCACTGAAGAGTATTCACAGAATAAATGGCGCTTTATTGACCAGAACTGGCAACTGACCTGTCTCTGTGCAAAACACATCACACTACAACATTGCTGGAAGTTACTAGTTGAATCTTTTTTAGGACGCACAGAGAATCGCTTCAAGAGACAAATACACAAACAGCATTTTCGCAATGCAACACAGAAACCGTCTGAACACTGAACACACCAAACTTGTCTTTTTAATTACGTGCTGTCCGCCATCATACGTCCAGATGAATCCTCTGATGACGTTTGAGGTTACATTTTTGGGTGAAGCGCTTGCCACAGGCCGAGCAGCAGTAGGGTCTCTCTCCAGTATGCACTCGCCGGTGGGCTTTGAGGTTGCTCAGCTTGGTGAAGCTGCGACCGCAGAGCGAGCAGCAGAAAGGCCGCTCGCCTGTGTGAGTCTGCAGGTGGGCCTTCAGGTTGCTGGGGTGGGGGAAGCACTTTCCGCACTGGCCGCAGCGCAGGAGGTGTCTGGGGCCAGCGTGAGGTTGAGTGTCCAGTTGGGGCACGGAGTTGGCGTGATGGGAGTTAGCAGACTGATGCTGGGTTTTTATGCTGACCCACGGTGGGCCAGCCCGGTATGGTGCAGCACATTGTTTGTCGCCCAGTTGAGCCCGGTGGACTGAGAGCGGAGATGGAGAAGCTTTAGATGTGGAGGGAAGTCTGTTGAAGTTTACAACCTGAGAGTGAGCTGCTGACAGCGCTGTCATGGAAGACGGTTTCCTCGCCGGTCGGTGGAGGTGCTGTATAGCTGCTTGCAATCTGAGACCTGTGCCCACTCTGGAATGCAACTTCATAACCTCCTGTGCACTGGCTTTATGGGAAATGTGGGTCTGCTTCTGTGCTTCTGAACTCCCCCTGATGTGCTGTTTCACTGGACACGAGTAAGGCGGCAGATCCTTTTCTATGCGCTTACCATCCTCACAGCCGTCAGAATCAGCAATAACTTCTTGCTTTATCGTCACGCCCAGCGCACTGCTGTTTTGCAGACTTGCCTTAGGGGATCCTGGGGTTGCAATCTGATCTCTGCCTGGGGTAACCTGAGCATGAACATCTGCTGGGACAAAATTGGTCACGTTATGCTCTGCACGCTTTATATGACCTCTACTTTGAGCTGGATCACAACCCTCATCAATTGCGGCTCTGTGAGTCTGCAGCACTCCAACTGTTGGGACAGTCAGACAGGTCCAATCACCGCTCAGTTCCAGAGATGAAGCATGAGATGGATCTGTAGCCGCGTGTGCGTCCTCTGATCCTTCAGGGAAAACATAACCAGCAGATGTCTGTCTGTCTTGTTTAATGACATCCCTCAGTAATTCCTCGTCGTTCTCTTGAGTCTGCTTTGGTTGTGCTTCAGCTGCCTCGCTGGCGCTGTGGATATCACATCCTGCTTCCCCTAAGAAATTCATGGAAATATATATTATTATATGTTAATCGCTCAAACTGCTTTTTTTCAGTAGGATAACAGCTACCAAACAAACAGGGTTATTTCCCCATCAAATGAGAAGAGTCTGTTTTTTATTTACCCACTTAAACATTTGAACTAAAACAAACCTGGACACCTTATCTATAGCAGGGAATATAATATATGCTCATTGAAAAAAATTCTTACAGGTGACTGCAACAGATATGACAAAACGTCTTCAGTATGATCTCATTTATTACAGCTGCAGCGACAATGTGAGATACTTGCATGCAGAGGACAAAACGGGACTTTTAGAAGGAAGTGCGACGGAAAATTTGCACTTGAATAACTGTAGTAATAAAATGTGGCTTTTCTCCAGTTAACTGGTGACTCTAAGTTCACCATAGCACGTCAGCCCTGTGATAGACTGGCGACCTGCCACCGTGACCACTGACCACTTAGTGCCAGCATTTTACCTAACTGTGCAAAGGGTTAGGGTTAGCCCTAACCTTAGGCCCTTAGCAGAGATTTTCAGATGATGCCTGGTTCTCTTGTCGGGCTGCTAATGTATTACCAGCTGGGAGACACTCCAGCACTCCCGTTCTCTAAATCCAAACCTGACTCAATATGTAGGACCAGAATAAAACAATGTCCGTGTGAACAATCACCAACTCTGTTTACACATGGTTTTAATGTGTGCTAAATACAGCTGTAAACAACCAGATGGACCAAACTACATGGTTTGAGATACATTTGCTAATTTCTACTGTAACTGCCCACATGTATGAATGAAAGACAAAGAGGTTACAGTAAAATGTCTTCAGTGCAGGGTGTGGCGGCTGGTTTGGTTGACAGTGTGGCCAGTCGCATTAGTTTATGCAACTGTCAAAATATAATCATCTCAAAAGGCAATGTATGGTATGAATAATAAGTCTGAAAACTGTATTCACCCATGGCTGGATGATTGATTAGCATGGGGCACCAGTTTGGTGTGAAGGCTGTTATCATCAATGGTGAACTAGGGAAAGCAATACATGGTGCACATCTTCTCACACCCGGGAATCTGTGTTGGCAGCTTCTTTGAAAATGGGTTTTAAACAAATCCATCAATTGTGGGGCTGACACTGCAAACCCCACAACTGAGTGTGTCCATAAGCCCTAAGCGCTGTTGTTAGTGATGGCTCACGTGCGACATCTGAACAAGCTGGAATCAAGACAGGTGGAAAATGGACGGCCAGGCACATGCACAAGTTGCTATAGTGCAGGCACACCTGTCCCCCTGCCTGATGACCCTCAAATGAGCAGTAAAAACCTTAGTACAGTACTCACCATCAAGAGCTCCGCTCCACCCTCCCAAATTCACAGAAGGACAGGACAGTTGTGTAACTATTTCTTTCTTCACATCCACATTTGGCAACACATTGACTTCTTCTGCTGTCTGAAGAGCAAAGGAAGAGCACAGGAAACAGAACTTCTGAGAACAAAGACAAAACACCCAGACAAAAACAGAGTAATGTAGTATATGCAGTTCAATGCAGTGAGGAATGTACAGATCTGT